>CM018694.1:93911234-94398061 GCA_009363875.1 Mikania micrantha
GTCACATATAATTTACTATTAGTATGCCAGTAACCTCTTTTACTTGTGCAATAAAGAGAAGCACAACATAAAATCCTATGAATACAACAATTTTAGTTAATAGAATTCACTCATATTCATATATATAAGGGTATTCATCGGATCATATAACAGTTTAATGAGATCCGTTTATTTCGAATTTGAAAATTTAATACCCTGTTTGAAATCGAACACAACCCAAATAAGAATTATGTTTATCTGATTTGAATTTATCTGAATAAATAAAATTAACTCGAATAAACATAATTTTTACATTAAATAACACGAATAAACAACTTTTATTTTATTTATCATGAAGTCATATATTTGACTCTAATAAGCAATATTTTGTAAATATGATATCCATTGTGACCCTACATAAAAAAATATGATATCCAAACTAGATATATTTGAATATATTTTGGATCGATTTTTTAGGTTTCAACTCTTTCTTTTTTGAACAACCCTAAATATGAACTTGCACGTAGAATGTTAATTAGTTTTTGACAATAAACACATGCAACTTAGTTGGGACAAGCCTCAAAAATCATTACACTAGAATATGGGACAAGTTCAGGGCCATCTTTAAGATTTCGAGTATCTCATATGTGAGTATTGAAATTAAGCTTCTATGCATAGAAAATTCATCAATCAAGATAAGTGAGATAAAGATAACAATTACTTAATAAATAAAACAAAACAAATACAATGATTCGAATCACAATCACTAATATACAAAACGATCGAATCCACGCATGATTCACAAAGAAATATATCAAATTCAATCACATTTAACAAAAAAAAAAAAAATCAATCTAATCACAATCATATGAAACATATATAAACAAATAGTCAAGGAATGAAAACAAGAAACAAAACCGGCTCTTCAATAATCCATAGTGATTGGTTTTAAAATTGTGATTGAGTTTGGCTAGATGGTTTTAAAACCTCTTCAATCACAAATTTTGTCCAATATTTTTGTTAGTTGTGTTAAAATATTATGAGTTAAATGGTTAAAAGATTAACGGAACTCTCTATGTAATAAATTTAAAATTTTAAAAGTGGTTTGAATGGATCTTAAACCAAACTGAAGGTAAATTATTATTAGGTTTTAATAGTTTTTGTTCAAATTAATTTTATATATAAAAAAATTTGAAATTTCATGCCTTATACAATTGATCTTGTGCTATTTGCACCTCTCGTACCTCGTCTTGACCGGGGGTCTCTTTTGGAGCAGCATTTCTGTTCTTCTGGGGTAGGCGTAAGCTTTGTTTCCATTTCTCCTCCCCAGACCCTACTTAAAATGGGATTAAACTGGGTACGTTTGTTTGTACCTCGTATTCCAAACGAGGAAAGGTGGTTGTGTGACAAGAGTGACACCAAAAAGATGTTTGGGGTAAAAACAATCGTTAAACTAAAACTCTAGAAGAGCTCAAGGAGAATTAAACCGATCGAATTACCATTTCAATGCCTGGTTTATAAGGTATAACTTTTCCTAAATAAGCATAACTTCCTAAGCTCCATAAGGATGACTAAAACAGCCGATACAAAGCCTTTTATGTGTATACTTTGATTTTCATACTTGTATTATATAAACAATGATTTACTTATTCTAATCATATCAATAATAAAAAATAGTAACACCCAAATTAATCAACACTGCCAGTCTCCCAAAAAAAATAAAATGTAGCATTTTGTTGTATCCATTATTCAACTTATTACATCCACCTGTTGGAGTACCTAATTAATTAAGTGGATGAATTATAAGTGATCCGTGTAAAACTATTGAAATTAAATTATTGTTTCTTTAAAGCTAAGGGTTCGAACCCATTTGATGGAAAATGTTTCTGTTCATAAAAAAAATACACATGAAGTACATGTCGAGGGCAATTATTTTGAAAGTTTTCACTTAAAGCCATAAAACTCAGGCCGACTCAACAATTTTGACGGCCTTAGTAAAATAAAAAGTCGGAGTCGTTCACAAACGGTTACGTTAAAAGCCTCCATCTTTTATCCGAGTTTGGAACCGTCAATAGTAACTAAAAGTTTATATCTGGTAGAGATAAAAAAATTGTCTATATTTACCTGTATAAATATTTATATTAAATTTATTTTTCTAGTTTTTTTAAATTTAAATTATTTAATAAATGTTTATAATCAATTTTTAAAAATTTTTTACAATCGAATATTATAAGGTTTTCATGGATTTTGTTGTATCTTTCTATTTTCTTGAGAGTCCACAAGTTAAAAAATACCCACAAGCCACAACCCAAAAAAACAATAATACATATTATATATTTTTTTGAAAATTAGAGGCTCTATATATTTGGGGGTCATAAACCCTTGCTGACTCAACCATCTTGTTAGCCCTAAACGGAATAAAAAGCTGGAGTCATTCACAAACTTTTACGTTAAAAATCTCCATATTTTATCTGAGTTTGGAACCGTCAATATAAACTAAAACTTTATATTTTGTTAAGAAAAAAAAAACTTTTTGTCTATATTTACATGTATAAAATATTCAGATTAAATTATTTTTTCTAGTTTTTAAATTTAATTTATTTACTAAAATGTTCATAATCACTTTTAAATTTTTTTACAATCGTATATGTGGATTTTTGTTGTATCTTCTATTTTCTCAGAGTCCACAAGTTAAAAAAATACCCACAAGCCACAACCCAAAAAACATACATACATACATACATACATACATACATACATACATACATACATACATACATACATACATACATACATACATACATACATACATACATACATACATACATATATATATATATATATTTTGAAATTAGAGGCTCTATATATTTGGGTGTCATAAACCCTGCTGACTCAACCATTTTGTTAGCCCTGAACGGAATAAAAAGCTGGAGTCATTCACAAGCTTTTTACGTTAAAATCTCCATCTTTTATCTGAGTTTGGAACCGTCAATAGTAAACTAAAACTTTATATTTTGTTAAGATAAAAAAAACTTTTTATCTATATTTACATGTATAAAATATTCAGATTAAATTTATTTTTTCTCTAGTTTTTAAATTTAATTTATTTACTAAAATTTTTATAATCACTTTTAAATTTTTTTTTACAATCGTATATTATAAGGTTTTCATGCACATTTTGTTGTATATTATATTCTCTTTAGAGTCCCCATGTTAAAAAATACCCATAACCCAAAAAAGAATAATACATAAATTTTTTTTTTTCTGAAAATTAAAAGCTCTAGATATTTGAGGGTAGAGGTGGGCAAAAAAACCGGACCAGGAACCGACAACCTTAACCGGTGGGTACGAACGGGTACAGTTTTTCAGACAAATTAGAACCGGAACCAGAACCAGAACCGAAACCGCACCGCAACTGGTTCCACCACCCACCCCCGAAACCCGAACCGGACCCGGCCAAAACCCGAACAGGAACCAGTCAAAAACCTGTTAGAACCGGTTAAACCCCGGAACCGGATATTGACTTTGTTGAATGAAACCGGAACCGGTTAAAAAAAAACCCGATTTGTGCACCTCTATTTGAGGGTCATAATGTCATAAACCGTTGCTGACTCAACCATTTTGGATTGCTTAGCCCAGTGGGCCGGTTTGCTCCGAATTTCTCCATTTTAAAGCAGCCCCTTGAAAATAGCACGTGGAATCACATGGCGACAAGAAAAACTGAGTATCACATGGTTGGCCGCAGGACACGGGTCATACACATGAACTTCATAAAATGGGTGGCGTACAAATCGTAGACAAAAGCATTCATTTTGCATAGCATTGTTGTCTCATCCATTTTGTTCCTTTATAGTTCTGGCTAGTTATAATACCGATAAATCTAAATAAAGGCTGGAGATCGATTATATATTTATTTCAAAATATTTTAATTGTTGATTTATTTGGTGGATATTATATGTATGTTTTAATTGCCAAAATATATTAATGGATGGTTCATTTGAAGTTGATGGTCCATAAGCCAATTTGTTTCAAACTAATTAAAGGACGCTGGTTTTCATTTTTAGAGAGCACGTACAAACACAAACTTATATAATATATAATTCGAACCTTTATAGATCTTTTGGCCTGATTGATATGAGCACCAAATAGCTTCAGGTTAAAACCCTTTAATTTCGTAAGAGAGATTGACTACTAGCTAGCAGATTTTATAAATATGGTACTAGTTATTCACATACTCAACTTTTTTTTTTAACATCCTCACCGACCCTATACGTCTCGTATAAGATTCCAATAACTGGCACCCAAACATTGACACTCTATACGCCTCGTATATACACGAGACATATATAGTCTTATTGAATATCAATCAATGGTTACTATACACAAGTGATGTTTCTGTCTCACCATTCATGGATCATATCCGTGTTCCCAGCCCTGATTGATGTGATACAGAGATCTTGGAATGTAGCACATGATGTTTCTTGTATCCACATGGGTAGGTATCTATACCGTTCATTGTATGTTCTACATTAATTTACGCATGTAATCACTTCTCTGTTTTTTTTCCCTAATTTCCAAATAATCTATCTTATAGTTTTTTTGAACCGCAAAGCTTTCTTTCCACCTTAATTACACTTTTTTGCATGGGTTTGAACCCATAACATCTCATTCTAAGAGGGCAAGCCACTACCAAGTAGGCTAGTCCAAATAAATGATTTTAATTCTTTGCCACTTTTCATGCAATATGAAACATATTTTATTATTTTTTTTTCGTCTTAAATTTTGAGTATTAATTTATTTATTAACAATCATTAATTAATAATCAATATATTTGACCAATTATTATATTAGTTAATTTTCTTAAAAATATAAGTTTTAAATCTTAATTTTCATATGTTTTAATATTAATTGTAATTTAATTATGATAAAAAAATATTTAAAAGACATTTATATTTTAATGAAGTTAATATTTATCAATTGCATAGAAATGTTACTACACAATTAAAAGGATATAATATAAAAATTAATTAGCAAATTTATAATTATCATTTTTTATGATACATCTTATCAACTATAAGACCACCCACAATACCCTCCTCCCCTCCCCGCCCTAGCCAGCGGTGCCCTCCCCCGCGGCGGGGTCCCAGCGGCACACCGCCCCCCTAGCCAGCGGCTCCCGCTCAACCGGCCCCAACGGCTCTCCCGCTCCCCGTGGAAAATCTCGGTTTGTGATTGGATGCCATATATTACCGTTGTTGAACGGTATAAAATCAAAAAAAAAAAAATCAACTTTTTAAAAACTAAATAAATACCCAACTTTTTTTACCCAAAAAACCATCCAAATCTCTTCATCTTTCATCTCTTCTCTCTCTATATTTTTTTAAAAAAAACACAAACATGAATCCAAGGCCTAACAATCCCAATCCCGAATTCAACCCGTTCTCGTACGATCCCGAATCGCAAAAAAATCAACTTTTTTAAAACTAAATAAATACCCACTTTATTTTATTTGGATCTTTATTTGAATTGTTTAATTAAATTCTAAGTTTATTATTTTTTGTTTGCAAAAAAAAATTAAATAAATCAATTAAATTTAAAAAATGTTGATGACGTGGAATAGTGGGGAAGGGTTTTCAGTGGGGTGACCATTGTGGGTGATTAAGGTTTTCAGTGGGGTGATGACGTGGCATGAAATTTCAGTGGGGAAGGGTTTTCAGTGGGGTGACCGCTGTGGATAGTCTAAGTGTCAACAAATTATATTTTATTTTATTTCATTTGTGTAATACACATTTTATGAAACTAACGCAATAAAAAAGTTTTTATACACACTATTTTTTATTATAAATATATAACATTTAATCTATTCAAACCGTGTAACACAAGGGATTTAACATGATATAATATAATATATATAATATGAATATATAGAGAGAGATAGGGATATTCAATTAAGAAACAATGTTACTTAAGAACTAAAAAAATCATTTTTAGTCACAAGTTTTGGTAGCATAAAAGTAACTTATCCTATTTTTAAATGGAATTACTTTCATCATATCTAAATATTGTGGCTATAAATATGGTTATTTTACTTGTTTACAACTTGTTAATTATTATTAGATATATATAATTATATATAATTTGAGTTAGATTATATAAACTTAGTGTCACGTGAGTTATATATATGGCGATCCAATTATTTCTTTTGCAGTTGTTATGGATCAAGTGACATATATTTGACTTCACAAATTTTAGGTTTTGTTGATTTTTTTATGTGCGATGCACACATTTAATATTGTATTAAATTTTAAACAAAATTAAAATTGAAAGTCATGACACAGAGAAGAGTAATTATAGGAAATTAATTGCCTTTTATCTGTTGTTCAAAAAATTGTCTTTTAGACGAGGAAAAAATGATTGTTTTAAACTATTATACACTTATAATATTATAGTTACAATCCTTTAATTGGTATTCACTTAAAATTTTAGTATTATATGATGTCAATTATTAATGAAGTATTGTGATAAAAAATTTATATTTTTCTATAAGTAAAAGAGTTTTCTTATAAGCCTTTACATATGTATACATACTTACACACACATGTATCATGTATGTATGTATGAGAAAACTTTATATAGATATAACTAACTATTACAACTAATTTTTATGTCAGTGATTTTTTATTTAGTTACTAATATATTTTTAGGTTAAATGTATTTATATACTATTGAATGTTAATTGAAATCAAATATGATGATGCTTAATTAAAACCGTTTGATGAACGTATAAACATTATAAAACCGATTAATTGAATGTAAATCCATCATTTGTTAAAAACAAAATTAAACTTACTTTTTTAATTTTTTTACCACATATTTAAAATTGGTGGTGGTGTTTGTAATCTTATGTTATTATTGCTTTTACGTAGTATTGTACCAGAACACATGACGTCTCATAATAAAGTTAAAATTTTTCCCCTATTTATTCTTTTATTAATACTAACTATCTCAATTTTAAATAGAAAAATATCAAATTGTAAATATTTTTTCTAATAACCACTAAAAAAAAAAAAAAGATAAAAATTTCAGTTATATCATATCTTAAATTATAATTATAATTGCTAATTCTTCATTATTTGTTATTTGCATTTTTTAAAATTCATTAAACTAGTCTTTTTAGAAACCAAATTTTCTTAATTTTTTTAATATATTAAAAAAATTAAAAAAAGTTATAGTTTATAAAAAAAACAAGATAGTCATGAAATAATGACTTACAATTGTTTTCTAAAACGAGATATTTGAAAGCAAATATTTTAAAAAAATAAAAGTAAACAATATTATTTTAGTAATTAAGTAATTTTATAATAAATATTAGCTCAAATTATTGTTCTATATTGTTGAGATATTAAATATAACTATTTAATATTTTATTTATTTATTTAAATAGTATATTGCATGACATAATATAAATTAAAACTAGTGGTCTATCCATTGAATCCTTCCGTTACAGTTCGTCATAGATTTATAATCTAAGTTTTTATATGTATTTAATACACAACAATTACACCCCTATCCATGCAAGACTGCAAGAGCATCACTAATGTTCTTTTGGTGTCGCACTTTTTAAAGATTCTTATAATTTCTCAATCATGATAATTGGTCCCAAAGATGATTAAAAGGTCACTCTTTTTGTTCATTAAAATTTAGAGAAAAGTAAGATTTCCCTCATCAATCATCTATTTGTGTCAAAGGAATGCATCTTTTTGTCCACATAAAACAATTTACCTTGTCATCTTTAAGAACTTTTTTTTCATAATTCAATAATTTTATTTTTGATATATATTATATTATATATATATATATATATATATATATATAATATATATATATAAGGGGTAATAGAAAACTTTTTATTTGAATAAAATTAAGAAAATCATACTTACCAATAATTTTTTTTAAAAAAATTCATAATTTATTATAAGTTTAAAAATGTTATAATGAACAAAAAATTTTAACAAGGATATTTTGATCACGAAGTTACGTATATGTAATTAAAAAGTTTTGCATGTGGCTCATAAAGTATATATATCTAACTAGTATTGTGTAGTATAAAAGTTACATAGATGTAATAACATGAAATACATTCATTTTATTTTTTTTTCTTTTTTGTGCATTTTTTTACCTTAGAATAATAAAAATAAAAAAAAATTAATTGGTAATAATTGTGAGTTTTTCCTCAGTTTTCTTCATAATGATAGTTTTCTTAATAATCACACACACACACACACCCTACACACATATATATATACAGGGTAAGACTACCCGCAATGCATAAGTATGCTTTACTTAATGCATCCTAGTCATCACTGCCACATCAGGTTTTTACACATGTATCATCTCTCCTTTTTTTAACCCCAACCCATCCTTCTCACGTGCATACTCCCATCACCTATCACAATTTTTGTTAAAAGAAATGGGCCCCACAACCGGACCCACCTCCCTCTCTACAAACAACGCACGCGGGACGTGCTTCTCCCCATGTGCGACGTCTCCTGCAACCAGCTCCAGTGCGTTCGTTTGGCTTGCAACCTCCACGTCGGAGACGGGCGGCGTAACCACAAGCGCATTGCGGGCGGCCTAAGGATTGAATGGTAACCCATGGTAATTGAGGTAACTTATTAACCCAATTTGATTGGTTGTCTAATTTAATGAATTGAAATGTGTGGTTCATATTAAATCTGGAAAAATGAGTGGTTGAGTTTTCTTTAAGGGTATTTTTGGAGATTTTGTTAGGTGTACTTGATTTGATTTATAAAATAAAAGTTTACCTCCCAATTTTTTAAACCTTCATAACTTTTATATATATTATTATTTTTTTTAAAAAATTACACCATTAAATTTTCACATTTTTATCTTTGATTCAAGTATAGTTTTGTCAAAAAATTTAAAGTTTTTGAAATTACACTGATGTAACGAGCTAATTTTTTCAAAGTGCTCGTAATTACATTGATGTAACGAGCTGAATTTTTTCAAAGTGTTCTTAATACACACTGATGTAACGAGCTGAATTTTTTCAAA
Organism: Mikania micrantha; assembly: GCA_009363875.1. NCBI lineage: Eukaryota > Viridiplantae > Streptophyta > Magnoliopsida > Asterales > Asteraceae > Mikania > Mikania micrantha. The sequence continues at coordinate 93,920,289 of CM018694.1, forward strand.
GTGTTCATAATTACACTGATGTAAAGAGTTGTTACACTGATGTAACAAGCTGTAACTTATTATTATTTTTACGTTATAATTATCTAACTTTCTATCTTATTTGATAAAATTATCTAATTAACTAAATTTTATAATAAAAATAAGTTTGTAATATATATTTAAGATGAGAGAAAAAAAATTTTGATGAGATTTTTTTTAAAAAATACAAAAATTATGTACTTATGTTTTTACGTTAATGTAATTACGAACGCCAGAAAAAAATTTGGCATTACTATAATGAAATCAACGAGAAAATATGACGAGTTTAATTGTGTAATGTTTATAAAAAAATAACATAGTATAAAAAAGTTATAAGTGTAAAAAAATCATGGAGGAACTTTAATTTAAAAATAGGAAAGTAGATGGTTTTTTAAGAGTGTGGCACTTGTCACTCTTATATTAAATCTGATTTTTGTAATTAATACAAAGACCATAATGCCCTTTTGTATTAAAAGTTAATTAGTGACCTATGTCACCATCAGATTAAATCTTGAAAATTTGAATCATTGGATTTAAGTTATATAGTTTTCTTAATTAGAGTGGGTTATTATATGATTTCTTCCCTATATATATGTGTGTGTAATTTCGTTTCTTCTGATGTTCTTCTATGCACCATACTTTTTGGAACATTATGATCATCTTATGCAAAATCCGTCTTTTAGAGATATGTGACACCTTTTAATAGATGAAAATGAAGTCATGAAACTCGTTGAGTCCTTGTAATTTTTACACCCAAAGAAGGCAACCAATTATTATATTTTTTTACCAACTCCATTGTTCTTAAATAAAAAATTAAAACCATCGTCAAACCCACTAGAAATCGAACGCCGATCAGTTTTTATTAATATATATATATTAATACCACCAAATTTACACACTGATAGAAAGGATTTAAACCCTGATAAGTTGTTATGAGAAAGACATCATTTGCTACAAGAGTATTGTTGTGAGAACAAGTAGTCAACTATATATGATGAAAGCTTTTCCGATTTTTATTTTGATGTCAAACACTTAATTGGCAAGCTAGTAAAAAAGACTTTCTTTTTTAACAGAATTAACTGACTAGTTGGCACATAAGTTCGCATATCAACCATACTACATATATTTTACCAATTTACGAGGAAACCTACAACTGGGAAACCCCTGCTTGTTACTAAACAATTGCTCACTAAGAGACTTGAACATAAAAACTCCTAAAAAAGAAGTAAAAGGAATATCATTAAATTAGAAGCTCTTTGGTTAAAGGGTACATCCGAAGGTAACTCTTGAGAAACTTAAAAGATGACAAATAAATTAAAAGAAAATTCATGCTTTTAAGAACTAAATAATTTTAGATATAAACTGTTGGTGGATGAACAAAACTAATTATTTTTATGGATGTTTCTCTAATTTTATTTTATTATCTTTTTCCTCATCATATATTTTTTGAAGAACAACGTTTAACACAAATTCATCATCTTCAAGAGGCTGAAACCCATAAAGTAACACTTTGACTAATTATGGGAATCTTGAAACTTTGACTAATTACCGACGTATGATGATCGTAGAAATGGAAGATGAAAAGGCGGAGCGACGATGGGGGGCCACATTGAACAGTTGACCAAAAAGTCAGATTAAATTAACACACACACTCACTCTCACTCACACACATGATATGTTATGATAATACGATATGATAAATGCAGTTTTTTCCGTCGCTCCTAACACAACCAAACCCCGTTTTTCCGATCTCTCTCTCACTCGCACACTATCATCAAAGCAAATATTGATTCCGGTTCAACAACAAACAAACACCGATACTTGCCGTCGATTAATCGTATTCTTCACTTTAATCGTAAGTGATCTGTACAAATCGATGTTTAATCATGTAATTCTTTTTTATCTCGTTACACACACGCACATACGTGATCTTTTGATTTACGGTTTTATACTTCTATGTAATGTAGTTGTTCAGTTTTTCTTAAATAATGCGGTTTTTACCTATTTTTGTTAGGATTTTTGTTGAATATTACCGGTCGAGGGTCGTATGATGCTTTGAAGTGATTACAATTAATGGCAGGGGAAATTGAAGAACCGTTTCGGTTGAATTTTCAGGTATTTTTGTTTATTTCTGTAGCTATTTCTACTAGATCTGATAATCTGATTTATCATGATCTGGATTTGATTCCTAAAATTATTACTGTTTTTTTGGGATTACGTTCCTTTATTATGTTTGTTTCGTCTTAATCACTTGCATGATCTACCAGTTTTAACAACATTTATCGCAGATCAAATTTAACGAGTGTTTTTTGCACATTTCTGTGTCGGTTCATTAATAAAACTGTGATATTAATGAATCTGTCTTCTTGCTATATATGAATGCAAGGCATGGGCTTATATTCAAGTTTTGATATTGTAGGATAGGTCCAGTATAATGATTCCTTAAGCTAGCAATTTATATAAAAAGTCATTGATTGAATGATTACCATAGTAGTTCTTATTATAAGTAGATCTAGGTTGTCAGAAAACTGTGTTGCTCAAATTTATGAAAGTGATCAACAACTGTGTTTATTTATGTAATTATGTATGCGTTTATATATTAAGCTTCAACAGTATGTAAAGCTTGTCTACTATTCAATTTCTCAAGGTTCTGATATTGCTTTATCTAATTGGACAGGCAGACCTGTTGCAATCGGGTTCAATCTCCTTTGGAAGATTTGAATCTGATCTTTATCTTGGGAAAGAAGATCAATTTTCCACATAACAGATATCTTGAGGAAGTTGAAAAATATTCAAAACCAGGATCAGTTACAGAAAAAAAGGCTTATTTTGAGGCTGAGTTTAGAAGGAAAGCCCTATTGAAGCAACGTTCTTCTGAATGCCAAGATGGGGGAGAGTCCCCTACAGTTACAAATAGTGAGATGTATGCCTTTGAAGAATACGGTAATTTAATGATGGTCCTTGCGGTTCTAATGCTTCCTCCAAACGCAACACAGAAACCGAAATTCCAGGTCATGAAAAAGGAGACATTGCATGTTTTGATGAAAGCACTTCTAATATTGTATATGATGAAGATACTACAAGTCAGCATTTAGAAAGCCAAAGTCAGAACGAGCTTGGTGAAACACATCAAAGTGAAAATGAGAATGTAGCTGGAAATACGGAACAAAGTGTTGAGTTGACCCATGTTGATCATGCAGTACTTGTTGATGTATCATCAGTAGCAAATGATGACTCATCACTTGCTTGTCAAACATCCAAGAAGGACAACGGCAGCATCAGCATCTCAACACTGACGACAATTTCTCCCAAGGTGAATCCTTGTGTCATGGGGATCATTTATATGAATGCAACTATTAGATATTTTCTAACTATATTATAATATATGCTTACAATGCTTAACTTCTACTGGAATTAGGTTAATCCTGCAGCAGAAAAGAAACTTACAAGGTCAACAGTAAAGTCTCAGGCCAATGCTGATTGGTTCCAAAAACAGGTTCTTAATGGAGGATCCAAAGGCTCAATGAAACCTAGAACAAGCGAAAGCAAGGGTTTACTTGTAAAGAAAACAGAAAAGAAAACACCTCTACCTGCTAGTCCCTTGATTCGCTCAGGAGTGAAATCGTTGAAAGCAGAGGTGATTGCTAAAGTCTTAAATTTATAAGTTTATAACTAAAATCCTAACATATTTCTTTATTAATGGGTGTTTGCACAATATTATTTGTACGGGTATTTAATTTCATTGCATGCAATTGTGAAGGAATTGAAAATCTGAAAAAGCAGTCAAAGCTCAGTTTCCCTTCTCCAAATCTCTTCCTGGAGTACGTCCAATTGTTAACAGGTTGGTAACAATTCACATTTTGTAATATAATATTGAAACTTCTTTAGTGTTTTCTCATATATTTTCATCTTTTGTTGACTTTTTTCCAGGACAAAAGCGACAGTTAATTCAAGCAAAATACACATCGGTCAAAGTGCAACTGGTTTCAGTTTCAAGACTGATCAACGTGCAGAAAATAGGAAACAGGCAAGAATCTTTTTTTTGGTCTATAGTTCATTTTTTTTAATGTAAAAATCTGACTTTTTATTTTCAAGTATCACAGTTTTATACAAAAATCGCTGAGAAAGTGCATGCCAAAGAAGTGGAGATTAACCAAGTTGAAGCAAAAACACTGGTATGCATAAATAATAATGAAGCGATTCAAGTGACAACAATAATTTATTCTCACAAAAGACCATGAATTATATTTATATGTGCAGGAAAAACAAGCAGCTGAGATGAAGCAATTCCGAAAGAGTCTCAACTTTAAAGCAAAACCACTGCCTTCTCTACAACGAATCTGCTTGTGTTTCAGATCAGCACAAGGTTAATTCAATAACATTTAAAATACTTTCTATAGTTGCATCATAATAATTTGAGCCGCGCCAGTTTGACCATTACTTGACCAGGCTGTTTTGCCAATCTCAACTAAAGTAAGAAACAACGACATGACATATATACAATTCAATTTACAGGTTACACCCATCAACAAGACATCAAATCAACCACACCCACGTTCACAGGCAATGGCTACTCGACATGACAGGAATCCATTGAAGTCTTCCATTCCATTGAACATTAGACTGAGCTCCTCAATTTCATCCACCAACAGGATCTGTATTTCAGAAAGTGTTGGGAGAAATCATGCATCTGCAAACATAGATAAGGGAAAAGATAAAAAATTAAATAAGCAAAAGGATTTGGAAACAAGAGGTAGAGACATGGTGAAAAGACATGTGAAAGGTATTCATACATGGCATGGCCCCAAAGTTGGCATTTTGTCTTGAAGCAACTTATGCTGTGTTGTAGTAAGGTAGATGAAATTTGTGTTTGTTTTTTTTAAACAAATATGTCAGAATTGAGCTAGAGTGATCAAATTCAGAGCAATCATACGATAACGACTGGCACCTCATGTATGTAACATTCCAGATTGCTTTGGTTTTGCCCATTTTAGTTTTGGAGACGGTCTGGTAGTGGACAAGTACAAATTGAATAAAGCTAATCTCTTTTTCTTCCATAATCTGATCAACTAATATGTGGGTTGAGTCGGTTTTGGTTGGGTCAGGTCAAGTATCAGGTCATGTTGGGTTCTGGTCAAGTGGTCAATATAGAATGATGTTGAAACAAGTCATTTTATAAAAGAATGACACCAAGGCAAAAGATAAATAGCATTTCCATTCACTTGGATCGGGACAAACTGTTGAGATTCATCTTCCTCTAGCATAGTTTCATGCAAATAGATATGCTAGGAATAATGAATACAAAGTAAGCCACATACGATTCAAGAGCATGCCACTTGTAGATGTAAGGTATTTCAAACAACACAATAGATCAGCAAAATGCCGGCGATCAAAATCAAAAAATGGTTACTAAAGTTGTTTAGTAAGGTCATGAAGCATGATAGTAATTTAATGCCACATTGAGTAGACTACGGACTACCCAAACAATTGAGCCGAGAGATGTGTGCATTGAGCTAGAGGCCAGTTACACACCACCAACATGACAAGCAAGCATTTAACAACACGTCTCTTTAACTAGAGGTGTAAACGAGCTGGGCCGAGTCCGAGCTAGCTATGGCTCGGGCTCGGCTCTTTTTGACTTAACATGGCTGGTAAGAAAATTTCAAATTTGAACTCGACTTGGCTTGTTTATTATTAATTAGTTTTTTTTATTAATCATATATATATGTTTAAAATAATTACGCACATTTGCGGTGCATACATGTCATGTATATATTGTGGGCCCTTAAGTGGCAAAAGTAAAATTGGACTAATTTTAACGTCATTTTACTTATTTTGTGAAAATAACGTTAAAAACGTTGGGATAATTTGGAGCCGGGGACTCCTTCGGAGCAGCCTCTTTATCCCAACTGGGATAGGGGTAAGGTTTGTGTTTATCCTTCCCCCACAACCTACTGAATAGTGTGAATATACTGGGTAAGTTTGTTTGTTTGTTTGTTTGTTTATATGTATAAATGATATTTCATAATATAATATAATACATCTGATTTTATTAAATTTTATCATGATTTTATTTATAAAAAATTTATTTATATAAATACAGATTTATTTAACTAAAAAAATTATATATAATAAAATGTTTATTTAGGTTCACGAGTCGGCTAAATCTCAAGCTTGATAACTAACGAGCCATATTAGAAGCTTGAGCTGGGCTCGTTTAAGGTCGGCTCATTCGAGCTATTTAACAATTTGATTTCGAGTTTTTCACAACTACCTTGATTAGTTGACACCTCTACTCTTAAGTCTTAACCCAAGCTGCACACGAAATGACGTTGATCAAGCATTCCACAACATGTCTCTTAACCCACCCAATCAGATTTGTTGTAGGGTTACTAAAGGGTTGTGTTATTCACACACCCACCCCACACCCCTATACGTATCGTATAGGTCTATACTATGCGTATAGAGAGGCAATCATTGGGTGTCAGAAATTGTCAGTGTCAATGATTGGGGACCTATACGAGGCGTATAGACCTATACGCGTCGTATAAGTCCTATACGCGGCTCTATATGTGACCAATCATTGAGTGTCAGTGCCAATGATTGGGGACCTATACGTGTAGTATAAACATATACGTGGGGCTATACACCATGTATAGATCTATACGAGACGTATAGAGTCCGTGGGGGTGTTGAATTAAAAAAGGTGGGTGTGTGAATAACCAATCCCTTACTTAAAACACTCCTCATGTGACCTCTCGTCCATGTAAGCAAGGGTTTTTATCGAAACAATAGTGATGGTAATTTATCAAACGTTCTGATCCACGGTACGGATAACCAGACTTTCACTTACCCTTTTCCACGTTTACACTTGCATAATATTCTTCATGTTCCCAATCTCATTTAAATTTTTATCTATGATCAAAAATAACTATAAATAATAACATATCTATCAAGTTTGAGTCTGAACCATAGTGATGTGTAGACTTCATTGGTTTGAGGTCTAATGGTGATTGATACTATTTTCTGTTTTAAGATAGATGACAATACCAACTTCTTATGAACTATCCATTCGCCAAAAAGTGATATCAATTTCAATACTACCATACATTTACGTCTCTTTTATCCATTTTAAAACCACTTCAATTAGAGGAAATTTACGAATTTGGCAGATCAATTTATAGCTCCGTTTTAAACACTTACGAAATTTTGCAAGTGTTTATTAAAGTAATTTCATCTTATAAAAGGCGCATTTGGAAAAGTTATAAACTAACAGTTTCTTAAAACTTGTTTCTTTTTTTCTTTGAATTTTTTGTTTAAAACAGTTGAGTTATTAGTAGTGGTGCACAAACCGGTTTTTTTTTTTTTGCCAAACCGGTTTTGGTTATGAACCGATCCGGTTGGTCAATGATGGTCCTAAACTTGTTTGAGGTGAAACGGTTCGGTTTGGAACTGGTTTGAGAGAAGAGGATGCCAAACCTATAGGAACTGGTTTTGAAAGGTCGAAACCGGTTTGAATGGGTTGAAACTGGTTTTAAAGCCAAAAAAATAAAACATATGCCAAACCAGCGGTTTGGACCGGTTTGGCTGAAACCGGTTTGAGATCCACTAAATACCGGTTTGTAAACCAAACCGGTTTTTTTGTTCACATCTAGTTATTAGTTATATGCTCTCCGGAGACGGGGCTTTTAAACCAAAGATTAAAAGCTCCAAGAGACTTCTGTTTCCTTGCAACAAAACTTTGGGCTTATCATTTATCTGTTTATTTATTAACCCAACAACTCATTATCACAAGCCCAATTGCTAACCCAATTACATCGAATTACCATTTCTAGGGTTGCACACAGAGGTGGGCAAAAAAAGGGACCCGGAACCGACAACCCGAACCGGTGGGTACGATCGGGTACGGTTTTTCAGAAAAATTATAACTGGAACTGGTTCCACCTGAACCCGACCAAAACCCGAACCAGAACCAGAACCGGTCAAAAACCGGTTGGAACCGGTTAAAACCCGAAACTGGAACCAGAACCGGAACCGGGTATTGACCTTGTTGATTGAAACTGTAACCGATTGGAACCGGTTGGAACCGGAACCGATTCCAAAAAAAACCCGATTTGTGCACCTCTAGTTGCACAAACCAGTTTTTTTCTCCAAACCGGTTCGGTTTGAGAACTGATTCAGCTTGGTCAACAGATGGTCAAAACCGGTTTGGGTGAAAACCGGTTCGGGAGATTGAGGATATCAAACTTATAGATACGGTTTGGATAGTTTGAAACCGGTTTGGAGGGGTTGAAACCGGTTTGGATGGGTTGAAACCGGTTTGAGAGATGAGGATGTCAAACATATGCCAAACAGACGGTTCGGACCAGTTTGTAAACGCAAACTGGTTTTTTTGCCCATGTCTAACCATTTCCCTAAAAACCTACCTAAAATATCTTGGCCCTTTTTCTTGAATCCTATACCTAAATTCAGTCAGTTTGAACTTCCCCTCTTCCTCATTGTATATCGTTGTTGAGTCACTCCTCCGATCATGAGCTTGCTGTAACCTACATCGAGTGCGGAACCCCTCCGAGCTCCTTAATTGACTGCTGTTCCAGTCCATCTATTTTTCTTTTCATGTAACTTTTAAACACTTCAAAAGTCAAGTACTTTTTGATATTTGAAGTTAATATGTTCACAGAAATAGAATCATATCTGATTTGAGATTACTTCATAGTTAGACTCACGACAATTGCTTGAAAGTTGAAATTTAATTGATACTTGTTAGACGTTTGATTTGGTTTGAAATCAGTTGTTACTTGCTAGACACTTAATTATATCAAATTACATATTTGATTGAATGTTTAGGTGTGAATTGATGTTACAAACAGGTTCAATTATAGAATGTGTTTTGCTTACAATCTAGAAAGTACATTCAAATTATATGGTATTCAGGTCCGATAATATTAAATAATAAACATAGAACATTTTTGTTTTATATAAAAAGAAAAAAAGATAAATATTGTAAAACAAAAATATCATTCTAGCAAAATAATTGAATGATTGTACTGTAAAATACAGAGAATAAAATCATCTACATTGTGAACAAAACCCATTACCAGTCTTGCCCTCGTACTTTTCTTGATTACCAAATTCACCCCTCTAGAAACCACAACCGTACACGACACGCATATATAGAAAGAAGATTAAAATAAGAAACATACAACTTCAATGCATGCTAGCTACCTCCCACCTAACATAACATCAGCACGAACAAACCAAGAACACCACAGTCGTCAATCTGATTGGCACTTCCGCCGATGAAGATTTACGAGGATTACGTGGCGGATCCTTGTAGTAAAAGGGAACCACGGTACGATAGGGTCCGGAGGTGGTGGGGCGCCACCGTAATAGGTAGGGGTTGGAGGGTTATAAGGAAAAACATTCATTGGTGGTGAGTAACCCACTGCCGGAGGTGGGTAGGTTCCCGTCGGTGAAGGCGGTGGCAACATGGTGACCGGAGGAGGCACGGTGGTTGCTGGTGGCGTGTTGCCGCAGGCATAGGGGCATTGAGCCACCGTGGATGGTGGAGGAATCAGAGTGGTGCAGAATAGGGAGGAGGAGAGGAGGGTGTTGGAGAGAAGTGGTTTTGAGGCCATATTTTGCTGAAAATGTTTGTGAAAGTTAATGCGTTTGAATGAAATGGAGAAAAATGGTTTGTGGGTCGTTTTCTTTACTGGCGATGATTACAATTTATTTATTTATTTTTTGTCTTTTTGGTGACGAAGAGGCCACAAATATCTTTCAACGATGGGTGAGTGGGGGTTAATCAATTCAATTTTACAAAACTCAGTTCTTAGTTCATGACTCGGTCAAGCTCTCTAATATCTAAATAAAGTTTTAATGAATTGAATCATGCATCTGGTTGGGAGAAAGAATTCAAATTGATGCAGTTCGTGCGGAATGTAAGGGTTAATTTTGAAATAGGTGTAAAATAAATTCATCCTCCTACGCATCACCCATTGTCATGTTCACACACACATCTAACCAGATTATTAGCCCTGATATTACACATAATTTATAAAGAAAAAAATAAATAATTAGTAATGGTTATATTTAAGTTATAAAATGATATTTTGAGGTAAAAATAATTTTAAAATACGTATAAAAATACTTTGAATAATAAAACAGTAAAATATTTTTTTAATTAAAGAAAATATTAAATAGTTAGTGATGGATATACTTTGAATAATATTACTTTTTAAATTTAATTGTATATTCTTTTTAAATCTCTTTTTTATAAACTCTGTTTTTTTTTATTATTTTTTCAAATGCATTTTTTTTCTAATTGTTATTTTTTTATAGAAATTTTATTTTTTTAACAAAAATAGGAAAGAATTAAATAAGAAATTCTTTTTTTTTGTTAAAAAATAGAAAGTAATATAAGTTTGCTCAATATTGTTATTATTTGTATATATCTTGCTAGTTTCCTGCTAGGCTGCTAGCTATTCCCTCTCTCTTTTAGTGGCATATTCCATTGTTGTTGCTCAAAACAATTATGTGATATGTTAGCGAAAAATATTAATTTGCTTATAGCATATTTTATTATTATTTTGTAATTCTTTCTTACCTTTTTAAATATTTATACATTGTTTATATGATACTATTTTTTATAATCAATAACATAATAAAATCAAACATTTTTTTCTCTTTAATATAAGTATAATATTGATATAAAAAATAATAATTTTAAACTTTTTAAAACCATACTAAATTTTTGGTATATGTACTGTATTTTTAATAATGTGTTTTTAATTAATTTAGAGAGAATTAATTTAGAGAGAATGTAGCTGTTAAATTAATTTAGAGAGAATTAGAAAACTTTTTTTTAAACATAAGTTATGAGTTATGGCATATGGGTGGAGCGTGGTATCATGCACGGGTGAGAGTGTGTGCTCATCCTTCAAATCAACACTTGCAATTTTCAAAAATATTTTTCGCTATTGTTGTCTAAAGTCAATTTCTCCAAGTATACCACATAATTTATATAATATTAAGGCTGACCACTTTTTTTGTAAAATATATTTAAACATTTTATATATATTAGAAAAGTCTTGTCATTTTTCTTATGCTGTTAAAACTTGCATCAAGATCAAGGTGATCGAAGAGTTTTAACGTAGGCTTCAATCTTAAGTACTTTATAAAAGTATACAAGCAATTTAATTATAAACTTTGGGTTAATTTATATAAAAAAAAAATAATTAATGTTTAATTTTTTGGAAAAGGTTTTTTTTTCATTTTATAAATTTTATTTTGGTAACCGTTATAACTTCTATTATTTCCAAGTATGTAATGATCTTGCAACTTATCTTAATCATTAATTTGTGATTAAAATATATAATCTTGTATAAATATCCTATTATTGGTATTATATTAATTAATTGTAACATCATATGCAATTCTTACAATAGAGACGTAGACAGCAGAGATCATGTTAGATTAATACAAATGTTCAACATCAAATATCATGCATCAACATCTTTTGAGAAATTAAATGCGTATAAGAGTATATCTCCATACTTAACCATGCTCAAGTAAGAGTAATTTTAAAATGTGTAATCCCTTCAAAAGTCTATCTATGTAACAAAAATAAATAAATAAATAAATAAAAATATGTAAGCTCCTAGTAGACTAATAAGAAAGTATTGGTTTTGTATATGAGGTTAGATGCCACAAATAATATGAGAGCAATACAATATATATACATTGGGTGTTTGTTTTGTTTTTTTACACCTTCACAAATCCCATGTATATAAGTTTTCAAGATAGTGAGGCAAATCTCATTAAGGCATTAAGTCAATAAAGGAGACAAGGGAGCGTATGCAACACCTATAGAAAAATTCTTACATTATTGTGGACATTAAAAATGTCAGGCTCATAAATAATACTTTAATTCAATTACATGAACACGCCATATTAGTTGTGAATGATAATAGTTGTGAAAGATGGGTATATATAATTAAATATAAAAAAAATTCATGAGTTTTTACTTTTTATTGAATAAAATAGATAATATGATTTGATATGAATGTCAAATGTTACATCAATTATCCGTTCTTTGTGGTTGGAATTTAAAACATGTACTTTTATGTAATCTCTATTTATTCATAATTGTATATGCTTTCGTAATAATTTTTTAAATTTGTGGTTTTTGAACCTCCAAAACCGAAACCGATATAATAACCAAACCGGTTAACCGGTTCATTATAGTAAAAAATCGGTTATTTTGCGGTTAACCGGTCGATTAACCGGTTTCGGTTATTATATCGGTTTCGGTTTTGGAGGTTCAAAAACCAGTTATTGGTAAAAACCGGTTAGTAGACCTTGACCGGTTAACCGGTTCGGTTATTCCAAAACCGGTTTTCGATCGTTTACCGGTTTGTGCACCTCTAATTGTGTATATGTTTGTGTTTGTTTTTTTAGTGAATCAAGTTTGGATTAAGCGTTTTTTTGCTTTGTTGTATTTTTGCTTTGTTGTGTAAGTAATGCCAGGAGGAAGTAAGTGAAGACCAATGAGGATCTCTATAACGATTTGCACGAGTTTTAGTAGAGTTTATTGCTGAAATTGGGCTTCCAGACGGACGTATTCCTTCAAGGAGCTCTCACAGCATGGCAGGTTTAGTTTGTAGTATCATGTCTCTCTGAAATTGGGCTTCCGGACAGGGGCCTTAGGGTTTTGTGAAAAAAATAGAATGTTTTGTATTTTGATTCAGATGCTTAACGAACTAATTCAACACTTAATGTTTCAGATCCTTTTAAATATTTAGACATTTTTACTAGTCAGTACTTAATAGTTTACATATTACCGGCCCCTTATGATTCATGTCATATGGTACCATACTACTAATATTATTGGATTTTATTATACAGTATTATTTTATATGAATGATTGACGTCTATATTATGAGGTTACTTGATACAATAATGTTCGTATTATACCCAGAACGTTGAAATGACATCTTTGGATCTATCTATAAAAGAGTGCTTGGTTCATTTGCATGTAATAATGCTATATCAAAAAATGGTATAATGATTGTTGTTCAAAAAATATATATCATATATTGATTGATTTTCGATAATGGTAGTTTGAGACCAAAAACCCGAACATATAGTATTGGTGTTCCAATAAACTAGTTTTATATCCGTCCGATAGCCGGATACTTTGTTATAATATTTTTTTAAATTAATTCATTAATATTTTCAGTTTTAAACGTACTTCAATTACATTCCTATTCGTTTTTTTGGCCGCTGAAAATGTGGTTATAGTATACAGTATAAGTAATACAACTCATACAATTTAATTGAAGTCAACATAGATTTCTATCATGTGTCAATCAATATGTATATTGTTTGTAATATGTGAATTTGAGGCATTTGGGTTGACAATAATCGTAAATTCATGTGATATAACCGTAGATTAATGTGTATATCGTCGTGTATCACATGAATATAAGTCACTATTGATGAAAAATCTAATATGCATAAGGAGATACACACATGTAGTATACTCGTGTTAGTGGCTATAAGCCTATAACTACCATACATGTGAAACCATTTGATATAACCATAGACGCATAATTTAGATGCAAAAATGACTACTTTGGTGATTCCCTTTGTGAAAATTATTATTTTTTTGAACGGTCAACTAATCAACTGTTGAGTACTCTGTACACGGCCTCAATGGTTAAAGAATGCCCAAGCTAGCTACTAGTCCAGACGGATGGTGCCCTAGCCCACCAGCCATCAATTCCCGAGAAAAATCCGACCTAAGCACCCGTCCAAAGACACGGCAGTGAAAGACCAGTTGACCGGATGAGATCAGTAATCGAACCCATGATCTTGTTCTTCTATCAATTTCACCATATTTTCATCCTACCACTAAAAAAACATCATTGTTGTGAAAATTATTAATTAGTTTAAGAAAACAGGGATCATGGGGGTGGGCCAAAAGGTCGCGAAATTCAAAATTGATTTTAAGTTCACCCTGACTAAACTTCTGACAACTAATCATTTTTGGTTTTCACTTTTCCATATACTTGTTATATTACGTGGCTTTAATATATTTAATACTAGTAGAGATAGGTTGCCTCAAAAGTGGTGGGTTTAAGGATGGTAGAGCATGTTCTAACGGGTCATCAATTATATTATTGAAAGACCTCGAGTTAAACCCATGTGGTTTTTAAATTTTAGTAGCAAGTTAAATCACCTGTAACAATAAACAATAAAAAAAAAAAAGAGATCAGGGTCGTCATCATTGGTAGAAGGTTGACAGAGTTACATTATAAGTGATAATATAAATTTATGATTGTTTTAAAGTTAAAAATAAAATAACAAAATTTGATTAAACTAGAGTAAAATTTATAGGGTATTTCAAGTCCAAGAATCAATATGAAATCAACACACATGCACCACACAATACGTGAATAGCTCTCACGTTATATTAATCTGAAAAATATCTCAAAAACTGATTACAAAAGAATCTGTAAAACTCTATATGACTCTCATATCATAACTCGATATATATAGCCAAACTATGGATAACCCTGACTTGGTTTCCACGCAACAAACAATGAGAAATACACGGACTCTTTTGTTTATCTAAAACCAAGCTCCACCAACTTGTGAACTTGATTTGTGAATTACTTTAATACCCTTCAACATTCACCCCCTTAATTCGCAAATTCGAATCTCGGAGGTCTTCAACTCCCATCAGTTCCTTCATTTCCTTGAACTTGGTTCGGGCCAACGGCTTGGTGAGAATATCCGCCTTTTGTTCATCACCACTTACATGTTCTACTGCTACTTGCTTCTTTTCGACACATTCTCGTATGAAGTGATACCGGGTACTTATATGCTTACTTCTCCCATGGAATACCGGGTTCTTCATAAGTTGAATAGCCGACTTGTTATCTACTAGGAGACATATCCTTTGTTCTTCTTCTCCAGTGATTTCACTTAGCACACCTCTTAGCCAAATTGCTTGGCATGCCGCAGAAGTGGCGGCCATGAATTCGGCTTCACACGAAGAAAGAGCAACCGTGCTTTGCTTCTGTGAGCACCATGATATAGGTCCAGATCCGTAGTAGAACACATACCCGGTCGTGCTTCGTCCATCATCCGGATCCGTGTTGTGACTACTGTCACTATATCCGACAAGATCTTTCGGTTTTCCTTCTTTATCCTGCTTGTATACTATACCATGACCCAGAGTTCCTTTTACATATCGGAGAACGTGTTTCATGAGCTGAGCATGTGTTTGCTTTGGCTCATGCATATATCGGCTTAGAATTCCAACCGAGTAAGCTAAATCCGGTCGAGTATGCAACAAATACCTCAAGCAGCCTACTATCCTCCTGAACCAGGTTGCGTCAACAGGCTCTCCTTGTTCATCCTTCCCTGTTTTCATTCCCGGCTCCATAGGACATTTTGACGGATTAGAGTCCTTCATTCCGGATTCTTTTAGGATCTTTCTCGCATAGCTTTCTTGTCTTATTTCAACACCTTTTTCGTTCTGATTGATCTCCAAGCCAAGATAGTATGTAAGTCTTCCAAGATCGCTCATCTCAAACTTTGTCTGCATTTGTCTCTTGAAATCGAGTATCTTGGCGACCTCCGATCCGGTAACTAGTAAATCGTCCACATACACAGCAACGACTAAGCTAGACCCATTTGTGCTCTTCGTGTAGACAGCATTTTCTTGGGAGCATCGCTTGAACCCAAATTGCTTCAGTATGTTGTCTAGCTTGGAGTTCCACGCCCTTGGTGCTTGCTTTAGGCCGTATAAAGCTTTTTCAAGTCGATACACTAGCTGTTCCTTCCCCTTACACTCAAAGCCTCTTGGTTGTTCAACAAAGACTTCCTCTGAGAGTTCCCCATGAAGGAAGGCGGACTTTACATCTAAGTGATGTAATTCCCAGCCTTTAGAAGCTGCTATAGCAATGATTAACCGAATTGTTTCAAGGCGTGCGACGGGTGCAAAGACCTCTTCGAAGTCGATACCGTGTTTCTGTACGTACCCTTTCGCTACTAACCTTGCCTTGTGTTTGTTTATCGTTCCATCTGGATTTCTTTTGAGCTTGTAGACCCACTTCAAACCTATCGCCTTACACCCCTTTGGGAGAGTTACGAGGTTCCACGTTTTGTTCCGGTTGATAGACTCAATTTCAGCTTCCATTGCTTGAACCCAGTTCTTGTCTGTTTTTGCTTCATCAAACGTGCTTGGTTCCCCGTCTTGTAGTAATAACAGATCCTCGTTTCGTGATCCAATCTTGATCCGATCATCAAGGACATAGTCGCTTAGATGAGCTGGGACTTTTATTCGACGGTTCCCGCGTCTGGGATTGTTTGATGCTGAGGCACGATCTTCATCACTGGATTCGTTATCATTTGACCGGTCGCCCCCACCTCCTTGAGGAGATGTGTTTTCATCTTCTGGTGGTGGATTGACTGCTGCATGGTTTGTTGGCGGGTTCTCAGAGGAACCTGAAGAACCTGAGTTTCCTGAGTTTTGTCTTGTGCTGCATGGATCAGCGGCTTCTTCGTGAATTGAGCTCGGCTCTTCCCCCCAATTTACGTAGAAGTTTTCCCATGCACGTGATTTCTCATGACTTACAGCACTGAAATCTTCCCATCCCTTTTCTTCATTGAAGATTACATCGCGACTTATTACTATTTTCCGTGTTTGTGGGTCGCACAATCGGTATGCTTTAGATCCGATTTCCATTCCAAGGTGAATGAGAACTCGTGAGCGGTCTTCCAGTTTCTTGATGCCTGGTGTAGTATTTTTTGCATAAGCCAGGCATCCGAATATTTTCAGATGGGCTATATTTGGCTTTCTTCCTTTGTAGGCTTCGTATGGAGTTTGGTTGTCGAGGGCGCGGGTATGGACGCGATTTATAACATAGGTTGCATGTCTTACCCCTTCCCCCCACATGTAATTTGGCACCTTCGTTGCTTTCATCATGCTTCTAGTCATTTCCATAAGGGTTCGATTTCGCCGCTCGACCACCCCATTTTGTTGCGGGGTGTAAGGTGCGGTTAGTTGTCTGTTGATCCCTTCTTTACTGCAGAATTCTGTGAACATATTCGATGTGAACTCCCCTCCTCGATCTGTTCGGAATACCTTGATGGAATTGCCTGTCTCATTTTCAGCTTGCGCCTTGAAGCTTTTGAATGACTGTAGTGCGTCGACCTTTCTTTTCAACATAAAAGTCCACATATATCGTGAGTAATCATCAATTATTACAAAGATATATTCATTACCTGCCAATGTTGGCGGAGATATGGGGCCGCATAAGTCACCATACACCAGTTCAAGGGTCTTGTTTGCTCGGTACAGGGTTGCCTTTGGGAAGGTCGTTCTTGTCTGCTTTCCTATTAGGCAGGAGTCACAGAATCTGTTAGGGTGAGCTATCGTGGGCAGGCCAGCCGTCATTCTCTTGTGCGCCATCAGCTTCATTGTCTCGAAGTTGATGTGCCCAAGTCTTGCATGCCACTTCCAACCATTGTCTTCTAGCTTCACTTGTAAGCACTCAGGGCTTCCTGGTTTTAGTTGCACTTTGTAGAGTCTGTTTTTCGTTCTTGGTACTCGCATCAGCAGTTTGCCGGAGTTGTCAAGGAGTATCAAGTAGTCATCTTTTATCCTGGTCTCGCATCCATTCTCGCTGGTTTGCCCCAAACTAATGATGTTGGTTCTGAGATCAGGAATATAGTAGACGTCTGTCATCACCCTTTGTTCTCCGTTTCTTCCTTCAAAAATTATTGACCCTTTCCCATGAATTTCTACACAGGAATTATCGCCAAATTTTACTCGCCCAGTGATTCTTTCATTCAGTTCTATGAAGAACGAACGATTCCCGGTCATGTGGTTACTAGCTCCGTTGTCTAGATACCATACATCGTTCAGGCTTGGTTCAGCTTCGTAGCGTTTTGGTATCAAATTTTCTTCGTTTAGGAATACTGTTTCTTGGCCACACTTCATCATAAAGAATCTTGGATCCACGTCATTTGCTTCATTAAGGTTTGCCTCCTCCTTCTTCTGTTTACGATCCGGGCACACAGATGCGAAGTGACCCATCTTATCGCAACGGTAACATTGGATTTTGGACCTATCTTTTCCTTTTCCTTTACTTGAATCCTCTCTATGATTCTTCTGTTTGTATTCCCGGTTTTGGCTGCTGTCACTGCCCTTTCCCTGCCATCTTGAGGTTCCATGATTAGTTTTTCCTTGTTTCTTGGCTGGGTCAAAGTGTGATTTGGAGCTGGACTCTGCCTTTTGAAATAGCAGTTTCTCGGCTGCGTTCTCGTTCGGAGACATGCGCCCTATAGCTTCTTCGAACGCTTTGAGTCTCCCAATCGCTTCTTGGAAGGGCATTGAGTTTAGATCTGCAAATTGTTGAATTGTTGCAACTATAGTGATAAATTTTCCAGGCACCGAGCGCAACAATTTTTGGACGAGTTTCTTTTCTTCGAATGCATGACCGAGGGTATTGGCTTTGGACACGATCTGTTGAATCTTGGATGCAAAGGCTTCGATAGTTTCTTGGCTTCCCATCTTCAGTGATTCAAACTCAGCATGTATTGTTTCCAATCTTGCTTCCCGAACTCGGTCTACTCCCACATATCGGGTCTTCAAAGCATCCCAAATTGCTTTCGCAGTTGTGAATTGGGATACCTGGAGAACAAGGTCTTCTGGAATGGATTGGAGAAGTAGAGCAATCGCCATATCGTTCTTCTTTGGATCTACCAACGTTAAGCCTATGGGCTCAATTGCTGGAAGGATTCCATGCACTCGAAATACTGCTTTAATCCTTACCGCCCATGCGTTATAGTTTATCGCATTCAGCATGGGGCAATTTAGTGATGTCGTATTCCGCTCAGGTGCAGCGCCTCCTTGAACGACAACTTCGTCTGCCATTGTGCTCTTCTCTCTCTTTCTTTAGCCAAGTGTTTTTGATCCTGTCCTTCGGATCACGTTCCGGTCGAACCCGTCTTGGTTCGATCGCTTGGTTTAAGAGTTGCTTGTTGCGAATCAGACCCTTGTACGCAGTCTGTCTTCTTCACGATCTTCAACTCCTATGTTGATAATTGATTTCAAACTTGAACGTGGCTCTGATACCAATTCAAGTCCAAGAATCAATATGAAATCAACACACATGCACCACACAATACGTGAATAGCTCTCACGTTATATTAATCAGAAAAATATCTCAAAAACTGATTACAAAAGAATCTGTAAAACTCTATATGACTCTCATATCATAACTCGATATATATAGCCAAACTATGGATAACCCTGACTTGGTTTCCACGCAACAAACAATGAGAAATACACGGACTCTTTTGTTTATCTAAAACCAAGCTCCACCAACTTGTGAACTTGATTTGTGAATTACTTTAATACCCTTCAACAGTATTGGGTAGGCGAGAGATATATTTCCTGCCCCTAAGTTCTTATAATTACATGATTATACAAGATGAAAAATGTCATACAATGTTTTCAAGTTTGTTAACTATTTCAATTAAGTTATTAAAACTTTTTTTTTGTAAAGAAGTAACTTTTAATTTATTATTATGATAAAGATTGTGTAATTAATATATCATTTGGTTATTATTATTTTTTTCATAATTTGTATTAAGGTTTTCTGTTCTTATTTTTTCATATAAAACATAAAAAAATACAAATATAATTTTATGAATAAAAATAGGGTTTTTTTTATTTCGATTATGACACACTAAAATATAACTTTAAAATTTGAAAAATATAAATATGTTTTTTTAAGCTTAAAACATATTATTTTATCAATTTTAGAATAAAAAGTTTTTTTTTTTGTTTTTTTAGTTGAAAAATCCATGTCATTTTTAATTCAAAATTCAAGTCATTGTTAATATTTTCCACGTCACAATAAAAATAAAAAAAAAATTAATAGAGCTTGACACATCATAACTGGTATAACCTATTAACCTTGAAATTATATAATATTAAAGCAAAAAAAATAATAAATTTTAGCGACCTTAAATAAACAAAAAAGACTTAATTAAAAAACTTGATTGCATTTTTATAAAATTATCTCTAAATAGAATTAGTTGTAAAAATTGATATTAAAAAAAATTAGGATTGAAATGAAAAGAACAACTGGTCTAAATCAATAGAAAATGCCCTTTATGTAGATAAAATGTCAGATTGTATATATTACCTATATAATAAAAAGGAACGTCAGCGTCCAATGGTGAGAGTTTTCACTTTTCAAGTTATTATTTAAATAAAAATATTTCAGCAAATGCACACAAACGTTTCTTGGTGGAGTTGGTAAAGCTAACAATGACCCTATGAGAGGCGCAAGGGTTCTAATCCCATCCGAGCCAAATTTGGTTAATTTTAACTGGTTCAACCAGAAACCAATTGCTTAGCCGGTTAATTTTAGCTGGAAAAGCCGCTGGTCAAAGAACCGGACGTTTTTACATTGGAAAGCTTAATAGGAGAACCGGATTTAACGGCTGAACCGTGGGCATTGTGGGAATGCAGAAGTGAGTTTAATTTATTAAGTGGAGGAAGCTTCTGATTTTCTCAATGGGTCGATGTGGGATCCTTTATTTAGCAATTTGAGACTCCAAAGAATAAAGGCAGTGAGCAATGTGGGAATGCAGCAATTTGGGATTCTTTTTTCAACTAACTTGATGTTTGCCTTTTTTTTTATTTTATTTTATATATATATTTATAAAATGTTTATAAAATCATCCAGCTCTTAAATCCGATCGGACATCTGACCGGTAAGGAGACCGGTTCGATGTCCGGTCTAGTTCTGAAAACATTGTATTTTGTTTACCATTCACAATTTTTACCCATTTAACTTTTTAAAAACTTTGTAAAATGTCGTTTTGACCATACTTAGGTTTCTAAATTTTTGGATTTTTACTTTCATTTCTTAATTCTTCACCCTATGTTTTCGGGTCATGATTTTCGTCTTTTTGACTTCTTTGAATTTCTAAAATTTCCAGCTTACCCCTTTTGTACTTTATTTAAAAATGATAATTTGATGTGTGCTTAGTTTTACGTAGGAGCTTGTATATATTCATGTTCATCCACTTTTCGATACAAAATTTCTTTATAAATGATTCGGATCAAATGAAATATGTTTTTGTGCTTATTTTATATATATTTCTGTTTGTCTACATTTCAACATAAATTTTTTTAGAAGATAACTAGGTTGGGTCAAAAGTATTACGTTAAATATAAACATCTATATATGTATATACCGATATATCTATGTGTATATGCGTATATCTATATTTATATATACGTGTGAACACACATGTACGCTCCGGTCCGTTTTTTATGACCAGTTTTTTTATGAAAACCGCGAACCAAACCGTTTATTACGGTTTTAAACTTTTGAAATCGACCGACCGAATGTTTGAAAAAAACCAACCGTAAAACCGAACCGATGAACGGTTTAGGCGGTTTCGCGGTTTGAAACCAGACCGTGAACACCCCTGCCCACAAAAAGTAACCGTCATCATAATTGATCTCTAAACTTTAAATCTTCATCCTATGTTTTCGGAGTTATCACTTTCATCTCCTCAATTGTTTTAACATTTTATAAAGTGTTACCATAACTACCTCATGTTTCTAAAATTATAATTTACCTCTTTTGTTTCTTGTCTAAAAATAATAATTTTTACGTGTTTATTTTTATGTAAGATTCCGTATAAATTTGTGTTGATACATGTTTTGATGTAAAAAATTTTCGAAAACAAGTCCGGTATTTTTATATATGTTTTATGTTGGTTTACGTTTCAACATAAATTCTTTAGGAGATAGATTGGGTCAAATATACTACGTTTTTATTTGTTGAAATACATTCTGAGTTTTTTACGTTTTGATACCGCCGCAACGCGCGGCACGTAGTTTACTAGTATATACACAAATAGCAATGTCGGTGGTGGCTGGATTGCTTTTTAGTTTCTTGGGTAAATAACCTTGCTTTCAAAGATAGAATGTTATTGTTTGTGTGGTTGAGTTGGTAATCCACTAAAGCATTACATTTTCATTTATTAGGGCTGTGTTCGAATCAACATTTTTTTTCACCTTTCATTTTATTCCCTTTTTCTTTTCAACAACCCTTATTTTCTTCTTTTTCATCGTCTTTCTTTTTCATTTTTTACAATCCGTCGTTATCAAATCGCTTCCCCACAAACAAGTCATTCTTTTTCTTTTTACAATCCGTTGTTATCAAATTGCTCCCCCACAAACAAATCATTGTCGTCACAACTAATATCTAAATTTTAAATTTCCATCGTATGCTTTCAGGGTTAACACTTTTATCTTCTCAATTTTCTACAAACTGTGTAAAATGTTACTTTAACTTCCTCAGGTCTCTAAATTTTTTACTTTACCCCTTTTGTTCCTTAGCTAAAAATAATAATTTCTTTGGTGTTTAGTTTTACGTAGGAGTCTGCATAAATTCGGTATTGATACACGTTTCAATATAAAAAATTTTGGAAAACAGGTTGGATCAAATATAGCACGTTTTTGCACTTACTTTTTATGCGTATTTGGCCTACGTTTAACGTAAATTATTTTAGGAGATAGTTTATATCAAATATATTGTGTTTTCATTTGACGAAATAAATTCCATGTCTATTACATTTTGATTAGACCCGGCCCTAAGAACCAAAAAAAAATTCGGGGCCTGGGGCAAGAAAAAAAAGGGGCATCTTTCATGGGCGGTCTTTAATTCGGTTTGTTTGGTTAATCGACTAAACAAAATTTAGATTTAAATTTATTATCTTATTAATAATATATAAGTTGAATTCGGTTTATTCGGGTTTTAACCGATTTATTTGGTTTTCAATCGGTTTATTCGAATCTTAACCGGTTTATTTGGTTTTTTATCGGCTTATTCGGATTAAACCGAAACCTCACCGAGCCACTTCTCAAATTCGGTTTGATTTTCGGATAGGGAAAAAAATGGAAAACAATTAAACCGAACCGAATACACCATTAAACGAATCGATAAACACCCATAGTTTAAAGGGCATGATAATAATTTCCTATACTTTAAAGAAAATTACCTTTTGTATTCTTTAAATCATGTGTTTTTTAATATAAAATATTTTATATATCAAAAAGAGTTAAATTACGGGTTCCCTAAATTGTCGAGCCGGAGTGGTCGCCTACCTCACCTCTCCCCAGGGCAGGCCTTGGTTTTGATACCGCCGCAACGTGCGGCCGTTACTTTACTAGTTTTATCTTAATTACTAGCTAAACTATTATATAATAAACTATATATTCAGATTTAACTTTTTTATTTTTTAAATTAGAACGAGGCTTTAATATTTGATCTAATCCAATATATATAATTAACAATTATAATAATTATATAATTTGAAAACCGTGTTGTTTTAATTCAACATATAAATTATATAACTAAAATTCATGAAATGTTATATAGTTGTAAACCTATATCTTTCAACGCTCATTTTAAATCAATGTTGACTTTCTGCAAATGGATGAACAAACATGGACCAATTGATATAAAAACATTTCCAATTTGACGAGGATCAGTAAGTTGTCGAGAGGTAACGTCAAATCTTATGCGTCATAAAAAAATCATTGAATTTGGGGACAAAATGAAATCCTTTTCAGCTGAACATGGAACAATTGATAGAACAACAATTTCAATTTTACAAGAACATGTAAAACAAATCTATACTATTTAGTTTATTGATAATTAAATGGTTCATACTCTTTAAATATTATAAAAAATGTCCAACTAATTTTTTAATTTTTTGTTTTATAAAATTTACTAGACACATGCAAGTATGTATGGTTACTTGTATTTTAATAATAATAAAAGACGTATAATGATACTATCATTATTTATGGGAAAATAATAAGATAATAATATCATGTACAACAAACAAATGATAAATTATATATAATCACTTGTTTATATAAAAAGTAATTCATATCGATTTTTTTATGTGTTCTTCAAGAGTTTTTCTTATAGTATCCTCGACTTCAAGATATATCTTTAGGTCGGTAAACAAATTGAATCAACACGAACAAGTCCTAATTCGTATTCATACATTTATTATTTAACTTATTCATAAATAGTTTACGAACATTAGACTTATGAAAATTTATATTCTTGTTCATTTTCGTTTATTAAAAAATTAAACTTGTTTACAAACGCAAAAGAACATGTATTATTTAAAAATAAAAATAAAAATTGTCTATTTCATACATTAAACACAATCATTCATTTATCGTTGAACCGGTCACTGAAATTCAATTGATTTATTGTAAGTTTGTAACTAAAAAAGTATAGATTTTTAGAAGGCGTCTGTCTTTTTGGGCCAATGTTATAATTTTGGCCCACTGCAAGGTTAAAACACTTACTCTCCTAACTTCCTAAGTCCTAATGGACCTAATGGCCGAAGCCCGAAGGCAGTGATGTATCGTTTACAAAGGATTGAGTTAATTTACTGATTTTTGAACATATCAAACAATTTAAATTATGAGTTTATTTTTACTTTCGATTTAATTTATATGGGTTCGTAAAATTTAGTAATTTGGTTTAGAAACAAGTAATATACGTAGCATTGAATTTAGATACTTTTTAACCAACCTGTTGTGATGACTTTGTTTTAACTTATCTCTTTTGATTGATCCATTTTAAACTTTTTTTTTATTATTTTCTTATTGTCACAAGTCACCAAAACTTTTGGATACGTCATCTTAGATTTCCACCCATTATCTATAAAATAGTTTAAGGTAAAAATAATATAACATAATATTATGATGGTTAATTTCTAGAGTAATTTGGAGTAAAGGTTTGTTTTGTTTCTTCTATTGCAAGATTTATAAACTGAGTGATAATATTAATGAGATGGTTAATAATGGGAACTCCAAGTGTGAAATTTCGTGCTTTACTTGCTCATTTGACGTGGCTCGCAATCTACGGCATGTCTCACACCGTCCAAAATCATCATGTATTTTTTCTATAATAAATTAATATCTTGAAATCTTGGATAACGACTTAAACGGCATTTACCAATTAAATGTTATCTTATTTTTATCAGAATTTGCATTAGGGATGGTATTAATTAAGGCCAATTAAAATACTGTGAGTTCAAAACTTGGTAACTGTTAAAAGAAGTTAAAAATTCAATAAATTTATAGTTACTACTCCAAGGTTATTATTCTTTAATTATGCATTCAGACGATGGGTTTGTTTGGTAAACAACTCTTTGATAGGTTAAGAGCTAGAGCTAGAGCTAGAGCTTGATAATTTAGCGTTTGTTTTCAGCTTAATCATTAAATCTTGTAAACGATTTCACAGATGTTATGATTTAAGAGGCTACCAATCAACTCAAACTTTTACGGATTAAGAGGTACACTTTTAATAGAATCATTAATAGATTATCAAACAACCCCAAGTGTTCCGTTAAAGTTTGACGATTAAGAACCATACTTTTTATATTAAGGAAGTTTAAAAATCTATGAGTATCATCATTAATATACATTAAATATATTTTCCATCTTGCCAATACGTTTAACTACGATAAATAAAAATAATTTACAATTTGAGAAATTCATTAAACAATCCAGTTTTTTTTTGTTTTTGAACAGAAAAAAAGGTAGATTTAGTTCTACAAAATTGACTGACGAAAAACACCCAAGAAAACATCATAGAAGTCGGAAAAATAAATATCACGTTCCGTAAAAACACACCTATATCCAACCACCAAACGATATCAATGATATCCAAAAAAAAAAAAAAATCCATTCATCTATTTTACTAAATAAAAGTTTTCTAAGAACCCATGTTTATCTTTCTAGAGCATCTCACTTTTAATTTTTTGTTTCTCTCTAATATTAAATACAACTCATATTAAATAATAATATAAAATATACCTTTTATACATTTTTAAATTAAAAAAAAAGTTTGTTAATATAGTAAAAATATATTAATATTAAAACATATTTTAAAAAACCAGATTTTTATAAAATACAATAAGTGACACACAGTTGTTGATTAACGTCGGCACGAGAGAAAGAAGCTAGTATTCATCGTTCTTCAATTTTAATTTGGGTTTATTTTTTACACCAATTAATCCCAAAATTTATGTTAGTTGAATGCATAATTTATGTAATCTGTATTTTTTTTCCCCTTTAATCTCAAAAAACTATTTCACGAACAATTAATCAAATAACCAGCATGCATGAATAATTCTTCCAAATTCATGGACTAAGAACTTAAATATAAGTAAGATTAATTACATTAACCGATTTTTAAATATTAGAGTACTATTTAAATAAAATTAGAGAAAAATAAGCTGCATATGAACATATATTATCAAACTCTATCATTACACTTTGAAACATATTATTTAGACTAATTTTTACTGTTTTTTACATGTAATTAAGTTCTTAATTAAGTAATTGATTGATAACTAATATAATAGTTACTTAAAAGAATCATTTATAAACTTAAGTTTTTTTTAAAAACTAAAACAGAGAAATATTATAAATTATATAAAATTATATTCCTTACGCGTGGTTTTAAATATCTGTTTTTTTTATTCTCTATAAATTGAATTCATCTGCGTATGAGAATCAAAAACAGAAAGACGAAGAGATTTTATTAGCAATTCAAGAAATTAAAATAAAAAATAGTAAAATGTTACGACCTTTTAATCACAAAAAGACAGTATCTGATTCTAACTCCGACCAATAACTTTCGACTTTTCTTTACACGAGCTCTGTAATCAACTTTATGAAATTCACCAAAAAACCAGCATGACCAGTAATCCAGATGTGACAAGCAGCAGCGCCGCCGTGAAACTCCGGCAAGCAGCGGAGACAGATTGTACGATGGGATACAAATCCCCAGGTGGGCCAGCTATGTATATATAATTAGGCGGTGTTTTCCCACCGCCACCGCTGTAAGGTGGTGGAGGGCAGTTCCCGCCGGGAGTCGGAGTTTGTTTCTTGGGCGGTGGCGGTGGTGGTGGAGATGGAGGAGGCGGCGGTGGAGGACTGGTATAGCAAGTGGTGCCACAAGGGCAGGTTCCACACTTGACTTGATCGTTTGGTGATCCGACGGTGGTGTCGTCGAGTTTTCTCGGGTTGACCGCTTTGATCGGAGGTGTAACCACCGCAGCAACGAGGATCATAGACACCATAATCCGGAAGGCTATGGCCATGTTGAAATTGGTGGTTGGGTGTTGATGGATTGGAAATTAAGGAGAAGCGATGATGGTTATTAATTTGGTGGGGGATATGATTCGGTTAAGTATGAAATCATGTGTCCTTAGTTGGTGAATTGGCTTAATCCAGAAGGCAGCCACACCATTTTTTCCTTGTTTTTGCATGTGGCATTACCTAATG
Organism: Mikania micrantha; assembly: GCA_009363875.1. Lineage (NCBI taxonomy): Eukaryota > Viridiplantae > Streptophyta > Magnoliopsida > Asterales > Asteraceae > Mikania > Mikania micrantha. The sequence continues at coordinate 93,947,743 of CM018694.1, forward strand.
GTTGGGTCCCATAATTAATATAATTCATATGCTAGTCTTAATATTTTATTGTTTTTTCTAGTATTAAATTATAACCCCACTTAAGCCCACTATATCAAGTATAACAATAATTATATTGTATTTATTGGAAAATTTGTGTACATCATGGATTCATAGACATCAAACAGGATCTTATTTATTTGTTTATTTATGAAATATGGTCTTTGAGATCAAATTTGATTTTTTTTTCCTAATAAAATGGATATATATATATAGAAACTGCTTTCATCTGCCGAGTAGATTCATAGGCATGAATTGCAAAACCAACTTAATCGGTTAAACTTAAACATAAATAGTGCGGTTGGGTTAAAGAACAAAAAAATATGAAAGTGATAATATTTGTTAAATATTATATACCTTCGCATGCTATTGATAATAGGATAACAGACTAGTTTCATTATTTTTCTATTAAATAATAATCAGGTCAAATTGTTGAGCCAAGTTATCTGGATGTCATTCCGGTCCATGTGATCGGCCCAAAAATTAGGTCTTGTTTAGCCGCGAACTAAAAAGGCTACACAAGACATGTTGTCACCTTGTCATCATGTAATGGTGTCACATATAAACCCGTGTATAATGTGTGGGTATGTTTAAAGAAAAAAAAAATGAAATCTTGGCTAATTGGTTATTAGTCGATATTGAGACGTAGATAAAATATGCTATTATGTTATTATTGTATTAAGAATTTTAAAGTAGTGATTAAAACAATAACAAAAATCAAAATCAACATCATGTGATGCGACATGTATAAGAACTTAATTAGGTGTTTTGCATAGGCCAAATTAGCGAGATTATGTATATAACTGGAAAATATGAATTTAAGGTGAAACATTTATGGAGATTGAAATATTTAGTCAGCAACGATCATTCTTCATGGTACCAATAAACTATTATCAGTCAATATACAACGATATGATCTTTTTTGTATAAATAACAATTGAATGTTATGGAGAAAAAATAACTAATTATACATATTTGCGTATGTGATTAATTTTAAATTTTAAAACTTAAGGGGGATTAAAGTGACATTCTACAAAATTAAGTATTTAGTTTTAAAACATTCCAAAGTTGATATGACATTTTATTGGTGGCAATATATATATATATATATATATATATATATATATATATATATATATATATATATAGATATAGGGAAGTGTTCTAATGCTAACCCTCTCTTACGGCGATAACCCATTAACTTTGGCAATACGAAGCCGAATCTTGAATTTTTTTTTTTGAACATCATTGTAACACAATTTGAACACCATGTTCTTTTATGAGTTTGGGCTAATTCATCACCGTATAAAAAATATCATCGTTGTAAGTTTTGTACTACAGTACTGTAAGTTTTAAATATTTAAACACCTACAGTACTGTAAGAGGTTTTGTGCTACAGTACTGTAAGTTTTAAATATTTAAACACCTACAGTACTGTAAGAGCCCAAACGGTGATGAATTAGCCCAAATTCATAAAAGAACATTTGTGTTCAAATTGTGTTACAATTATGTTCAAAAAAAAAATTCAAGATTCGGCTTCATTTTGCCAAAGTTAATGGGTTATCGCCGTAAGAGAGGGTTAGCATTTGATCCCAATATCCTATATATATATGTATATATATAGATAGATAGATAGAAGGAGGTGATAAAAAATTAACCAACTCTTATTGCGTTAACCGAATAATTACGTCTTATTTATTTGGGTCCACATTAGAGTAAAACTAAAGGTGTTGATTTTTTCTTTTTTTAATTAATGTAAAACCCACTTACATTAATAAAAGAAATAAAAAAACCTACACATTTAGATTTAATTTATTGTGTGCCCAAAGTAGTATGATATATTTATTCGGTTAACGAAATAAACATGACTTAACAAAGAAACTACACCCTATATATATATATATATATATAATCTTAGTCAAGGATTACTAGACAATGAACAACTTAACCTCACTATCGAAGAACAAACCAACATAGAGAAAACACTTTATCCGTCTAGAAGTAATTAATTTTAGATACTGTTTAAACATAAAATCTCTTAAAAAAGCTGTGAATACTGTATGGTTAATTGTGTTTATTATAGAACTAGGTTATTACCCCGTGTAATACACGGATTAAATATAATATATGAAATACTTATTATAAAAATTTAGAAATTATAAAATTATATTTTAATATAAATTGATTAAATTTCGTATGAATAAGTATTTTAAGTGATAAAACAAAAAGTATATTGAAATATAGATGAAAATAAGTATACCACAATATATTCGAAGAGAGTTCTAGAAGGTAAAAGAAAATTTAACAATAACAACCAAATCCAATAAATCTCACTCACAAAAAAATTATTTATAGATACGTTTGTAATCAACATTTTAATTACTTATTAACCAAGGGCTTCTAGTCTAATGGTTACCCTCTTGACTTCCCTATGGGAGGTCTTGGGTTCGAATCCGGGCTGATGCATATTTGCTGAAGCAAGGTCAGGGGGTTTACCCAGTTGTGGGGTTCCTCCTGGGGTGGGCTCGGGCATACGCCCCAGAGCGTCAAATCCGAGGGGACGGTTGAAATCCCGTCTTGGGTGTCGTTGTACCAAGCCGTTCAAAAAAAAAAACAATAATTAAAATTTTCAATAACTAAAGAGATGATACCTAACCTTCTTGATTTGTCACAATAAAGATCTTTAGGCTAATTGTTAAAACTCTCATTGTTTAAAAACTTTATATCAAAACCTAATTGTTAAACAAATTAAGAAAATAACGTATAATTTCTATAATTATTAAAGTTAAATAACTCAATTTGAAAATATCATTAAACATAAAATAACTAAAAATTTATTTTTTTCTATCAATTTTATAATTCTTGGTTTTTAAAAGAATTATTTTTCAAACATTTTGTTTTAAGAAACATCATTTGTTATAAAACTCTCATTGTTTAAAAACTTTGATTTATAGTAAATTTTATGAAATATTTTTTAAGAAAACTTGTTTTTATAAAACTTTTATTTTCTTAAATTCCATTTTTAAATATTTCTTATTTTTAAAATAAAATGATTTTTAGAAAATTTCACATTTTATAAACTGTTTTTAAAGTTTGTCTTTTAATGAAAATATTTAATTTTTAAATTATCAAAAACTATTTTCTAGCATTAAAAGGCAAATAATATTAGTAGTCATTAATATTGTAATTATTTAATAGGATATATAATATAATTAATAAATAAATTAATTAAAAAGATAGTTAAAAAAGATTATAAAAAAATGACAAGTGACATTAAAAGCATGAGAAAGTAACAAGTGGCAAACAAATATTGATAGCATAAGATTATATATAATTTGCATAAGCATAACTTACATAGTAAAGCCAAATCTCTCATTACAAACTCTATATTAATTATTCAGAAAAACAGAAAATTAGACAAATTTCATTCAAGTTTGTTATGAAAATAAGTCAAAAAAACTCACGAAATTCTTCTCATAGGCAACTAATCAGTTGAATTTAAACAAAAACTCAAATCTCTAAACAAACATCGATTTCCAATGATAAAAAAATTCACTGTTATCTTTTCTAAACACCATCGAAACCTAGAAACCGGTCGCAAGCAACGCATGTAGTATATATATTCTCATCTTCGATAATCATAATATATATATATATAATATAAAAATTTAGAAAAATTTAAGACGTCTTTTATTTTTTTTAACTTTTATACAACATATTAATTAATTAATATTATTATTTAATTATTACTAATATTATTTAATTATATATAGCCGTTTGTTTGACTTAGTATTAATATTATTATTTATTTATTACTAATATTATATAATAATATAAAAGTTTTAGTGATTACTATTATATTTAATTACTATGAATATTATTTAATTATATATAGCCGTTTTTTTTACTTTAGTATTAATTAATATTATTATTCAATTATTACCAATATTATATAATAATATAAAGTTTTAGTAGGCAAAATTGGAAAAACAAAACTTTCCTATTTCTTTCAAGTTGCCTTTTAATATATATATTAATTAATATTAATAGGAATATTCTAGTGTGCAATGAAATTTATTGATTTCGATCATCAAAATTAGACTATATAATGATTTATATTCTTTTCGAACGACTGTTCAATTCTATGCTTTTGAGCTTTTCTATATTGATTTTCGTTGTTTTCTTTGTATGGATTTGGGCGGAAATTTTGTAAGTTCATTGGTGTTCAAGTTGGGTTGGAGAGGATCGGGTCGGGTTATGTTAAAAAAAGATAATTAAACTAAATTTTATATATAATGATATAATGAAAACACAATACATTTAAAGTTGTTGACTACGTGGTTTTATTTTTTTACATATTCAAAACAACGTATAAGGATACGTTCTAAGTAACTCATAAGCAATTCGATTACGCAAATCTAACATTAAGTATGATGTTAATATGCTATTTAAATTAATAGTATAATTTTTTATAATGAGCTAGCTAGAGGCGGCCCTGAGAATTGAAGGTGCCCAGAACGAGTCGAAAAAAGGCACACCACAGTGAATTCGAATATTAAACTAGGGGTGTTAAAGAAAACTGAAAATTGTTAATACAGAAAATGAAACGTATTCGTAACCAAAAAAATGAACATAATTCTGAATTCGGTTTTTGTTTGGTTCCTAACTGTATCCAAATTTCGGTTTCGATACAGTTATCAGGTCCAATTTTTTTTAATTCAATTTGTTTGGTTAACCGATTAAAGCGAATTAAGATTTAAATTTGTTTTCTTTATAATATATAAGGTTGAATTCGGTTTATTTAGATCGATTTATTCGTTTTTAATTGGTATATTCGATTGAATTCGGTTTAATCGGTTTTAACCGGTTTAATGGTGGTTTGACTTATTATAAGTAATACTAAACTTCATTTTACATTGGGTTTAAATTATTAGTTGGACATTTTTCAACTTAATTTTATTAACTAACACTTAAAAAACAAAAGTTTAATGGAGGTGATTACAAAATTTTACAGGGGGCGATCTGGATTTTGACATATATATACTTATAAAAAAAATTCAAGATGAGCGGCCGTCCTCACGGCTTCAAGTGGGTACGCCATTTAACTAAAGAATGATCCTACAAAATAAATAAAACCGAATATACATTAATATTGAACTGTTTTCCTTTCTTGATATTATTGTTACTTGCGTGCATATATGATCTTAATGATTAATATATTATGATTGCTTTAAAATGATGGGTGATTTGTTCACCTACAATTTTCATGTTTTTATTTATTTTTTATTAAGTATGAGAATTTTTGTAAAATTTGTATCTTCATGAGATCTTAATTAATTAGACCATGTGACTATGTGTAATGATACGTGAGTGGAAAGTGAGAGGGCTCGTCACACCCCCTTGTCGCCCTCCCCTCACTACACAGGGGCGTGATTATAGACGTGAGGAGAAAGCGTGACTGCATGAGAGAGGTCACGACGTAAAGAGGAAGAAGAAAGGGAAAAAATTGGGTGTGATAGGGGTGATGATGTGGAGTGATGAGGGGTGATGACGTGGTGTGATGAGGGAGTGATAATATTAGTTGTTTACGTGACGTTTACGTTGAGTGATGGGGTAGCGACCACTACACATGACCTTAATATATCATTAATAAAACATTTAGATAATTATTGTTTTGTAATTCAAAAGTTGAATGTCGTTCAGAAAATTATATTTTCGAATATAATAACTATAAGCTAAAATGCTAAATAGTGTTACAATAATTAGCTAGCTAAACTTTTAAACAAATTGAAAATAAAAAATAAATAAAAAAGCACCAAGCATGTTGCTTTTGATTTGATCATGTTGATCGATTCTGCAACCGTAGCTACTGAGTTTTGGTTTCACTCAAACTAGCTTTTATATATCTACACACACTGGGTTGGATATATCAGGAAAAAAAATTTGCTTAAAAAGAGAAAAGAGTATCTAACTAACAGAAATTTGATATTTGAAAAATTTAAAAACATAAAAACAGAAATATAGTACAAAACCAAAATCTTAAATACAAAATACAACAAAAAATTCAGTTCAAAGAATAAAATATGTAGAACAAAAAATAAAAATTCAATACAACAAACAAAAATCAGGTAAAAAACAAAAATACAGTACGGAAAAATAAAAATCTAACATAAAATATAAGATGTTATGCTTAAATTGTATCGTATATATTTTTTAGGGGAAATTCTAAGACATACCTCAATATTTATGCCAACCCAAAGCTTTCATTCTATCATTATAAAGTGTACGTGCAAAGAAGGCGTGTCGATCTCCTTTTTAATCAAACATGAATCAATTATTGTTATAATAATGGCTCATTGACTCCCAAGTCCATCCTTTTTATTGCCTGTTTTGCTTAGTATTTCGTTTCGTGGTATACATGTTGGCTTTTAGGGCACTCGGAGTGGACAGCTGGGAGTTGATCGGGGAGTTGATCACTGATCCGGGGCCGGTTGGGAACACCGTACCCCCAGAATCGGCTCGGAAAGTGGGGTTGGGTCACCAATTGAGGCCGGACGTGGGAGAAACAAAATTCGACCGTTGGAATATTAAAAAAATTCAAAATCTATAAATATCAACATTTTTTACATCAAAACTCGCACTCTTTATCATTTTATTCCTTCATTCTACAATCAAATTTCATCATGTGGTGGGTCATCAAGCAAAAAATTTAGAAAACCACGTCCAAAAAATATACAAACGTCTCAAATGAACCCGTTCAACACACCCGGGTATCGTCCACAAATGTCATCTCTGAATCAACCCAACTTCTAGTATGAGCAAATGAACCCGTTCAGTTTTATTTTCTTATTTAATTTTTTAGGTTGTATTCTCTTTTTCTTACTCTCTTTTTATTTTAATTTAATGAATCTTTTTTTATTTTATTATTATTATTTATTGTTAAAATAATTAATTAAAATAAGATTTGAAAATAGGAAAAAGTGGGACGACACCATGTAAAATGGGAAAAATAGAGAAAAGTAAGGAAAAGTGATGTAGCACTAATGTGACAATGGAGAAAAGTGGGACGACTCACTCCCTCTTATCATCTAAATTTTAACTTTTCAATATTTTCTTATATAAATAAAGATACTATTAGATCTAACGTAATGACTACTAAGATTGAATATTTATATATTGATAACATTAGTCTTTACAAAATGGAAAATGAGATGTTGCATATATTTGCCACTTGTTTTATGTTTATACCCTGTAACAAGAGTTTTAGTTGAAAAAAAATTATAATAATTATGAGACTAACAGGTAACATGTTTTTTAGTTTTTACATTTTACATGCTGGTCACTGTTTTATATTTTAGGTCATTACATCGTATGATGTATTTATTATTTTATTTTACGTTTCAGTTCATGTCATATTACTTTCTATTCATTTTTTATATATTAAATAAATTTATTCTTATTTGGCTTTACGTTTTAGAAGTGACCATTTTTTTATTTTATATATCATTGTGTTTTTCAGAATTCATCATTTTAAGAAACACACGTATGGATTATTAAGTTATATTTATTCATAATTATGCTTATATTTTTGATCATTTCATATTATTTTTCTATTTATTATGTAGTTAATAATCATTTTGTTAATATATTATTGTGTGTTACAAAATAAAAGTATACAATTCTTTTATTTTTAACATTAAGTTTATTCAAAACTTATCATTTACAAAAATCATAAGACGTAATAACAAGTAGAAAGACATTTTCATGTTAGAAAACACAAAACCTGGGCATGTAATTTGTTAAATTCTTATATAACAAATAATCATTTTAAAGATAAAAATGTTTTTAAAAAATAATGTCTCGTGTATAAAACTTATATGAGTTTAAAAAAGTGAAAGAATTAAATAAAAATGATCATTAAAAACTATCAATTTTCTTCTAAAATATAATTTAAACAATTAGTTGGATAATTACTGAACTTAAATCATTTGTATATTTTTTATATTAAATATTATTTTTAGAGTAAAGTGCAATTTTAGTCCCTATAGTTTAGCAACTTTTGACATTTTAGTCCAATAGTTTAAATTTTGCAATATTGGTCATTATGGTTTCATTTTGTTGCCAATTTGGTCATTATAGTTTCCATTTTATTGTCATTTTAGTCCAATTAAATTTAAACTTTTGGACTAAAATGACAAAAATTAACAAACCACAAGGATTAAAATGACAATAAAATGAAACCATAATGACCAAAATGACAAAATTTAAACTATTGGACTAAAATGACGAAAATTGTCAAACCATAGGGACTAAAATGACATTTTACTCTTATTTTTATAATAACTTAAACCTCACTTCCACATCACCTTTAATTACAAAACAATTTTTTCGAAACTTAATGTTTGCACCGTCAATGCATGTTAATTAACAAATTTTGAAAACTTAACGTGGCCACAGCCAATGCATGTTAACTAACTTGAATGTAAAATACAATATTTTATTGTTATTGATAGGGTGTACCTAAAGATCGGCATGTGAATAAGGTCATTATCCAACCTTAAAGTTAGGTTCCAAGACATTATTGTCTCGTATTTTAGAATAGACGTATCATGGACCATGTTCAATGGTCTTAAATTAATAATTGAGCAAGAAAAAGAAACAGCAGTAAGACAATTTTTAATTTGCTGATGATAAGGCCGAGAAATTAAGATGTTTACGTGTAGAAATAAAACTTTACATGTATAGAAAAATACATGACATTAAGGTCACCAAAGTAGTTTTTTTTTTTTTTGAACGGCGGTCACCAAAGTAGTTATCAGAACTAATAAACACTAGTACGTGTGTTAATATTATAAAAAAATAATAAAAAAAAAACCCCCCTTGAATCTGAAACTGGAATATAATATTTTAAATATGTTTATTTCCGTCGGAGAAAATCAAAATTTGTTTATAAATAAATCTACGTCAATTTTTAATTCAATACGAACTTTTTTATGGCACTATGCAACAGTAAATAAAATTCTTGAATTTATGCTAAATGTTTTTCTTGTATAATATATATATATATATATATATATATATATATAGGGGTATGATCAAATAAATAGTGTATTTTGCCTAAGAAGGCTAAAAAGGATTTTTAAAATCTCCAAAACCGACCTAAACGAACTCCAATTGAACTCATTTCGACGGCATTGAAATCGTCTCATCAAACTCTACAATATTAGCTTTTAGGTTTTAGCTTTATCAACTAGTTTTAAAATTTATATTTTAGGGTTTGATTTTTAGCTTTAAGGTTTTATCTTTATGTTTAAGGTTTGTTTTTAAAGTTTTGGTTTTAGTATTTGGGTTTATTGTTTATGATTTTAGGTTTGGGTTTTAGGATTCGACAAGCCGGTTACAATGATGCAAAAATGAATTCAATCGGAGTTTGTTTGGTTTGGTTTTCGAGTTTTTAAAAATCCTTCTTAGCCTTCTTAGGCAAAATAGACTTTTTAGGGGAACCTTCCCCTATATATATATGGGATGTTCAATTGTGAACTATTTTTACTTAACAACTAAAATAACTAATTGTAGCCACAAGTTTGAAATGGTAAAAAAGTAACTTCCTCTATTTTAAAGGAAAATTACTTTTTTTACTCCTTAAAACATCTGGTTTAAAATTAGTTCTTTTGATTTTTTCATATTTCTCTCTCTATATGTATCTATATATATAATTATTTGTATTTAGAGTAAACTAGGTTATAAAGCCGTGTGTAACACGGGTCGAATAAAAAGTATAAAAAATTATTAAAGTGTAGCATATTTAAATGACTAAAATTACATATTGTTACATACAATAAATAACAATATAAAGTTACAACAAAAGTTCATAAAATGTTTAAATACTTGTTTTATACAATATTTGTTTTTATATTCATAACCTTACTATCCATAAAATTACATTAGTTTCAAACATGCATTCTCTACTTATTAAAACATTATAAAAAAAATTTATGAAAAATTAATGTAAAATATGAAGACATACCTAAGAGTAGTCTGTAGACATATCACTATTTTAAATTGTTATCAATAATTTTCAAACTTCTCTCTTATTTAAATTATTGTATATATTAAATAATAAAATAAAATATTAAATATAGCTGTAAAAATTGTAAATTAAAAAAAATATTTTATGGCATTAAAAGATATATTAATATTAAAAACACACTCTTTTCAAAAACCAAATTATTATAAATATGAAACAGACAAAAGTACTTTTATAGAAGAAATGCTTAAAAAAACTAATGTTTGAAGAAAATAGTGTTTAAAAAATTAAATTATTATTTTATAATTAAAGTATTAATTATATTAAATTTTAATCAAATTTTTATATCAAAAATTACCTTATACTAAATTTTCATTGGTAACTATATACTATATTTTTAATTAACTGATGTAATAGACGGTTCATTAAGCTAGTAAATGTGTATATCCATCTGTATTTGTTTCGTGCATCTTTTTTTACTAAATATCGTAAACACTTTTTATTTAGTTATTTATTTCTCATTTTCCTTCAATCAAAGTTTAATGATTTTATTCAATTTGGTAATTAATATAATTATTATATAAGTTATTATATATTTTTTTTATAAATTATTGAATGAGTTAGTTTATATTTTAAATCAATTCCATAAAGATTAATTGATTGGAAAATTTAAATAATTATAAGAATCATTCAATTAAATTTTAAAAAATTTATTTAATAGTACTTAATAAATGTATTTAATTCAAGGTTGTTTTATTAATTGACATGTGGCAATTGATATTTGTTGTAATGACAAGTGGCAAAAAATATTTTTGTTTATTAGTATAGTAAGATAATGGAAGTTGTCCATTCATTTACGATTGTTTTTCGTTCCTTTTCAATTGACTGTAACATTCTGGCCGGAAATGGGGCTATTCGTATTGGCTGCATATCGGAAATCAACATCAATCACTTTATTCTATATTTAGATGATGAGGAAATATAATATATATGCATGAAAGTGCCTGCGTCATACTTAATTCTGACAATGAAGCCTAACTAGCTAAGTTACTTGTAAATATTAAATAACGAGACGTAAGATGATGAAAATGACCCAATCTTGCGCAAATGACAGACAAAGGCAACAAAAAAAAAATGAAAAGAAAAAGGGGTGGTACATTGTCAAAGAAATTGGCCCCATTTACTCTACTTTGAAAAGGGTTAAATAGCCAAAAAGAAAATGAATCGAAAAACTGACTCAAATTTAAATCTTAACTAATAAAGTTATCTGCCGCGTTGCCGCGGCTGCGCTATAATGTAGAGTACTTCATTTTTTATTATGTCAAACAAAAACGTGATATATTTGACTCAACCTATCTTCTAAAAGTATTTACGTGTAGCGTAGACTAACAAAAAAACATATATACAGTAAGCACGATAATGTGCTATATCTAACCGAACATGCTTTTGAAAAAAAATTATACGAAAATGTGTTTCAACATAAACTTATATGAACTCTTACATAAAATAATCACGTAAGAAAATTTTATTTTTAGATAGCAAATGAAAGGAATAAGACGAAAACTTTAGAAACGCAAAGCAGTTAAAGCAACATTTTACAACGTTTTTAAAGAATTGAAAAGGTGAAAGTGTTAATGTTGCAAACATAAGGAAAAGATTCAAGAAACGAAAGGGATGAGTTCGAAATTTTAGAAACTTGAGTGGTTCAAAACGAAATTTTACGAATTTTATAAAAAGTTGAGAGGGTCAAAATTTGAATCTTAGGCAATAAAATTTAAAGAAGTAGATCTGCTATAGAAAAATCACAACCAACTGTGTCAGGCGCAACTTGGTATAAAAACATGTTTTACACAAGGGCTGAATACGATGCCGACACCTGAAATAGCAAGACATCAACAATAGATTAGTTAATTTTTTTAAAAAAAGGAAAAATTAAGAAGTAAAATGTGAGGGGAAAAAAATTAAAGTTTAAAGAGTTAGCTGATTGCGTAACAATAAAGATTAGTTCCAATAGCAGTTCCTCATTATGGAGTGTTTCCATGTCGATGGAGTAGTAAAAAATGTAAAAAGACAAAGATAAAGAATTGGACGCGGGATTCGAACCCTCACCATTTATGTAAGAAGTCATTGTGTTACCAACTGTGCTACACAAACATTAGCTAATATATATTGAAGCCATCAAATAAATACAAAAAAGTGTTTAACGAGTAAAAGCGAAGCAATCCACCGACCTTTCAAATTGTATATGTATACAATATAAATTTAAAAGTATATTTAAAATGTGCATTTGTAATGTTAAAAAACAACAAAAAAATAAATAATTCTTATTTGTTAAAGAATGTTAAAAAGAAAAAGAAAAGAAAAACTTAGTTGTTAAAGGTTCTTATCATCCCTGCTTTTCTTTCCTCTTAAGACAACTCTGTCGAGTATTCTTAACCCAAAAAAACTCTGTCGAGTATTCCTATTTTTATTCTCCATATAATTTCATCCCCTTTAATTTGAGGAAATATTTAGAGATTTTATATAAGTTAACATTCCATCTCATTCTTCAAAATAGTGATTTACTTCTCAATTTCTGTATCCAGAGTACGACTAATTATTCTTTATATGCATTCCTTGTATCTTTGTGATTATTTATAATGAAATAAAGAATGAATAGTAAGAGTCTTTAATTAAATAGAGATAAATATAAGAAATGAGATTTAAAAGTTTTGATAGTTTAATTAATTTTAGAGATCCATTGTTTAGTTAGATTATAAAAGATGAGATCAAAAAACAAGATGTGAATAACACATATGTTTACAACACAAGTTGGATGACCAACTTGAACTTCGTAAATCCATTATCCACGTGGATTTATAACCAGTCGAGCCCATTAGAGTTTGGATCAACCCACTTATAAAAGGTGGCCTAAGTGCCTAACCTCACACATTAGTAGAGGTCCTAGAGGTGCGCAAATCGGGTTTTTTTGGAACCGGTTCAGTTCCAACCGGTTTCGGTTCCGTCAATAAAGTCAAGACCCGGTACAAATGGAACCAATTCCGGTTACCGGACCCATTTGTACCCTCTGGTTCCGGTTCCCTTTTTTCGCCCACTTCTATGTTAGAGGTTCCGCTCTTCCTAATTTTTCTCTTTTTTGTATGAAACATCTCTCTCCATCTCTTAGACTCTTAGCATATAGATATATGAAGCCTCTCTTCCAGCTCGGGAAATTGAAGAATGACACCGAATCACCCAAAAACAAAGACGTCTCTTCTTCCACATTGCTGCTAAATCCTGACGCTTAACCCGTAAATTTTAACCCAAATCAGCGGTAATGGCGGTTCCGGTTCCTCAAAGAAATCATAAATCATAACTGATATTGAAACCAGTTCCACCATTGAACTGGCCAAAAATAGATAAAAACCCGAACCTAATCAAGTTTCCAAAAAAAACCCATTTTGCACACCTCAATCATATCAGCTGAATCGATCACTAGGTTCTAAATCCAGCCCAGTTCTTTTATACTGTCTCACTTGCCGGTTTCCGTTGATGGACTCATATAACAGATTAATCCTATAAGCTCCATATGTATGTATATAAAAAGATAGCTTAAATATTCACATTGTTATAATAGACTTTTCAAATCATACATTTAAAACGTTAGTAAATTATACATAAGCTTTTTATTTGATACCTGTAGCAATGCATGTTTGGAGAGGGAATGCAAATTTCACTTGAGATCCAAACAATTCTTGTCAAATTCCCCTCTAGACCAGGCAGAAATAAAGTACATTACAAACAAAGTCAAACAAAAACAATTGCATACAACGTGAGCTTTAATTTGGAGACAAACATCAAGGAATAATGGCCGCTTCCACTGCAGGAGGTGAAATTTCTTTCTCTTCAATTGGTGGAGATGGTGATAATGCAATCTTTTCATTTTCCTCTGTTTCTTGCTTTGATAACTCCCCTATCTTTTCTCTAAGAATCTTGAGTTTTTCCAATATCATCTTCTTCATTTCAGCTTTACTGACGCGGGCTTCAGCAGGTTTGGGTGATGATAGAGTGACAGCACTGAAAGATGCAGAAGTTAAAAACAGTGCCAAATCTCTTCGTCCAATGTTCATGCATCTTTTCTCTTCAGATGTTTCTATCTTTTGATGTTCTTTAACTCTCACCTGTGCATCATCAAATCAAAATACAAGTTTGGTATCCTCTACCTTGTGAAGAACTATCATGCTGGAAAGTAAGATATAGTATTTAAAGATTGGAAGATGGACAAAACCATTTTAGTTGGTAGACATCTGTTGTTATTATATAGGAGTTATGAGTATTAGTTATCTCATATCAATAGCAAACACGACACTGAGAAGTGATAGTTTCATAAAAAAAAAACCTAAGACATACTATAGCGTTAACAAAAAATAAAGTAAATAATTATGCTTCATGGGTTCTAGAGTTTTAGGTTGTTTGGGTTTCCATCTCTGTATATGTTGGGTTTGTATCTATTTTTACTGGCATCCAGAAATATAACAAATTTTATAACCTTTAGTTATTAAAAAAGGTCAGAACTTGATATATGAATGGGTTGATTTCGGTAAAAAAAAAAAAAACAAAAAGAAAGAAAGGAATTGCATATGAGTGCAGTTGGGTCAACTCAATCTATTACATCAGGCCAATTTGGTTTTCTCAAACTATCCAACGTGTCAAATGGGTCATTCTTATAGAAGTAGCAAGAGTAAATTTACTGAAATATATTTAAGAGATGATACAAGGGCAAATCAATTTATGAAATACTGTGGACACTCACACATTATCTCTGTGCTCACAGCCGTCCTCTTCCGAAAATATGTAATGGTGGTGAGTTGGGTGGTAACATGGTCAATTAATCAATTTAAACTGCCTCTGGCAACAATAACTCACGTCTCAAACAACGTTTTGCAAAATACACACACACGCACATAAACAGGGTATAAAATTGAACGAAGACGAATAGCAGTTAACTAGTAGTATAAAACAAATTTATTCAACGGAAGTAGTTAGGGTTTTATGACTAAATAAACCTGAATAGGAAGGGTAGATCGTTTGACAGAAGTAGAAGGTGGTCTTATCGCATTAGATCCGTTTGATTCTGTCACCGGCGGTGGAGATCTGGCCATCATTTCTACGGCAAAGGGAGTCATTTTAGTTGCCGGAGATCAAAGCTGTTGTTGTGATTGGCTAGTTTAACAGTGAAGTAGAAGTAGGTAGAGAGATATTTGACTTGGGATTCGGAAAGCGCAGTCGAAAGTCGAAACCATAAGTTGGGTATAGGTGGTCTAAAAGACAAAAACCATTTGTTTAAAGAAGCGGGTTATTTACACACCCATCTTTTTTAATTCAACACATTCACCTACTCTATACGTCTCGTATAGATCTATACGTGGCGTATAGCCCCGCGTATAGGTCTATACTCCTCGTATAAATCCTCAATTATTGACACTGACAAATTATGACACGCAATAATTGCCCGCCTATACCCCTCGCCTAAGGGGTGTGTGAATAACACAACTCATTTTTAAATCAAGAATTAATCGGTACCTTGATTTTATTTATTTATTTTTTTATTTTTGTAAGCGACAATAATATTTGTTACGGATTTAGAAAAAGATGATGGCTAATTTATTTGTTAGAATCAAAGTCATTTTAATGATTCAAACATGTTATTATTCGAATTTGAGGTTCGTAGTTACTTCAACTAATTTGTTTGTTAGAATGATTCTAGGTGTCTGAATGTTATTCAAAAACAAAAAATAATGTAATTTTCCGACATTTAAATTGATAATCATCACAAGTTGTAACCATGGAGAAACATACTTGTGATCACTACTTTTTCATGCAAACTCTAGTCCGTCTTTTTCATCATAGCAATATATAGAAATGGTTTTCGTAATTGATCGAGAGTTTCAGTCTCGCAATAAACAACAATAATGTAGTGGTGTACATATAGGGGTAGGTGATTTTTATGCAGAGTTTGGTAACCATATGACGGGAAGAGAGAACGCACTATACCAAATTAGATCGCCATGTGAATTAACGGGCCGGCTTGTGTGATCTAATGATGGCTCAATTGTAAGGTTGTATATAATTTAATTCTCAAAGTATTGATTTTCTTTCAGAACTGATGACTTGATGGTTGATATAATCGGATGGTCTTGCTAGTGACACGATGATACTCCAGTAATCTGTTAGTTTATCAAAACCCACATTTTAAGTAAAGTTTATTATATAAGAAAACTTTTGTATAAATTAGAGACACTAGGATTTTCAAGACCTAAAGTCTACGCTTGAATTGTTTAGCCTATTGGGTTGGCCTATACTAATAGTTAAAGGTTTTATCAATTATACAAAAACCGTCTTTCTTTCTTTTCTTTTTTCTTATTAATGATTTTAACTGCCGTTATTTATCGGTGCTCTGCGTATGCATATTAAGTGATGTTAACATATTATTAATGCATCGATATGAATTATGATTGTTGATCAATTTCTTTTGCGTCGTATTGTTCTATCATAAACACCTATAATTACATCATTATTATGCGATATTGATTTTTGCAAGATTAACGTGAAAACAAAGTTAACTAGTAGTCCAGTACTCCAGTACAACTGAGTTTTGATGCATTTGTACTTTTGATTGATTTTAACCCACTCGTTAACATGGTTTGATTTTGGATGCTCTATTTGCCTATTTTAAATTCCAGCCCATTAGTTGGTATTAGTCCGGGGCCCAGCAAAAGAAGTTTTGAGTCTTGGAATTAAATACAAGAATAAGCAGCAGCCCGTCAATAATTTTGTGGCCCAAATAATTAGGGTCAGTCAGCAGTTTAGACTTTAGAGCTTCGGCTTGAGACGATTATACGCGGTCCTCTTTTGGAGTCTTGGGCTTGGAAACAAATCAAATAATCCGTGAATTTTTCGGCAAAAAACGCGTTGTTTATTTCATAAATGAATATATATACAACATGTATTTACGTTTAAGAGATTTGTCATTTGTGTTCATTTATTGCTGTTGAATTGTTCATCTACTTTTTTCAGTTATGTTTATTTGTTTATTTAGGTTTGTTTTGTATTCAAACTTTTTTTTAACGAATGAACACGATTCGAACACGAACATACTTATTTTCTTAACAAACGAACATGAACACGAATGACAAGGGTTATCATTTTTTATATTTATACTCATTTTTATTATTATCCCTTTTTTCAACTTTAGCATTTTAATTTACAATAAAAAAAAATTTAGTTTTTTTTTTTCCTTTTTGTTGTTTTTCATTTTAATTTTTAATATTATTATTTGTATAATTTTTCTTTTTTATCTTTTATAAAAGTCTCTTATAACTTATGACATTTGATTTTAATGATTTGAAATATTATTGATTAATTAATAAGCTATATATACCAGTAATCTAACCAATGATATCTTAACTTTCAATTAATGTTTAATATTCAATCCGTGTAATACACGTGATAATAACCTAGTTAGTTAAGGAAGAAAAATACTATAGTTACATTTTGTTAATTATTATTTATTCTTTTTAAAAAATATTTTCCATGGATTTGTAACTGCTCTTTTGGTTTAATATTAGAAATCGTATTTAAGAAAGTTATTTACTTCTATCCTAAGTATATTTGACTGAATTACTATCACACTTTACAGTTTTTAAAAAAGAGCGTTCGTTGACCGTTTTTAATATAAAGGTTCCAATCGACAAAATGCTTTACATGCAATAAGCTATTCACAACCCAAGTCAGGAGTAGAACATGGTGGCAGCAGGCGGAGGTGTAATCCTACCACATTGGTCGAATGGGATCCTACATTGGCATTGTTAACATACCCTACAACTCACAACAACAAAAATATAACACGTAGCCAGGTAATCCAAATGTTAATTAGAACTTTAGAAGTCATACAATGACACAAACGTGATAAAGGACGCGCGTGTATGCAAACCTCGTAACCAACTTTGAAATCTTACTGTGAACCCGTTTACGGTGGGTAAATGAACATGGTCAAGTATTTAGTAGGTTTCGTGGATGTAAAAACGATTGTTCCAACACATGATCGAATATGAATTTTTTACACGCGCTTATACTGCTAGACTATGTATAGATTATTTGCAACCAAACTCATTTCTAGACAAAATTAAATTTATATTGTCCAACCAAAACACATTCAGAGCCGGCTCCATTTAATTAAAATTTAGGCAATGGCCTAGGGCCCCATATGGTACAGTTTCGTGGTCGGTTTTTTCTTAAAACATTTGGTCGATTAATTTCAAAAGTTTGAAACTGTATTGAATAGTTTGGTTTACGGTTTCCATCAAAAGGCGGTCATAAAAACTAGGCCTGACTGTGTGTGTTTATACATACATACATACATATGTGTATCTATGTATGTATTATGTATATATTCATAGATTGTTATTTACGGTTTCACTTAAAAACCGGGCCACAAACACCCCTAATAAATGGTCGCCTAAGCTTGCAATGGAACGAATGAATCAAAAAGGAAGAAGGAAGAAAATGTAAGTTCTCGAAATGATAAAGGACCCTGAATTTTAATACCGCCTAGGGTCCTCAAATTGTTTGAGCTGACCCTAAACACATTATATTTGACATTACTTATTTTTGAACAAAATTTACATTGTTGCTTAGACAATTCGGAACACACATAAAAATAAGTACGAAAAAAATATTATATTTGACTCGACTTGTTTCTGAATAATATTACAGTTTGACTGAGAATTATTATTGACCGAACACATTTCCAAAGAAAATTTAATTTATATCCGTAGAACAAAACGTATTATAATGATATGACTCATTTTTTAAATAAAATATATTTCATTAGAATGGAATGACGAATTTATATAAAGAATAAAAGAAAAAGAAAAAAAGAAAGTGTAATTAAGAAAGTTTAAAAAACTGAGTGAAATATTATATATAGACTAAAAAAAATGTTAACTAATTTAGATATTCGAGTATATTTAAGCCTTTAACTCTTTAAAGGTTAGGTAAAAATATTTTTTTTTTAACAACTAAACGAGTCCTCGGACCCAACAACCACGAGCTGCGACCACAGACCGCTACAACCCCCGGAAACATTTAAATTTGGATATTGGCGAGTGCCGAATCGAGAAACCGTCACACAATCTATGAGGAAACTCACAATGAGAAAACCCCATAGCTAACCGGAAACAAAAAGGCAAACTTATCAGTTGTAAGGATACTGCCGGTTACCAGTTTTATTATTCCTAGAAGTCTAGGCAGAAAAGGACACTTCTAGATTCAACAAAATACCACTATCTATCTAAATTCCATTAATTTTATTACATAAAAAACATAATTAATGCAGCCATGCGCGATCGATATATTTGAATTTTAAACGACATTCGTATCCTACTCGCTAATTAAACTGGAACGATGAATTAGAACAAAAAAAAAACATTTAATTTTCATGGAGGCCAATTTTGATTTTAGTCACTAATAGTACATCTCGATGAACATGATCAAGAACAATAAAACAAGAAAAAAAAATTCGAACTGTATATTTACTTACAATAGAAGTATCAAGTTTGAGATACTAGCTGTACGTGTTTGAAGCTGATTCATTGTATCCAAAGAGCAAAGCTGGTTAACTCAGAAAAGAAAAAAAAAATCAACATAACGAAGATTGAGTAAACAAAAAGATATATATGATGAGGCTACAAACTGATGGAGGTTGCAGAAATTAACCCTAATTAATTAAAGCCAAAATATATATGTATGTATGTATGGTTATGATCATCATGGACAATAGCTTTGATCTTGAGTAGATAGGAATTCTTCCTGTCTGTAGAGATGAAGAGCGTTATGGCATAGAGACGGAGCCGATGGTGGCACCGGCCCTCGTGGGAGTTTGCTGTGCAACAGTCTTTCATACTTGTCCAGCCAGCTTCTATCGTCTTCAAGAACCCTTGAGCCATCCGTCTTCCTCGTTAATGATGAACCCAAAATTGATATTACAATAACCATAATTAGATACAGATTTGTACGCCTGCAGGACGAATTCATCTCTCTCTCTCTCTCTCTCTCTCTCTCTCTAATTTGTATGTATATAAAGAAACAATAACAATATTTAGGTGGTAGTTGATTCCAGAGCTTCTGCCTCTTTTTATGTTTGTGTCTCCATGCATGTATTTACAACTGTGAGAGTAGTTGAACTTAAAAAGTGTCTGTGTGTGTATATGTGTGTGTATCTATATATAGTGGGGTAAAATTAAGGATGTGTTAATTAGAATATGTGAATGCATATATGGCAATGGTTGATCTTGAACGCCGGTCGTTAGAGTTCTGTTTAAACAAACATAAAAAGACTTTGATTTTGTGGTGAGTTTTGGTTTGAAAATGAATTTAATACTGTGAATTGACTTTTGTTGGTGCAAGCCAAGTTGGAAAAAGATAATTCATCAATTACATATTCTAAAAGACCACGTATTTTATGCAATAAAAACACATTATATATGTACTCTTCAACAAATGCTCCTAAGTTCAAGTTTTAGAAGATGCAAGTTATTATGACTTCTATTTAAAAACGTACAAAACCTTGAACTGACAGGACTTATTTAGCCTATTTTTATAAACAGTTAATCAAGTGCATCGATTAACTCGTCTAAAATAAACAAAATCTGCAAGTAAATCAATTTAGAACCTGATGAATAAACAAGTCACACCCAACCCAATTAGCATCTAATGACATAACAAGTTTCACTCAAAGTAATATCCAAATTAATATCACATAATTAGTAAACAAGTTTCACTCAAATTAGTGTCTAGTTACAAAACAAGTTTCACAAAAATTCAAATGTCGAACTCGAGCCGGTTTTCGAGCCTAAATAAGCTTTTTATATATAAATTTTTTTATCTAATTAAATAAGTGTTTGTCATATAAATATTTTTTTTACATATAAATTATGAAAAATATAATTAACTTACAAAAATTATGTTATAAATGAAAAACACTGTTTTAAATATATTTAAAATTAATAATAAAATTAAATTAATTAACTAGTTATTAAAGGAGCCAAGCTCGAGCTTGTTACTTTTCTAGTGAGCAGAGTTCAAGTTTAGACAAAAAAAATAAATAAATAAATAAACCTTTAAACAAGCTTGAGCTCTCTTAATTATTAATGAAATGAGCTCTAGTTTTGGAGAGCTCAGGCTCGACTTGGCTCGTTTATACCCATTATCTATGACGAATTTAAATAAATTTAACTTATATTAGTTAAGCAATTGAGCCTTATAATTAAACAATAGCAATGTTGTTTCATTTGAAATAAACGCAACCACCACCATCTCCTCTCGTGTTACTTGCCATTATTAATAAACCTTCAACGCGTAAATTCAAAGCTCACATGGAGTTTGACTATGACGAAGAGAAAGGGTGTTTGGGATGTTGGATGACGTGATATACGGTGTTGGTGTAATACCCAATTTTATAATATCATATATTACCTTAGACATGTGCTTAAAGTAATTTTTTTTATTATAATTGTTATAATATAATGGTGATAACAATAAGTTAAAGTCAAGGATTGCCTTTAGATTTTAACACATAAAAATGCTGAAGAAAACGAGAGGTGGTCAACATTCCAAAGAACTGCGTATTCTTTCAAATGTCTACCAAGGAGGGAAATCTTTAAGAACCTCTGGAGTATATACAAAGTATATAACTAAAAGACATTTGTCTTAATGGTACCAAGGTGTGTTAAGGTGTCCTCTCTGAAATAGGTTGAGGGTTATAGTCTCATAGTGGACAGAGGTGTAAAAATTTGCTGGTTAAAAAAAAAAACAAAGTAAAAGGTGAAGTAATTAATTCGGAAACGTATTATTTCCACACAATGCACCTAAATTCTAATTACACATCTCAATAATAAACACTTTTCTAAAGATGATCAACTGAGTAACGTTTGACTTTTTCTAACTTCTCAAACAGTCATTTGATTATTTTTAAAAGACCATTTAACTTTTTTAAAGTTTGAAAAAACTAAAAGTTATAGGTCAAAAAATAATACGATCATAATGAAATTACCCTATGTTTAAAAAGAAACATAAGTTAATTGCTTTATTCTTGCCTCTAACAATGTGAAAAATGGTGTTTGAGTAATACAATTATCGTTGCATTACGTATGTAGTTCAATTTGGGAGCTTGTTAAGAAATTATGTAGAAGAAATAAGCTAAAACATGATTTTGGGCAATATGGATCTTTAATATGTTGTGCATAACTTTGTGTATACATACTAATTCTAACATATCGGAAAAATATTTAAATTATATAGGCAATCCAAGAAGGATGACATGAAATCTTGATGTCAAGTAAGTTCTGGCCGGATAATTAAATTAGTCTTATAATAAAGGTTATTGTACACTGGTTTTCTCAAGCGGTGACACATCAAATGTGATTTCTAATAAGTTATTGTTATAGTTAAATAATGTATATTATTTATTTTTATAAATAAAATGGTTTGTGAATTTTCGAAAAGTTAAGATATGCCATATCGACATTGTTATCTATAATAAGGGATACTAAACTTCATTAGTGACGAAATCTTAATATACTAATAAACAAAAATGTTTTTTGTCACATGTCATTTTCTTACACCCTAATTGTCACATGTCAATTTTTTATGAAATTCATTTAATTATATCCTATTAAATAATTATATTTTCTTTCCTATTAAATAATCATAATACTAATAATATTAAATATCTTTTAATTTTAAAGCACATATAAGAAAATTTTATAAAATGTAAAAAAAAATTAATATTATTATTTTTAAATAAGAAATATTATATTTTCAGAAAATAAAAGTCATATAGAAAACATTTTTCTTTAAGAATGATTTTTTTTAAATAAAATAAAATATAAACCGGTGTTTAAAACACTAAGATTTTTATAAACTGATGATGTTTTTTAAATTTATTTAAAAACCAAAGCTAAATTTATAAACTAAGATTTTTATAAACTGATGACGTTATATCTAAATTGAGACATTAAAATTAAATAATTAAATAAATTATATTTTTTACATTTATGATTTATAAAAGTTAGTCTTTAATAGAATACAAACTAAAGCTTTATTATCAATTTGTTTAAAGATAATAATTGTTACAAATCAAAATATCATATATCATTTGTATAATTATTAAAGTTTTTAATAGTTTTTTTTTTACTATTTTAAGTATTCATTAATATGTAAATTAATCATTTTCTCTCAAAATATCGTTTTCTAATTTTTTAAATTTTGTTACTAACTATTTAATATTTTATATTAAAATTGTGTAATAGACGGGGTAATAATCTAGTAGATGATATAAATAAATTAGCAATTTTGTTTATTATAATCTATATACTTGTTAAAATAAGAATCCGTAGTCGAGTGTGAGTTTTGCAACTAAAGTTAAAATTAAAGTAACAAAGTGTCGGGTAGGTCAACTTTTTGTAAATAACTTTTCGGTAATTAAAAAGTTTCAAAATTTTGTCGGTTTGAAAAAATGGAATAACGGATTAATGGGTAAGGTTCAAATAAAACTTCTTGTTTTTAAAGAAACTAATAAAACTCATCCTAACCAATCACATAATTTCTAAATAATTTGTTTTTTTTTTTGTTTTTTAAAGGGCATTATAGTAAAACACTCATCCACTAGTTTAGGAAATTATTATTTTCAATTAAATATATATTTAAAATTAAAAGAGATAAAAAATTAAGAAATTAAAAACCCTAAAGTTGATTTTTGACGAAGATGCCATCTCCTACTTCACCGGTCTCCTCCTTCATTCCATCATATTCATATCGTGTTATGACAAATCAATCCCTTCGTATTGAACGGAGAAAGTTGATTCCGTTTCCTAGTACCGAGATCTAGTGAGATTCACAGTTTCATGATCTGGCTGATCATTGAATGTTTTTATGACGGATCGGATTCGAGAAATCTCTACCACCGTAATTTCATGAAGCGATATTTTGCAACCCATGTGTTTCTAATTTTCAGGTAAATATCATTCATTCATTGGAGCCAAAAAACAGGCATTCGAATTCGAGAATCCCAATTCATAATTTCTTAATGTATATTTCAAATTTATCATTTTCATATAATGGCTTGGCTGAACAGATTTGTTGCGTAATGGATTTGCAGAAAAAGTATGGTGGTTGGTAGGTATATTAACACTCCTAATGTTCCCATATCTATTTGTTTAGTAAGGTGGTGGGTGGGTACGATGCGTGATGTCACACCCTGAGCCGGCGGGGTTGGATCGAAGTCCCCGTCGGGCGGAAGATTCTCGGGGCGCGATATCGTGAGTGATAATCGTGATGATCAGATTGTTTACATAGCATCTATGTTAAGAATAACTAAAGCACAATAGCATTAAACTAAAATTACAAAGTTAAATTACAGTATCACTGTTTAGTAATTTAACTAAGTAAGTCTATCAAAAGCATCAAGTGTTCTCTATTTTGCATCGAGACAAGATATCAACATAGCTTTACAGCATTCACCAAAATTTGTGCTTTTCAAAATGTACTAGGTCCTCTAACTGGGCATCCTAGTATGCATTCCTTAGCCTTAGCTTAATCCTGTACGTCACCTGAGAAAGCATGTAAGAAAACAAAGTTAACACAATGGTTGGTGAGTTCATATGGTTTTAGTATTTGAAAAATAGTTTTGCAAACCTTTTCGGTAAAACCTTAACCTCATTAACAACACCTGTATCATCCAACTCGGTATGCTTATATATAGGGCATACCCCTGAGTCGAGCCTTCAATCCGCCCAGACGCCGTCCCACCACATACTAAGTCACATAGGACATTGTTGTTAATGATAATTAAGAATTTTACCTACCATTCAATTCCACATTGATTCAAGCATCATGTTTATAAGTTTATGATACCAACCCAAAAGTGTTCACGAATCCCCTTGGTAACAACCTTAATCTCATTAACACCACATATATCATCCAACTCGGTATGCTTATATATAGGGCATAACCCTGAGTCGAGCCTACAACCCACCCAGACGCCGTCCCACCAAATACTAAGTCGCATAGGACATTGCTATTAATGATAATTAAGCGTCTTACCTACCCTTCAACACGCACAAAGTATCATCTGAGTATCAGGTTTTTGAGGCACCATTATGGACAGCTGAACACCCTAAGGAGTTCAGCATCCATCCATAACGGTCCTAAGTATAACTCGTGACGTGTTATGATAGAGAACCCTCAAGCTGACACAAAGTCAGCTAGAATAACCCAAATCATTCTAGTCACTTGTCATAACCATTTAAGAATCAAGAAGAACACTGAATGACTAGTATGGCTTGACCACTGTCAAGACTTGGCGGCCAATCAGTTTGTCTTACATAATTCTGACAACGAAGAGCACTGATGACTAGTATGGCTTGACCAATGTCAAGACTCGGCGGCCAACAGTCGGTTTTACGATGTCCAACAAAGAAGAACACTGATGACTAGTATGGCTTGACCAATGTCAAGACTCGGCGGCCAACAGTCTGTCTTACGATGTCCTATAGCTTAAGCATACATGTTTAAGGCATTCACATAGTTTCACTGATGACTAGTAGGGCTTGACCAATGTCAAGACGCGGCGGTCAATCAGTCCGTTGTCTGAGCATTCCAAGTATATCAAGTATTCATGTGTTTTCAAGCATTTCAAGTATATCAAGCATTCAAGTGTTTTAAGTCTTCCAAGTATATCAAGCATTCACGTTTTCCAAGCATATCAAGTATATCAAGCGTTCAAGTGTTTTAAGTCTTCCACGTATATCAAGCATTCACGTTTTCCAAGCATATCAAGTACATCAAGCATTCCCGTGTTTCCAGCATTCCAAGTATATCAAGTCTTTCTAAGTTTAAGTTTATAAATTTAAGTTTAAGCAAATAAGTGTAAGTATAAAACAAATTATCATCTAGTTTTAAAAGTGTAAAATCTTATCTTTTAAAAGTAATTACATAAAGTATTAGTATTTAGAATAAACATTTATAGTTTTTAGTTTTCGAAACAAGTGTATCAAGTATTAGCGTTTAGTGTAAGTGTTTTCAAAACCTTAGCATCGAGTATGTAGTTTAAGCATAGAGTTTGTAGCATAATCATTTAGCCTAAAATTTAAGAGTATAGTTTATAGCGCAATCATCGAGCGTATAGTTTAAGCCTAAAGTTTCATAGCATAAGGATCAAGCATAAAGTCTAAGTATCAAGTTTATGTCATAAGCGACAAGCATAAAGATTAAGCATCCTGAATAAGTATAAAAGCATTTGTTTAACACATTTCAATATTTGTTTAAAATGTGCAACATGCTTCTCAGTCCCGAGGTAAAACAAATATGTTTAAAAAGGGACAAATGAACTCACCTTGTGTCTGTAGTGGTTGACTAAGTAAAACAAGAATGCACGCACTCGTTGTTGTATTCACGATCCTGTATTGATTTTCACATTGTTTGCAATTTGTAAGCATAAGTATTTGGGTGTGTGTTTATGTGTGTGTTCGTGTTAGCCCTTAAAGTTGGCTAACACTTGCGAGTCCCGGTCGTCATTCGGCCCCTATTTAGTTGTTATAGACTCGATAACAATCCTCACATTGGGTTTAGATTAACTTACTTTGTTGTTGATTTTAGGTTTCATTAGAATTTTTCTCATGATAAAAGAATTCCATGTATAAACTTAGAATTTAACTTAAAGGTTATTACCTTTTAACATATTGTAGTCTATGTTGATGTTCATATATCTTAAGCCTTGTGGGTCTCATGTTGGGCCAACCTATTCTCTGTGGGCCGAATGGTTGATATTGGGCCCAATTTACTAGACCAAATTGTTTAGCCGAATTAAGGTCTTAGATCAAATGACATGTTCATGGGCCAAGTGAATTGGGCTACGGGCTTGCTACTTGAGCCTAATACATGGGTAATTCGTGTGGGTCGAGGCATGTGTGTGTGTGATCCAACTATTGGGCTAAACCAACACCCTTTTGGGCCTATTACTACACAGATGATTCGAACCCCATTTCCTAGGACTGTTTTAAATTATGTGTGGGCCGAACTAAGCATATAGGTTAACCCCATGCTGTTGGGCCGATGGAACCATTTGGGCCGAGCAAGGGTGGTGGGCTTAGTCACATTTCCAGCGAACCTTTTAACATGTTGACCCAAGGTTCGGACGTAGCCCATCCGGCGAACCCTAAGGTTCGTGAGTGTTAAGGTTCGGGCTCACATGTTCGAAATCAAGGGTTCGGTGGGCAGGGTTTCCTTGCAGGTTCACAGCCCCAATGATGCTAGGTTCGGCTCTCATAGCTCATGCAGATTCGTCAAGGTTCGTAGCCACAAGGGTTCAGCAACTGAGGGGAGGGTTCGCCACCCTTTCATGGGTTCGTTTGTGGGTTCGTTCGTCTCCTGGTTCGGCTAAAGCAACTAGGGTTCGGTGGTGACAGCCATTAGGTTCGTGTACAGTGCATGGTTCGTTGGGGACAACAGGTTCGCACGAAAGGGTTTGGCCAAGGCGTGTGCAGGTTCGGCTATTCTTAGGGGTTGGGCACAAAGATTCGTGGCTCATGCAGCAATGGTTGCAGGTTCGGCCAGCACTAGGCGAACCTTGGTTCGGTCTCCATCATCTTCCTCATCAAACCTGGAAACTTGTAAGCTGTTCTATGGCCAGGGTATGAGCTATAGGTTTCACAAGTGCGTTGAGTTAAAAAGAAGATAGGTTTCTAGCCGGTTTACACACAAGTGGGTCGAACAACACCTAAAAACCCTAGTTTTTCGAACATTAAAGCTTCCATACCTCGAATTCTGCTGGGTAAAGCTGTAGATCAGTTGTACTTCTGTGTAGATGAAGTCGAGAGCTTCGCGTGGACACCAAGAACACGTGATTCCGCCAAGAACTGAGCAAGATACAAAGGTTTAAAGTTTGAATGTTTAGAGAGAGAGAGGTGCGTGGGAGAGAGTCTAGAGAGAGAGAGAATATGTAAAAAATGAGGTGAAAGCCTCATTTGAGGCCTTAAATACCCCGAAGGTATTCGGGTTCGTTTCGATTTCTCGGTTTTCGTCTCCGTTGCTCGGTTTTCGTCTCCGTTGCGTTTCCGGATCGTAACGCGCGCGTTTTTAGTAATTGAAATAAAAAGAGTTTATTTTTAAATGTTTGGAAGTTGTTTTCTACTGTTCAGTCATCATTTCAGATCGTTAAACTTTTAGATCTATTCGTACAGATCGTCACTGTGACACCCCGTAATTTCCAGGTCTGCTTTTCATTTATTTAAATGTTTATTTAAATGCTTTATGTACACGTGGCACTAGACTTAGATTAATTTAGTGTGACACGTGGCACGACAGTACGAACAATGACACATGACTAGATAATTCGTAGAATTATCGGCAAACAGCACACACGTGTCAAACACACGAACGTTGGTGAACGTCAAGCACATTGTGTAGCACAACACTCGAAACCTCACGAAACACTCACACATTGAACTTGGAAGTTCAATCGAGGCCAAACGATAGTTCGTAGACGTGAAAACGGTGACGAACGGATAAAACACATTAAATTGGGCTTATTGGGCTCTTCAGGGACCCATCGCGGTACGCGATGGCCCACTAATAAACACTATCGCGATACGCGACGAGATTCGGGAGGATTTGAATCCCGAAATCCGCCGCGCTACGCGAAGCTCCTTTTTGCCTTTGACCGCGGTACGCGACGCCGCCCAGGCGACAAAATCTTATAAATCCAAGACTAATGATGCCTATACTACTACACTTCATCATTTTAACCGTTCTAACACGACTTAACTCGACTGAACTCGTCTCCTACACCTGTTACCACCATATTTCCACCATTGCTAACCACCTTGAAGCTCAAACTTGAAGATTTGAAGCTTGACATCCCCTCTTGGAGCTTGAATCCATCATCATTCCCTCGAGCTAGCATCAACCATCATCCCAGAAGCTGTGGACCATTCTCACAGGGATTTCATAGCATTAGAAGGTAGTTCTCAAGCCAAAACTCACTTACACACCTATTACGCACACATACATGTGTTAAAACTCGCATGCAAGCTCATTGCAAGCACATGCACGAATTTTCCTTTGTTTTAATCTGGGTTTGTTGATATCTCAGTGTTTTATGATGATCTAGGATGACTAGAATGTATTTCATGATGATCCTTGATGTTGAGTATTTATAGATTTCATGATTTGTTCATTATGTATTGAAAGATTGCCATGCATGTATGATCTAAGACATTCTAGATGATTTTGTTGATGTTGGGATGATTATTGATAATGCATAGTTGATATTGCAAGACTAGATTGTGATTTTGATGATTAAAAATATGATTTTTTATGAATCTTTCCATTTATAGTAACTTTTTAGTTACAAGTTGATGTTTTGGTGGAAATGATGAGCATGCATGTATCTAGATATGTTATTTAAATGTATTTAGGATGATATTGATGCTAAGAAGAGGATTTAGAAGTTGGTTATGGTCATTTTGACATAGTTACTATATTTAGTAACTTTTATTGATGAAATGTTGATAGTTAATGATTTGGGTTATGTTGATATGTTTACATGATGCTAAATGGTTTATTATGATGCTTTGTAACATGGAAATGGTTTAGAAATGTTAGAATGGTCATTTCCATGCAAAATTACAAAGTTACTATTTATAGTAACTTTATTTTTAGAAATGCTAACATGTGAACATTTTGTATGATTTGAGCATGCTAAATGACTTATTACGTTATACCATGATGATTAGATGCTAAGTTAGATGGTTTCCGATGACACGTATGCTAAAAATGGAAACTTTCCATTTTAGGAAACTTTTGTGTGCTAACATGATGAAAACGACTTATGTGAATTCGTATGATGATGTGTTATGTGTTAACATGACCACGTAGGACTAACGAGCATGCTAGAACTTTAAAACCGATATGCTTTGTGAACTTTCCAAAAAATGGAAACTTACTATAAATAGTAAGTTGTCCATAGACGCGACTTGCGCGCTTTGCACACGAGGAGCACTTACACGATTGCTACACGATTCACAACCGTCACACGGTTCACCAACGGGTCGTTGACTTGACACGGTCAACTCTGGTCAAACACGGTCAATGTGGACCAACACAGTCAAACACGGTCAATGTGGACCAACACGAGCAAACACGGTCATTGTGGACCAACATGGACAAACATGAACAACCAAGGAACACGAGCACTAACACAAACACTAGCACGGTCACATACACGAACTCACGTACGGTGTACGATATAGGTTGCCGGTGACCGACACGTGCTACTACATCAGGAGCTTACGCTTGATTTGCATTTTCATCACTAAGGTGAGTTTACGGCCCCTGTT
Organism: Mikania micrantha; assembly: GCA_009363875.1. Classification (NCBI taxonomy): domain Eukaryota; kingdom Viridiplantae; phylum Streptophyta; class Magnoliopsida; order Asterales; family Asteraceae; genus Mikania; species Mikania micrantha. Next base: position 93,978,244 of record CM018694.1, read on the forward strand.
TACTCTTTTTCAAACGCTTTTAAATAGGGGGAGAATACTAGTTGCATCGAGTCAAACTTTATTGCTATTACAAACATTTTTGTGTATGCTGGTTTATTGGACAAACATTAAGTGTTGAACTCGTATTAAGCCCTCACAAAGTCTTACCGTTAATGTACGAACAACGTGGTAGATTTGGATGGATCCATTAGGGAATGACTAACCCCACGGGGCACTATCTTGACTGGATGTCATAACCCGTGCAAACTCTGACCTAACTTGCTATGTATACGAGACATAGCGGAGGCAAGGACAAACAAGTCTAGTTCGGTAGTGACGCACTGACACTTTGGGCCTAGGGCTCGGTACTAACATTTGATAAACAGCATGACACACTTTCTTACTATATGTATATCAAAACCTGTGAACTCACCAACCATCGTGTTGACACTTTTTCTAACTGGTATTCTCAGGTAACTAGCAAGGCTAGCATGAGGACAGGAATGCACATCTTAAGGACGAGCATTAGGGACTTACATGCATTCTGTCACAACTTTTCAAAAACAATTTATCTTTCATTCTGTTTATGACAATGTTGTAATAAACTTATATTTCCGCTGCATGTATCAAACATATTTATTTTCCGCTGCTATGATTTGAAACTATTATTCCGCTGCAAACTATTTTATTAAGTGTATGTGTCAAACTTTGGAATTGTAAACGCATATAGAGTTGTTCTATATGACCTTGAGCTGTGATTCTGGACACGTCACACCCACGTGGACTGACACCACGAGTGGGAATTTGGGGGTGTGACAGACTGGTATCAGAGCCATGGTTATAGAGAACTAGGTTTGCAAGTAGTAAACTTAGACTATAGTCATTGCTCAACTATAGACACTACACGTAGAACTTGCACATCGATGATATTATTGCTTATATTGAACTGTTACTTACTAACATGGAACTTACAGGATGGCCAACAACGAATACACAAGCAGGAGCTCGGGCAGGCGTCCGACGACAGACGACCTGACGATAGAGAGCCGCCGACGCATTCACGACATTGTGGCGCAGGTAGACGCCGAGATGGACAGGCGAGCTAGGGATACAGCACGAGCCCGACACTGGGGATGGCTACCCACGATGATACAGGAGTGGATTACCGGGGAGAGAGTACCTCCATACCGTTTCCTAGGCGATACCACTCCAGGCCGTCGATTACCACCACTCGGGGTACCACTAGAGCAGGCCTTCGCGGCCCACGTTGCTTGCACTCGACGAGAGATTTGAAGGAGTGGCGAGCTGTCCGATGAGGTTCAAGTTCTTCGCGAGAAGAACGATCGCCTGGAAAGGCAAAACGACCGACTGGAGGAGCGAAACAGTCGACTGGAGGAGCAGGTGGAGACCCTTCATCTCCAGGTATCCCAACTGATGAGTCAGCATGGGCAGATGGTGGACATCATGCAGGAGTATGATGGACGTATTACGGAGAACCGAGTCGCCAACGAGGAGACTCAGGCGATAGTACAGGCTAGTGACGCCATGCTCAATGCATGGGCCGCATAGTTTATAGAAGAACCTCCACAGGAGGATGGCCCTGAATTCGATGTCAATGACCTCGGAGAAGAGGATTTTGATGAGGATCCCAACGAGGATCCTGAGGAGGACGATGATGACGGAGACGCTGTTAGTGACATTTCACATGTCTCCATGGACTCGGATTAGTGGATTACTTTATCTTGTATTTTTATTATTTTGGCCTAGACGAGCGGGATGTGCTCGAAGAACTTGTATTGTATTTCCTTTTGAAATTATTGTACTTCAAAATTTGGTATTAATGAGAATTATGCTTTGTTATTATCTATTGTATCATTATGACTGTTGCTGACACGACTTCTGACCTGGCATCTGACTTGACTCATAACATGACATTTGCTAACACTCTAACTCATGCTAACTAACATCCTAACCTTTCCATATAGCAACATGTCTGGAAGAGGATCCAACGCTCTCAAACTCAAACGCAAGGCCGAAAAGGCAAGGATCGACATGATGGTCGAACGTAAGTTCAACAAAGTACTCGCGGAGTACGAAGCGAACCGACATGCCAGTGAGATTAATGGCATTAACAATGGTATTAACTTCTGCCTACGTGACTAACATAGTATAGGCAGCATAGACACTAACACGTTACATTGAACTCCGATGCACAGGATTAAATGGGGGCGTAGCAAAGGGATGCTCATTCAAAGCTTTCCTGAGCTGCCACCCACACAAGTTCCAAGGAACTGAGGGAGCAGTAAGACTGCTTCGCTGGATCGAGAAGTTGGAGTCAGTCTTCTCTATGTCTGAGTGCTCGGAGGAAAACCGAGTGAAATATGCTACGGGAACTCTGGAGGGACCGGCCCACACATGGTGGAACACACATGTCCAGACTCTTGGACTAGAAACCGCCAACTCTATTCTCTGGGAGAATTTAACAAGAATGCTCCATGAGGAGTATTGCCCTCGTGATGAAATCCGGAAGCTCGAAGAGGAATTCTGGGTGCACAAAATGGTGGGATCGGAAATCGAGAAGTACTGTACTCGGTTTCACGAACTATGCAAGCTGTGCCCGGCTATGGTGACGCCGGAGTACAAAAAGATCGAGCAGTTCATCAGTGGATTGCCCGAACAAATCCAAAGCAAGGTGACCGCTTCTGACCACACCACCATCCAACCACTGATCAGACTGGCTCATAAACTGACTGATCAGGCTGTAGCTCAGGGCAAGCTACCAAAACGAGGCGAGCATGTGAAGCCTCAAGAAAGCCAGAAAAGAAAATGGGAACCCAATCAGCACCAATCTCATCAACCTCAACAACAACAACGATCTGCACCTGCCAGAGCATTCACTGCCACGCAACCCGATGACAAGGGGAAGGGTGTGTACCAAGGAAAATACCCTCTGTGCAACAAATGTTCTTACCACCACTCTGGTCAATGCGAGCGATACCGATGCTTGCGATGTGGAAGACATGGCCACATGGCCAGAGATTGCAGGTCTAAATTCCCTAGCAACAACAACCCCAACCGCAACCAGAACAACAACAACAACCAGAACACTCTCGAGGGGTGTTATGAATGCGGAAAATCGGGGCACATGAGGAGGGATTGCCCTTAGCTGAAGAAGGCCGGAGGAGGAGCGGCCAAGGGTCGAGCTTTTGTGATTGGCTCGGGGGAAGCCAAGGATGACCCGAACATCGTGACCGGTACGTTTCTTTTAAATAATGTCTACGCTAGCATATTATTTGATACCGGTGCCGATAGGAGTTTTATATCTAGTGAGTTTAGTAAGTTGCTAGACACTACCCCGACACCACTAGACTATAAATATACTGTAGAGTTAACCGACGGCAAGCTGATTGAAACACAACACGTTTTTCAAGAATGCGTCATGGTGTTGGCGGATCACGAACTCGAAATCGACTTGATGCCGGTAACTCTCGGAAGCTTTGATGTAGTCGTTGGAATGGATTGGTTATCCGCTAACCAAGCCGAGATTGTATGCAACGAGAAGATCGTACGAGTGACGTTGTAGAACAGGGAACGGATCTCGATTCAGGGAGAACGACGGGGAGTACCTCTGAACATTATGTCCTGCATGAAGGCAAACAAGTACCTCCAAAAGGGATACACTGCTATACTAGCCCTTATCACAGAGCAACCGAAGAAAGGGAGGAAGATTGAGGACATCGCCGTAGTCCGCGAATTTCCCGAAGTGCTTCCCGAGGATCTACCTGGACTACCTCCGAAACGACTAGTCGAGTTTCAGATAGACCTCACACCAGGAGCAACACCGATTTCTAAAGCTCCATACCGACTCGCACCAACTGAGATGCAGGAACTGTCTAACCAGTTGCAGGAACTGTTAGACAAGGGATTTATCAGACCGAGCTTCTCACCTTGGGGAGCACCGGTCTTGTTTGTGAAGAAGAAAGACGGATCATTCCGTATGTGTATCGACTACAGAGAACTGAACAAGGTGACGATCAAGAATCGATATCCATTACCGCGAATAGATGATCTGTTTGACCAGTTGCAAGGGTCAAGTTACTATTCGAAGATTGATTTAAGATCAGGTTACCATCAACTAAGGATACAGGAAAATGATATTCCTAAGACTGCCTTCAGAACCCGATACGGACACTACGAATTCTTGGTTATGCCCTTCGGACTAACCAACGCACCCGCAGTATTCATGGACCTCATGAATAGAGTGTGCAAACCTTATCTCGATAAATTCGTAATAGTGTTCATTGACGACATTCTGATTTATTCAAAGAATCAAGAAGAACATGCTGAACATCTGAGGCTAGTCTTGGAATTACTGAAGAAAGAGCAATTGTACGCGAAGTCTTCAAAGTGCGACTTTTGGATTCGCGAAGTCCAATTTCTTGGACACGTGGTTAATGAACAAGGAATACACGTAGACCCTGCCAAGATTGAAGCCATCAAGAACTGGGAAGCACCCAAAACTCCGACTGAGGTGCGACAATTCCTAGGTTTGGCCGGGTACTACCGGAGATTCATTGAAGGATTTTCAAAGATTGCTCAATCACTGACATCCCTGACCCATAAAGACAAGAAGTTTGACTGGGGAGACAAACAGGAAACTGCTTTCAATTTGTTGAATCAGAAACTATGTACTGCACCTATACTATCCTTACCAGAAGGATGCGATGACTTCGTGGTGTATTGTGACGCCTCGAAACAAGGACTCGGTTGCGTGCTGATGCAACGCGAGAAAGTGATAGCATACGCATCACGACAACTGAAGGTGCATGAGAAGAACTACACAACCCACGATCTTGAGTTGGGAGCTGTGGTATTCGCTCTAAAGATCTGGAGACACTACTTGTATGGCACGAAATGCACTATCTTTACCGATCATAAAAGCCTACAACACATCTTCGACCAGAAGGAGCTAAATATGAGGCAACGAAGATGGGTCGAACTCATCGGCGATTATGATTGCACCATCAAGTACCATACCGGTAAAGCAAACGTAGTGGCTGACGCGTTGAGTCGGAAGGAAACAACCAAACGCGTACGTGCCCTACAACTCATGATTCATTCTGAACTACCAAATCAGATTCGAATCGCACAACAGGAGGCCCTGAAAGCTGAAAATCTCACTCTTGAAGCCATGCGTGGTATGGATAAACAGATGAAAGTAAAGGATGACGGAGCTTATTACTTAATGGATCGAATTTGGATTCCACACTACGGAGGATTGAGAGAAGTAGTGATGGACGAAGCTCACAAGAGCCGGTATTCCGTACATCCGGGTTCTGACAAGATGTATCACGATCTGAAGACAACCTACTGGTGGCCAAACATGAAAGCTGAGATAGCAACTTACGTGAGTAAGTGTCTAACATACTCAAAGGTCAAAGTTGAGTACCAGAAGCCATCAGGGTTACTTCAACAACCGGAATTACCAATGTGGAAATGGGAGCAGATTTCCATGGACTTCATAACTAAACTGCCTAGGACGACAAGTGGTTGCGATACCATCTGGGTTATCGTAGATCGACTAACAAGGTCTGCAGATTTCCTACCCATCAAGGAGACTGACAAGTTGGACAAGCTCACTCGTATCTATATAAAGGAAGTGTTCACTCGACATGGAGTGCCAATCTCGATAATCTCTGATCGCGACAGTCGCTTTACGTCGCACTTTTGGAAGTCTTTGCATAAGGCTTTGGGCACGAGATTGGACATGAGTACCGCTTACCACCCGCAGACGGATGGACAGAGTGAGCGAACCATACAGACACTAGAGGACATGCTCCGGGCATGTGTTATTGAATTTGGGAGTAGCTGGGAAACTCACCTACCGTTAGTTGAGTTTTCATATAACAACAGCTACCACACTAGCATACAAGCTGCACCATTTGAGGCACTTTACGGACGAAAGTTTCGATCACCCATCTGCTGGGCGGAAGTTGGAGACAGCCAACTGACCGGTCCAGAACTGGTGCACGAAACAACTGAAAAGATCGTGCAAATACGCAAACGGATGGCAGCAGCTCGAGACAGACAGAAAAGCTATGCTGATAAACGACGCAAACCGTTAGATTTCCAGGAGGGGGATAGAGTGCTACTCAAGGTCTCGCCCTGGAAGGGAGTCATACGGTTTGGCAAACGAGGCAAGTTAAACCCTCGTTACATTGGACCTTTCGAGATTACTAAACGAATAGGCCCTGTGGCCTACGAGTTAAACCTGCCAGACGAGCTGAGCAGCGTGCACAACGTGTTTCACATCTCGAATCTCAAAAAGTGCCTGTCTGATGAGACACTTGTTATTCCCCTCGAGGAAATTCAGATCGACGAACAATTGAACTTCGTTGAGGAACCGGTGGAAATTATGGACCGGGAAACCAAGAAGCTCAAGCTTAGCAAAATACCGATTGTAAAAGTGCGATGGAATTCGCGACGAGGACCGGAATTCACGTGGGAACGTAACGCGCGCGCGGTTTTCGTCTCCGTTGCTCGGTTTTCGTCTCCGTTGCGTTTCCGGATCGTAACGCGCGCGTTTTTAGTAATTGAAATAAAAAGAGTTTATTTTTAAATGTTTGGAAGTTGTTTTCTACTGTTCAGTCATCATTTCAGATCGTTAAACTTTTAGATCTATTCGTACAGATCGTCACTGTGACACCCCGTAATTTCCAGGTCTGCTTTTCATTTATTTAAATGTTTATTTAAATGCTTTATGTACACGTGGCACTAGACTTAGATTAATTTAGTGTGACACGTGGCACGACAGTACGAACAATGACACATGACTAGATAATTCGTAGAATTATCGGCAAACAGCACACACGTGTCAAAACACACGAACGTTGGTGAACGTCAAGCACATTGTGTAGCACAACACTCGAAACCTCACGAAACACTCACACATTGAACTTGGAAGTTCAATCGAGGCCAAACGATAGTTCGTAGACGTGAAAACGGTGACGAACGGATAAAACACATTAAATTGGGCTTATTGGGCTCTTCAGGGACCCATCGCGGTACGCGATGGCCCACTAATAAACACTATCGCGATACGCGACGAGATTCGGGAGGATTTGAATCCCGAAATCCGCCGCGCTACGCGAAGCTCCTTTTTGCCTTTGACCGCGGTACGCGACGCCGCCCAGGCGACAAAATCTTATAAATCCAAGACTAATGATGCCTATACTACTACACTTCATCATTTTAACCGTTCTAACACGACTTAACTCGACTGAACTCGTCTCCTACACCTGTTACCACCATATTTCCACCATTGCTAACCACCTTGAAGCTCAAACTTGAAGATTTGAAGCTTGACATCCCCTCTTGGAGCTTGAATCCATCATCATTCCCTCGAGCTAGCATCAACCATCATCCCAGAAGCTGTGGAACCATTCTCACAGGGATTTCATAGCATTAGAAGGTAGTTCTCAAGCCAAAACTCACTTACACACCTATTACGCACACATACATGTGTTAAAACTCGCATGCAAGCTCATTGCAAGCACATGCACGAATTTTCCTTTGTTTTAATCTGGGTTTGTTGATATCTCAGTGTTTTATGATGATCTAGGATGACTAGAATGTATTTCATGATGATCCTTGATGTTGAGTATTTATAGATTTCATGATTTGTTCATTATGTATTGAAAGATTGCCATGCATGTATGATCTAAGACATTCTAGATGATTTTGTTGATGTTGGGATGATTATTGATAATGCATAGTTGATATTGCAAGACTAGATTGTGATTTTGATGATTAAAATATGATTTTTTATGAATCTTTCCATTTATAGTAACTTTTTAGTTACAAGTTGATGTTTTGGTGGAAATGATGAGCATGCATGTATCTAGATATGTTATTTAAATGTATTTAGGATGATATTGATGCTAAGAAGAGGATTTAGAAGTTGGTTATGGTCATTTTGACATAGTTACTATATTTAGTAACTTTTATTGATGAAATGTTGATAGTTAATGATTTGGGTTATGTTGATATGTTTACATGATGCTAAATGGTTTATTATGATGCTTTGTAACATGGAAATGGTTTAGAAATGTTAGAATGGTCATTTCCATGCAAAATTACAAAGTTACTATTTATAGTAACTTTATTTTTAGAAATGCTAACATGTGAACATTTTGTATGATTTGAGCATGCTAAATGACTTATTACGTTATACCATGATGATTAGATGCTAAGTTAGATGGTTTCCGATGACACGTATGCTAAAAATGGAAACTTTCCATTTTAGGAAACTTTTGTGTGCTAACATGATGAAAACGACTTATGTGAATTCGTATGATGATGTGTTATGTGTTAACATGACCACGTAGGACTAACGAGCATGCTAGAACTTTAAAACCGATATGCTTTGTGAACTTTCCAAAAAATGGAAACTTACTATAAATAGTAAGTTGTCCATAGACGCGACTTGCGCGCTTTGCACACGAGGAGCACTTACACGATTGCTACACGATTCACAACCGTCACACGGTTCACCAACGGGTCGTTGACTTGACACGGTCAACTCTGGTCAAACACGGTCAATGTGGACCAACACAGTCAAACACGGTCAATGTGGACCAACACGAGCAAACACGGTCATTGTGGACCAACATGGACAAACATGAACAACCAAGGGTTGTTGGATACAAACACGAGCACTAACACAAACACTAGCACGGTCACATACACGAACTCACGTACGGTGTACGATATAGGTTGCCGGTGACCGACACGTGCTACTACATCAGGAGCTTACGCTTGATTTGCATTTTCATCAATAAGGTGAGTTTACGGCCCCTCTTTACTCTTTTTCAAAGGCTTTTAAATAGGGGGAGAATACTAGTAACAAAGTTATATGAGGTGTTGGTTGGATCTATATTCTAGTAACAAAGTCTTTAAAGTTAAAGAGACGAAGCATATTTTGAGATTATAGGTCATAATCTTAAAGCGGATTGATGAGAAAAAAAAATCCTTAAAAAAACTAGAGTAAATTACCGATATGGTCCTTGTGGTTTGTTACTATTTCACTTTTGGTCCCTAAGTTTCATAAATTACTCATATGGTCCTTAACTTTTGACATTAGTAACACATATAGTCCTTAAGACACCAAATTATCCTTATATAATTGACCAAATTACCTTCACAAAAGGACTATATAGGTTACAAATGTGAAATGTTAGGGACCATATGGGTAATTAATGAAATCTAGGGACTAAAAGTGAAATATTAACAAACCACTGGGACCATATTAGTAATTTACTCAAAAAACTATTAAGTTTTATAGTTTTATTTTCTAAAAATGGTAAAGTTGTAAATAAAATTCAAGTTTAATTATTTTAAACATACAACACAATTATTAGAAGAATTATTATTAGTTTATAAAATTGCTTGTTTCTTTAAACATTTTATAATTTTAAAGAAAATTTTATAGGTTAAAATGCTTTTGTCACATTTTTCAGTATCATACTTTATGAATGTATACTAATAAATACAAATAACTTATATATGGGTCATTTTTTAAGAGTATTATCATACCCTTTTTTTTCTCTACTATGAAATATATATTTTATTATTTATACATTTTCATATTAAAAAAAATATATTCCTATTAAAAAAACTTATAAGATACATATTATATTTTCTAAATCTTCCCACACTAATTATGATCTTTTCTCTCTCATTAAATTCAATGGCTCATTTTCCTATTAAATCATAATATTAAATACTAGTGACATTAAATTTATAATATTAATTATTAAATATTAAGGATACTAATAAAAAACGATATTTTTATCAAAAACAAACTTTTAATAAAAAAAGTTATAAAATTTGAAATTTTTCTAGAACAATGAACTTTCTAAAAAAATGCAAATTATTAATAAACCTGTGTGTTAAAAGAATAAAAGTTATGTAAAAAATATTTTTTTAGAATAAGAAATTAAAATAACATATGTTATATTACCAAAATTACTTTCTTTATGTAATTTTTTTTAAAAAAATATATCTTAAAATATCTTTATTAATTTGTATGTTATTTAACAATTTTTTTTAACTCGTATATATAACACGTGAGGTATTAAGCTAGTTTAGAATCTATAAATGGTGTTACTAGAAATAAAAATAAAACCAATGCTAAAGAACTTTATGGTTTAAAGTTTTTTTATGATAATTTTTATTGATAATCAATTATCCAAAATATTTAATTAGGGATAACAACCCATTCATTGTTAAAACCGTCATAAATGTTTATTACTGAATAAATACGTAAAACATCTTACTAAAACTTCAAAAAATATACAACTTATATGTGTTTTTATAATAAGAAAAATGTATATACAACCCATTCATTGTTAAAACCGTCATAAATGTTTATTACTGAATGAATATGTAAAACATCTTACAAAAACTTCAAAAAATATACAACTTATATGTGTTTATATAATAAGAAAAAAATGTATTTTTTTTAACTTAATTCTCCATCACAAGATCATCATTTGTCGGGTTGCTGAATTTATATTGAGCTTGTTTATAATGAGGGTAATATTTAATTAAAATAATATCTCTCTTTTTAAAAAAATGATAAATTAAATTTGTGATATATAACCCTTCAAAAAATATATAATATACAATTTCATGTGGGTTTCATGGGATAATAAATAAACTAGCTTCTAGCAAAGCAGGCGTATAATTATTTGATTTTGGACTTCTGTTGTCATCCTTTTGTTATAGAAATGAATCAGTTTATATAGATTAAGAAATATAATGTCATCTCAAATAATTAACGCATTTATCGAAAAATGTTAAATCTTATCAACTAATTTGTGTCTATATGAAGGAGTAATGTCAAATAACTTATAATTTTTTATAATTTAGAATTACAGTTTTTGTTTGTCTAACTAAATCTATGTTAGATATTTTATTGTAGTTTTGATTAATTTGTTTATTAATATGAATCATGAAATTAGTTAAATAAGTTGGGTGTAGGATGCACGATTGTTATAATGTTATAATGTTTTATGATTCAATGAGGTTTTATAATTTGTGTATGTTTTTTAAGTTATACTCTACAATCTATACATCTTTATGAGTTGTATACACTTATACGATTCATATATAAAATAGCTGGATAGTGTACATTGGCTGGAGTTATGCATGTAAACGAGACCTTTAATTTAAAGCAAAGTTTGGCCAATATGATGAGTGTCTTATATTTGCAAGTCACTATCTTGATCGAGCCAGTCCCTAATCTAGAAGGTGGACACGAGTTCTTATTAAGGACAGGTGGTGCACCATTAGTAGTACCGACTTTATTATTTTGAGAGTAGTAAGCAGAACAAAAAATCTTAGGCCCTTCACTAAAACCCTTCTGTGAATGTTAGAAAATAATTTATATGTGTTTTTCTTGTAATCTTAATCCTTTTAAAGTCCACAAACTAAAAAAAACTCACAGGTAAAACAAAACTCAAACAAATATATATATATATATATATATATATATATATATATATATATATATAGGGAGAGGATCAAATGTTAACCCTTCCTTATTGCGTTAACCGAATAACTACATCTTATTACTTTGGGGCCCACACCAAAGTAAATCTAAAGGTTGTGGTTTTTTCTTATTTTTAATTAATGTAGGGCTCACTTACATTAATAAAAAAACAAGAAAAAACCATAACCTTTAGATTTACTTTAATGTGGGCCCCAATGTAATAAGATATAGTTATTCGGTTATCGCAATAACAAATGGTTAACATTCGAACCATCCCCTATATATATATATATATATATATATATATATATATATATATATATATATATATATATATATATAGGGGTTGAATCATATGAAAACCCAACCTTAGATAGAAAACCTTTAAACTCTATGTGAGCCACTCATTTGGAATCTTGAAAATAAATATGTGGTCCAAATTAAACTTGAATAAAAAATTAGATTTTGAAAAAACAAATCATTTTTAATGTGAACCACATATTTGTTTTCAAGATTCCAAATAAGTGGCTCACATAGGGTTTTCTCTCTAAGGTTGGGTTTTTATTGGATTCAATTCCTATATATATATATATTAAATATAAAGGTTCTATGTTTATAGGGTTTTAAACTCTTATGTAGGCTGCTTGGTTCATTGTACATGTCATGACAGTTGGTAAATGCTTTTATAGTTTAAAGATATATTCTAAGTGAAAAAATTAGCAAAAACTAAAGTTCCAATTTGATATTAACTTTTCACGTTGCAACTTTTAGCTCTAATCTTTGTTTACCTACTCTTGAAGCTCGTCGGCCCGGCTTCTTATTAGCAACACAGATGATATTGCTTTAAGTTAAAAATTCTAATTGGAAATTAGCATAAACTAAAACTAAAAGTTATAAGAACACTGTTCTGAAAATACATAACATAATAAATTAATTACAAGAATCCAAATAAACATAATGGAAACTAGGTTTTGGTTGAAGATTTTTGTTCATTAAAAAGTCTCATAAAACAAATTAATTTCAGACCACAAATGTGAAATCGTATGTCTTTCAAAGCATGACTACATAAGCAAATTATTAAGTCATTAACCAAACTCCCGATAAAATACTTAAAACAAGAGTGTCGCTAGCTTGAAAAATCTAAAAATTATTCAAAACTCTTGTATGATTTCTGAAACATGAGAGTATTCAAGTCTTTAAATGCTCCGCTCTTTTTCTGTCCAAAACTTCTTCATAAAATTTCAAGTTTGTTATATTTCTTATGTTTCAAACAAGACACATAAGTTTTCTATTTATGTAACAAGAAAAAGAAATAGTCTATACATGCATTAGGGGCATTAGAAGTCTAATATTGAATTGGAGACATGAAGAGTGTAATGCAACCAAGAGTTTAAAAAGAATTTAGATACAAAATCTACAAAAAAAATTACAACAAAACTTACTAATTTCTATTTAATATTAATATTAATATTTTAGGTAGCAACTTTCATAGTCATATAGATGACGAGGGGATTTACAAGAACCAATAGAGTTATTGGAAATGGGCTGATGGCTTTACATGAGTATTGTGTTTTATTTCCCTCCCATTCTCATGAGGTTTGACGTACCGTACATCTTTAGTTTAGCATGAAGGCTGGACTCAACACGATTGATTGCTACGCATGTTTTCATCTATGAAATTTTATTAAAGAATTTTAGAACTTGTTTAAACTCAATTCCATCTGTGCTTAATTGTTTGTTTGTATAGATTGCTTTTACCACAAAGAAGGATTATGGAAGATGGGGTAAGGAGGCCCAATGACAAAACCAAAACAGAGGTGCTTTGGAATGTTAAATGGGATCAATAAAAAAAACATTGACTGCTTCGGTTCAACTAATTAACCATGTGCATAACATCTGTTTTAGAAAATGGTTACAGGTTTTTACATAATTAATTAAAACTTAAAAGTAATAAAAACTTTTGTAGAATACATTGACCACTCTGGTTCAACTAATCAATTACACAAGTCAAGGGGGATCATGTGGCATATTTTGTAGAAAGCAAACATGGTGCACCTAGATTTTTGGTTTTGTCAAAGAAACAAACTCACCCACTTTTTTTTCACATTCCCTTGATTTTATTATGTTTTTTTATGTTTTCAAAACCCCTAGCTTACACGTTCCAACTTATAGGTGTATGGTTTTTTGCACGGAGACGTGTCCTCATCACGTAGCATGTGCCACTAACAGTAAGTTAAAAATGTTTGAAATTGATATATAGTTTTTAAGTTTTTCTATGCTAGAAACACGTGTATTACATGATTAAATAAAAGAAATATGAAATTTAATATTAAATAGTTAATAATAACAGTTTATAAATTAACATAAAATGAAACATAAAGTAAGCTTATTTATTAGGAAAAAAATGAGAGAAATCTAAAAGAAAGGAATAATAATAAAGATGAGAGAAAATGAAAAGAAAGAAGCAAAAATTAACTTGTTTTAGGTGAATAAAAAGAAAAATAAGATCTTACAGAAATACGATAAGTCTCATTCTGATTTACTTATTTATTTTTTTAACGAACAGATCTTTTATTAATCTTATTCTAAACTACAGTAGACATATCCCTTGTTAGAAATTAAATGTTTTCTTAATGCATAATCTTCTGGGCTAGCCCCACATTCGTATTTACTTATTATTTAATATTGTGTGAAAGGTTAATAACTTATATCAAGAATATTAATAGACAAGTAAACAATTTCAGATTGTCAGATTGAAACTATAGTAGAAAAAGTTGTGTAGTGAAGTTCATTAAAATCAAGTTATTGTAGTGAAGTTCGTTAAAATAGTTAACAAAATTATAATGTGTAATTTGCATGTATGCAGCAAATGAATCCACCTGTTGTAATAAAAAAGGATTTTAAAGAAACACGTGTCGCTTTTTAGTGATATCTGAAAAAAATTTCTCGCCTTTCTCCTAATACATACATATATATATATTTATAATTTTGTAATTCGTAATTAAATTATATAATTAAATATCAAAATATCAAAATCTTCTTATTCTAATATTTTACTAATTTATTATATAATTAAATAAACTATAAAAAATATCAATTATGCCATATCTTAAACATAATTTTATAATTATTAAAAATTTATTATTATCTATATTTTTTAATTATTCAACCCATGTAATACATGCGATTTTAGGCCCGTTAGAAATATAGGTGATGATAAGTCAATCATGAAGTTCTTTTCGAAATCTATAACATATAAAATAAAAGAGATGAGATCCGTTGTTTTGTTTTTCTGTTTCTCATGCATTATGAAGTTGTATTACATAATCTCGTATGCCGTATAATCTTACGACACGTATGGAACAAAAAAAAAGGCTACAAATCCTCCCTTTATATAAAATAAAACTAGAAAATTGGTATAGGCTCTTGTGATTGCTTTCGAAATTTGAGTCCGTTCAAATAAGTATTACAACTTCATACATGACATTTCTTTTTGTTTTTTTTTTACAAAAATTTTGTGATGAGAACATCAATCATAAAAAGCATTTTGATCTTTCTTGACATAAAGGCAGCCTCAAAAGGCGTTTTTTTCTTCTCAGATGTAAAAGTTATTTGTGATGTCCAAATTACCTTTTTAATTTTTTTTAATTACAGTAACCTTAAATGGTTTTGCACTTTTACGTTGTTTGCATCTCCACTAAAAAGAAAGCTAAAGTAATAACGATGACTTTTAATTTCAAGTGATTGTGTTTAAATTCTCAAGTATAAAATTAGATGAGGTTTATACCACGTCTAATGGTAAAGCCTTCATTACTTCACGTGTATGTCACATAAAAGGTGAAAATCAGAATAATTGTATATTTAGTTATTTATTTTTGATTTTTTTTAAATGTAAGAATATGATGATAATTATTTAGTTTTATTTTGATTAGTTGGTGTTCGATCAATTAATTTATGAGTCATCCATTTTTAAACATGTTTGTATTTTCAATATGGGGTGTGAGAGAACAAAAAAACAAAAAAACAAGTAAAGAAAAAACCGAAAACCGAAACGAAACCGATAAAAAACTGAAAACCGAACGGTTCCTAGTAACTAAAACCAACTATGTAGGTTTCGGTTTTGGCCAAAAACCGAATCGAATCGAGCACACAGGGAGGGAGTGTAACCTTACGAATACAATAATTTTGAACACCAATGCTAGAAAACTAAATGTATACCCGTCCGGTAGCCAAGTATGTTAATGTCATAATAAAATCACCATGGTACCTTGCATATAAAAGTCGTTTTGTTTAACAACAAAATATCTACTTGTTCAAATAATTAATCTGGAAATTCATAAGTACATTAACAAAACTAAAAAAAAATCATTGTAACCGTATATCTATTTTAATAAATCAATGTTTTTAGAGACACATTTTGTGTTTTTAGAGCATCTTTACTATGATTTCTTGTCTTTCTCTTATATTAAATATACATCATATTAAATAATAATATTAAATATTAAATATTTTTTTTACATTTATAAACTAAGAAAAATATTTTTTAATACATTAAAAATACATTAATATTAAAAAAACACATTTTAAAAATCCAAATTGTTATAAAATATATAATTTTAAAAATAGTATTTTAAATAAAATGTTTAAAGAAACAAATTTTGAAAAAAATTAGTGTTTATAGAAATAATATAAATATTTTATTACGTAAAGTATTAAATTATAAAAAAATTTAGTCATATTTTACATCAAAAAATTTTCTTATGTTGTCTAGATTTTATTAATGATTATTTATTATATATTTTTGGTTAAACACTGTAATACAGGATACTATCATAGTATATTAATAAATTATAGCATGTAAACACTTAAGGATTAAATCTATTTATGTTTGTCACAAGTCACTTAAAGATTCATAAAAAATAAAAAATAAACAAAAAAACTCGAATCCATTTTACGTGAAACACATCCTTTTTGTTTACTGTCTTTTAATTTTAGGCGGAACGGTCATGCCCAGAAGTCGGATTTTCACTCGAATCCATTTTCAAAACCGAAAGTCCAACCGACACTCACCCCACAGCCGGTCACCGGCCACACTCCCGAACGGCGAACTCGATCTGAATTCGTCGTCCTCTATAGTCGAAATCTCCGTCTCTCCGCTTCTCCGGTCGTCCTACCCGTCTCCCTGCTTCTCCGGTCGTCCTACCCGTCTCCCTGCTTCTCCGGTCGTCCTCTCCGTCTCTCGGCTTCTCCGGTCGGCTTTTCAGTAATAAATTATAGTATGAAAACACTTAAAAGAATTAATTATATTTCTGTTTGTCACTTAAAATTCATAGAAAAAAAAAACTCGAATCCATTTTACGTGAAACACATCCTTTTTGTTTACTTTATTTTAATAGCAAACTCCCGGTCACTCGGGATAATCTTGGCAAATAGATCACCCTTTCGTCTGAAATAACGGAGCGTGATGACCTGACCACCCGTTTAGGAGGAAACCTATAACTAGAAAAACTCATGTCTCAACCCAAAGCAATATTTACTTCAGATGAGACTCCAACCCAAGACCTTCTACAAGAGAAGTCGATTTTTCACTTATCTTTTTGTTTTAGGCGGAACGGTCATGCCCAGAGCTCGATTTTTCACTCGAAACCATTTTCAAAACCGATAGTCCAACCGACACTCACCCCACCGCCGGTCAAGGGCGGATCTAGGTTGAAGGTAGTGGGTTCACGGGAACCCACCGCGCTTCGACTCGTTAGCAGGAAAAAATTTTGTCGAAAGAGTTAAATAATATGGTGAACCCAATAATATTTTAAGGGTGAATCCTGAGTACGATTTTACCCCAAAGATAAGGTGAACTTATAAAGATTTTTAAGAGCGAATCCTTAATGTAATTTTTAAATCAATTTGTCATGATTGAGGTAAGTACTATTTGTTAAAAAAAATCTCGATAATCAATGCTTAGATTTATATTCGATCGTGTTAAAATCATTTTCTAGTCATATAAACTTAGCAAACAAAATGATAGTTATTGGTGGTTAAACCCTATAGTCAAGTTAATTTGGTCATATAAACTAGCACTTAGCAAAATTTGTTTAGGTTTTGGGGTGTTGCTTCGAACACTACGAGGGGTGCTGCCCCCTTGACCCATGTCTGCTGACTAGCCAGCGGGATCGCCACCTTGGACCCAAAGGGCGTGTGACCCCCTTGACTTCCGCTTGATCCAGAGCTCAAAAATATTAAACGAAAGTGCACTATATATATTCGAACTCTTTAATTACGATGTTTCTAATTTTAATCATTGACTTAATATATCGTATTGTTTTTATGTGATGAACATTACAAGACCTAAACCGTCAACCCAGCCCGGATTTTTTTTTTCCGGTTTTATTCAATTGAAATGTCTGAAAATAGTGAACCCACAAAAAAAATTTCCTGAATCCGCCACTGCCGCCGGTCACCGGTCATACTCCAGAACTCGATCTGAACTCGTCGTCCTCTACAGTCGAAATCTCCGTCTCTCCGCTTCTCCGGTTGTCCTCCCTGTCTCCCTGCTTCTCCGGTCGTCCTCTCCGTCTCTCGGCTTCTCCGGTCGTCCTCTCCGCCTCTCGCGTGGGTGTTATTCGGATACCAAAATCACTACTTACCGGGAGCTTAGCACTAGTGTTGTAAGTAATTACATATACCAGTAATCTATTGTTTGTGGAGATGTGAATCAAATTACAAGTAGATTTTGGAACATCCAACTTTACTCTTCTACATGCAGGGAAATAAGATCATATGTTTGGAATTTCCTCTTCGCAATTAGTTGCACCTGCTATTGCTAATGTAATTATAGCTTCTACAAGGTTTGATTGATCCAATAATATCTTTCATTCATGTAGTTTGTAGAGGCAATATGATATTTTTATGTGTATGTGTGTGAATCTAAGGTTTTTGTGGGTATATATAGGTCTTGCTCTATGAACAAGCTGGTTGTTAAAATGACAGCTACTACAAATGTTAACTATGAAAAATCAATTGAGTCACTAACAGTAAAGCCTCCTATTCACCCAACTTATGATTTGAAGTGTGTCATTAAGCTAGCCCTTTCTGAAGACGCTGGGGATATAGGTTTCATATTTGTTGATATTTTTGTTCTTGATACTCTTAAACTATAGTCTATTCTACAAAAATTGCCAAGAGCGTTGTTAAGTATTTTAATTTTACCAATAGTTTGGGCTCATTAATGTAGGGGATGTCACTTGTTTGGCCACAATACCAACTGAGATGGAAGTTGAAGCGTATTTTCTAGCAAAGGATGATGGAATTGTTGCAGGGATTGCACTTGCTGAAATGATTTTCAATGAAGTTGATCCTAATTTGAAGGTATTGACAAACAATACAGCTTACCATTATATAGAAATTGTGTTAATTTTCTGAACATTATTAGATTTTTGCTGTTCAAAATGGCATTAGGTGGAATGGTTTAAAAAGGATGGAGACAATGTTGTAAGAGGACTAAAGTTTGGGAAAGTGCATGGTAAGCAATAGACATCATCTAACTATATCTTCTCTTTGAAATTCAAATATAAACTGATTTAATATCATTTGGTTTCATCTCTGAACCTATTAGGAAGGGCACACAGTATTGTGGTAGCCGAAAGAGTTGTGCTCAATTTTATGCAGAGGATGAGTGGCATAGCCACACTCACCAAGGTTATGATACTAACTTTTATTTTAATGTGCAAGACTCCTGTATCTATTAATTAGTTGGACATGTTCATTTATTTGTGAACAACCGATTATTTCTATCTTTATGATAGGTATGTGATTCATTAGAATTTTTTCTAAATGGGTAATTTTGTTCCAGGCCATGGCAGATGCTGCTCATCCGGCATGCATTTTGGAAACACGAAAGACTGCTCCGGCATTGCGTTTGGTGGATAAGTGGGCGGTGTAGTTATTTTTTTCTATTTTACTTCACTCACATAAACCTTTTTTTTGTCACACTATTCTCCTAAAATTTTGTTTTTTTTTGCTAATAGGTACTTATTGGTGGAGGCCAGAATCACAGGATGGGTTTATTTGATATGGTGATGATAAAAGACAATCATATTTCCATAGCTGGAGGTGTTTCAAATGCCCTCAAATCTGTGGACCTATATTTAAAGAAAAATAATCTTCAAATGGGTGTTGAGGTAACTAACTTCTGAATCATCTTTTAAACCTCAATTGGTTTTTTTTCATAATTATA
Organism: Mikania micrantha; assembly: GCA_009363875.1. Classification (NCBI taxonomy): domain Eukaryota; kingdom Viridiplantae; phylum Streptophyta; class Magnoliopsida; order Asterales; family Asteraceae; genus Mikania; species Mikania micrantha. Next base: position 93,998,010 of record CM018694.1, read on the forward strand.
TAAATTGGTTCAATTTTGCTTCTATTAACAGGTGGAGACTAGGACATTTGAAGAATTGCATGAGGTCCTAAAATATGCTTCTCAAAACAAAACTTTGTTAAGCAGAATTATGTTGGATAATATGGTTGTGCCTCAACCTGATGGAGATATTGACGTATCCATGCTTAAGCAAGCTGTGGAGCTTATTAACGGCAAGTTTGAGACTGAGGTAAAAGTCTAAAGAGTCATTTTTTTACATTAATTTATTCTATATAACCAAATTAAATTTTTACAGGCGTCCGGGAATGTTACTATGGAAACAGTACACAAGATTGGGCAAACTGGAGTGACATACATATCTAGGTAATATTAAGTTTAACATAACCAATTAAATATTTTTATTTTATTTATATATTAAGTCATTCTGATTTATTGTGTGATTTGTTCATGTATGCAGCGGAGCGCTGACACATTCAGTAAAAGCACTTGACATATCTCTGAAAATTGATACCGAGCTGGCACTTGAAGTTGGAAGACGCACAAAACGAGCATAGTTAATTTGAATATGAGTTGGTTTGTTTCCCTTTTGCAAGTGTTCTGTTTCATAATTATGAAATGATTTCTCTATTTTGGCTGTAAAACAAATTCAAGGAATAAGGTCAGTCTCAGAGCATGCTCTATCAAATTTCAAAATAAGTATTCGAACAAATGACTCATGTTTGTCCTTTAACTGGGCTCCTTAGTCTGTAAACTTTGATATATAGTAGCAGTTGGGCTTTTTGAGGTTTATTTATTTATTTATTTATCTATTATTTATTTTTAATTTTATTTTGGCATTTTGCTCATCATAAAAAGATGCCCTTATGGCTTTTGCTACACAAACGTATGACTTTTAGTTTATTAGTTGTGCAAATGATTAGTTGATGTTTTAATAAGAATTAAATGATTGTTTATAATAGTTAATTGATGAATGATGGTGTTAGGCTGTTAGCAAATGATTTGATGGCTTTTTAATTTTTATGATTGATAACTTAACTTCTAGGTGTTTTGAATACTCTTGTAGGTTGCCCTCTAAAATGCCATATAAGATCCTCTACGGGTAAGTGATTAATTTTAGACATTTATGTGGTACGACCTGCTGAAATTTGAATAAGCAGTAAACATGCAGCAGCAGGTAATATACACCAACACCCTAAATCTGTTTTTAAATCCAAGATTCGTGTCATCTCTTTTACACAACTAAAAATTGCATTTTTTTCGGTTTCTTGAATTTCCAGCTGTCATGTTCAAATGTTTAATTAAATTAGGAATAATGTAAGCTCTTAACATAACAGATTTTGAATCTTGATTAAAAGTACAGTTAAACCTTCTGTACCTCAACTTTCTGTAATCAATGACCTTATCTGACAGAAGCCCTGGGCAGTATGTGATTCACAATAACTACCATCTTTATCCTAGCTTTGTATGAAGGGTACATCGGAGTCATGCTGGTCTATACTATTGTGGGATCTACTCCAGTGGAAATCTCCACCGTGCCCCCACAATCCAGAACAGTATTTTCTAACCAAACTCTCTATTTTCTCAAATTGTTGTTGGTGCGCTTGGAATGAACTCATGTTACCTTCTCATGCCCATAAGGCTATCCACAGCGGTCATCCCATTGAAAATCTCTCCCCACTGAAATTTCCTGTCATGTCATCACCCCACTGAAAACCTTAAAACCCCACGGTGGTCACCCCACCGAAAAACCTACCCATTGTTGAGAGAGGAGAAAGGTGTATGTGAGAGGGGGAGAGCGGGGAGCGGGGGCCGTGGAGCCTCACCAGGCAGGAGCCGTGGACGAGGGGGGGCGGTGTTCCCGCTAAGGGCCGCCGAAGGCAGCGAAGCCGCTGGGCCAGCGGGAGAAGCGCTGCGGCTGGTCTAATAGGAGGGGTACCCACAATCTTATATGAGTTTCTTCGAGCAGAGCAACTACTTATTGCCAGGTTAATGTAATTGAATGGGAAACCTGCTTGGCAAGCTTGAGAACCCAACTGTCATATGGTGGGACTACACGCATCACCTCACCACCTTCCATTCTTGTCACTGACCATGGAGAAAGGCAATCAAAAGGTGGTTAATTTGTTTAACCAATCCTTATGTTTATGTATCCTTACCTTTCACTCGATATTTCACAATAGAAATTTTGATTGAATAGCTGCAGCTGAACTCCCGTCAAAGTTAAAAGTTCCTAGCAACGTTGGCATAGATGATGGTGTCTGGTCTAGATGATCAATTAAACGTATTCTTCAGTATGAGAATGGTAGAGAGATGGATGTTATCGGTGTGGTGTCATGTGTTTTTTCAGACCTTGGTCGAGGCAGCCAGCTTGGTATGGTTTGACAGTTTATGGGGAGAAAGCGACATTCTTGTGGAATTAGTTAAAGAAATGAGTAGCCTTTTAATGATCATTAAAATTAAAGGTAGTCTCTTAATCATCATTAAGAGGTTATCAAACAACAAAGAACCCGAAGTCGATCATACCGAAGTCAAAGGCATCTTATTCTCCTCAATGTTGTTTACTGTATCCTTATATGTAACCATTCTTTTGTTTTATTATTGTCCATTCATTTTATCATGCACAATTTATTCTCTACATCTTATCTCCCGCTTCTCGCTATCTCCACAGGAGCATCATGCTTTCAAACCACCAACTGAAACTCCAACAAAATCTTGACCTTTAGCGTTTACTCGTCATCTTCTAAAGGTACTCTCTATAATTGATCAGCTTTCCTCTTATAACACCATCCATGGCTGTTTAACGATCAATTTTCGGTTCTAACACCTCACTCGCACCTCGTTTTTTATGACATTTATGTGATAATCACGCAGGTGTAAGCAGTAGCAGCACAAATTAAAAAATTCAACCTGTTTGATTAGCATGCATGATAAGTTTATCACTTGTGTGATAATTATCTCGCAAACATTATTTAAATATGTGATAATTAGACAAGTATTTTATACATTTGTATGCAAAAGTCATGTGTGTCAGTACTACAAAAACCACATAATACACTTGTACAATGTGATTCATAGTAGTAAAAGACAGAGAGTACATCAGTCAGTAACTATCATATGTATAACATTCGAAGCAATATGCACAGTAAAATCCGGTTCTTGATCGTACAACCAGACCTACAAACCGACCATCAATATTACTTCACAAATTCTTTTATGCAAACTCTCACCACAAATAAAAAAAAACTCGTTTGTAGACATTTAAATTGATAGATTGTAAAAGCCGCCTACAATATATCTGGAAATAATTAAAAAAGATAGATGGTATGTAAAGAGACAGAAGTTGCTTATGGATATCGATAAGTAGAAAAAGAAAATGTCGCAACGATACACATGAAAATTATAGAAAAATTATGTCGTAAAAATAGATGCCAATAAACATGATAGTATCTTAAAAATCAAAATATTTTCAAGTTTTGTGACGACTTGGTTCTAAATATGGAAACATAAATAAATAAAAAAGCATGTCAAGATAATATGTTCGAAAATCATGAATAAGTTAGCCGTAAAAATTAATGTTAACACAAACAAAAACAATTGAAATGTAAATAAAAAAATCATGTTGTAAAGAAATAGCATTAAGGAACCCAAATAAGTATTTAAAACAGTAAAAATTTGTCATATTAACTTGACTAAAAACGTATACATATTCATATTTATTTGAAATTTATACTAAAACACAATTATTAAAAGCGCGTTGTAACATTAAATCACTATCCTACGAAAACTAAATATTAAAAGTTATTTATAAATACATCAATATTAAATTATTTTAGATGTTTTGTTTGAAAATGGATGTCAAACGCATGTCCTCATGGACCTCATGTTTGAAAGATATTTTATTTACCAAGTCATCTGAGCTCATATTGGTTTATTTTCTCATTGGCAGTTATATATATATATATATATATATATATATATATATATATATATATATATATATATATATATATAATATATATATATATATATATATATATATATATATATATGAATGGGATCAAATATTAACCCTCTCTTACGGCGCTAACCCATTAACTTTGCCAAAACGAAGCCGAATCTTGAATTTTTTTTTAACATCATTGTAACACAATTAGAACACCATGTTCAGTTTTGAGTTTGAACTAATTCATCACCGTTTAAAAAATATCATCGTTGTAAGGTTTTTGCTACAGTACTGTAAGTTTTAAATATTTAAACACCTACAGTACTGTAAGAGCCCAAACGGTAATGAATTAGCCAAAACTCAAAACTGAACATGGTGTTCAAATTGTGTTACAATGATGTTTAAAAAAAATTCAAGATTCGGCTATTTTTTGGCAAAGTTAATGGGTTAGCACCGTAAGGAGGGTTAGTATTTGAACCCTTCCCTATATATATATATATATATAAATATATAGGGAAGGGATCAAATAAGAACCCACCTTAATTGAGAAAACTTTATAACTCAAATCCAATGGTTCGAATTTCCAAGATTTAATCTAATAGTGACATGTGTCACTAATTAACTTTTAATACAAAAAAACATTATGGTCTTTTGTGTTAATTACAAAAGTTAGATTTAATGTAAGAGTGACAAGTGTCACACTCTTAAAAAACCATTTATTTTCCTATTTTTAAATTAAAGTTCACCCCTTGATTTTTATACACGTATAACTTTTTTATACTATGTTATTTTTTTATAAAAATTACACCATTAAACTCGTCATATTTTTTGCGTTAATTTCATTATAGCCATGCCAAATTTTTTTCGAACGTTCGTAATTACACTAACGTAAAAAACATAAGTACAATAATTTTTCTGTTTTTTCAAAAATTTTCCATCAAATTTTTTTTCTCTCATCTTAAATATATATTACAAACTTATTTTTTATTATAAAATTTATTTAATTAGATAAATTTATATCAAATAAGATATAAAGTTAGATAATTGTAACGTAAAAAAAATAATAAGTTACAGCTCGTTACATCAGTGTAACGACTCGTTACATCAGTGTAATTATGAACACTTTGAAAAATTCAGCTCGTTACATCAGTGTAATTAGGAACACTTTGAACAAATTCAGCTCATTACATCAGTGTAATTACGAACACTTTGAAAAAATTCAGCTCGTTACATCAGTGTAATTTCGAAAACTTTAAAATTTTTTGACAAAACTGTACTTGAATAAAAGATAAAAATGTGACAAATTTAATGGTGTGATTTTTTTAAAAAAATAATAATGTAAATAAAAGTTATGAAGGTTTAAAAAATTGGGGGGGGGGGTAAACTTTTATTTTAAAAATCAAATCAAGTACATCTCACAAATCTCCAAAATACCCTTAAAGAAATCTCCACCACTCATTTTTCCCAGATTTAATATGGACCACACATTTCAAATTCAATAAATTAGACAACCAATCAATTTGGGTTTATAAGTTACCTCAATTACCATGGGTTACCATTCACTCCTTTCCCTATATATATATATAGGATTGTAAACAAATAATAACCCACTCTTAAAGCATTAAACCGAAATAACCCGTCAAGATTAAGCCAAATCTTGGATATTTTTTGAACATCATTGTAAGACATGTATAACATTGTCTTCTTTTTTGAGTTTGCAAAAATTTATCACGTTTTGAGACGTAACATCATTGTAAGTTTTAGGTATAAAACAATTACAGTGTTGTAAGTGAAAACTTACAGTGTTGTAAGTGAAACTTACAATGATGTTACGTCTCTAACGGTGATAAATTTTCGCAAACTCATAAAAGAAGAAAGTGTTATACATGTTTTACAATGATGTTAAAAAAATATAAGATTTGGCGTTATCTTGACATGTTATTTCGGGTTAATGTTTAGAGTGAGTTATTATTTGAACACTTTCATATATATATATATAGGGCATAGAATTTTTGATAACCCTCATCTTTTGTTACAACCCATTAACCATCATCCAATGGTTACTTTAAAAATGTAAGTGTATAGGATGGTGCCACGTGTCAGATTCCTTTTTTTTTTCTTTTTTTAATATAAAGGGCATTTAAGACATTTGTTATTTAAGTAAAGTTTACCCCATTTTTTTTAAACATTCATAACTTTTTTATACTATATTATTTTTTTAAAAAAATTGCACCATTATACTCGTCTCATTTTTCTCTTTAATTTCGTTATAGTCTCGACTAGTTTTTTTTTTTTTTTTGATGTCATGTATTTACATCATTGTAACGAGCTTAAAGATAGCAAATTAATTAGAAATTTTTTCTAACAATGGTAAATTACAGTAATGTAACAAAAAATGAAGTAATGTAACACAAAATGAAGTAATTTACAATGACATAATTAACGGTGACGTAACACATTATTTTATTTTTTTCTCTAACAATGATAAATTACAGTGATGTAAATAGAACACATTATTTTGATTTTTTTCTCTCACAATGATAATTATAGTGATGTAATTTATCATTGTTCGAAAAAAATTTAAACTAATTTGTTGTCAATGTAAATTACATCACTGTAATTTAAACCAAATTCACAGAAAAAAACTGAAACCGAATTTTACGTCAATGATAATTACAATGATAAATTACAGTGATGTAATAGAACACATTATTTTGATTTTTTTCTTTCATAATGATAATTATAGTGATGTAATTTATCATTGTTCGAAAAAAATTTAAACTAATTTGTTGTCAATGTAAATTACATCACTGTAATTTAAACCAAATTCACCGAAAAAAACCGAAACCGAATTTTACGTCAATGTAAATTACATCACGATAAATTTCGTCAATGTAAATTACATCACTGTAATTTATCATTTTTAAAAAAAATTCAAATAAATTTGTTATATTTAACCTCGTTACAATGATGTAAATATAGGGCATTTAAAAAAAGTAAAAAAATTAGTCGAGACTATAACGGAATTAAAGAGAAAAATGAGACGAATATAATGGTGCAATTTTTTTTAAAAAATAATATATTATAAAAAAGTTATTAATGTTTAAAAAAGAGGGGATGAAAACTTATAAGGGGTAAAATGACTATGATGCCCTTTTTAATATTATAATGTAATGCTTATGTGTAAGTTTATGATTGGTTTAAATGGGTTATGTAGTTGTAGCAAAAAAAGAGGGTTATTTTTTATACCCTCCCCTATATATATATATATAGGGTAAGGATATATTCTAAAAAGGCTTAAAACCTTAAAAAGTCTAATGAAGACACAAAAGAATGACATGTGGATTAGAAGCATAAGGGTAAAATGTCAAAACAAAAAATAAATTACACATGCAAGTCACATGCAAATTTCTCTCATTTCTTTAAACGCTCGTAACTTTTTTGTACATTAATATTTTTTAAAAAAAATACACCATAAAATCAAGCGTTTTTTTGACTTTTTAAAGAGTATAATATTAATATATTTTTTTAAAAATAAAAATAATGACTTATACCGAGTCTTACTAACTGTTCATTTTATGGTGTTTTTCAAATGTTATTTAAACAAAATTATATTGCGTTTTTTTTGTAACGCATGTCTATATTTTATGGTGTTAATGTTTTATGGTGTTTTTCAACTTATTTATGGTGTTAACATTTATGGTGTTTATGATGTTCAGAAGTTAACGAACTAAAACAAGGCGTCTTATAGTTTTTTTGAACACCAAAAACACCATAAACATCTTTATGGTGTTTTTTTTTTTGTAACGTATATGTCCATTTTATGGTGTTTTTTGAATTATTTTATTGTGTTAGCATTTTATGGTGTTAATGATTTCCAGGTGTTAAAGAAAATAAAAACAGGACATTTTATGGTGTTTTTTAACTTAGTTTTATAGTGTTTACTTTTCATGGTGTTTTTTCGAGCTATTTTATAATGTTTATGGCGTTAACATTTTGTGGTGTTTATGTTGTTCGAATATTCATGAGATCGAAGCTAAACATTTTATGATGTTTTTTTGTGTTCAGTGATATGAACATCCCAAAAACACCATAAAACGCAACATTCATATACACCTTTAGGTCGTTTTTTTATATAGCAATATTATACTTGTTAAAAGATATAAAAAAACGCTTAATTTTATGGTGTAATTTTTTTAAAAAAATAATTACGTACAAAAAAGTTATAAACGTTTAAAAAAAATAGGGGGAAGTTGTTAAAAAGTTAACAATGGCTACAATACCCATTATACCCCTCCAACCACTTAAATTATCCTTTAACCCTTTTTAGTCTAACCCTATACTATATATATATATATATATATATATATATATATATATATATATATATATATATAGGGAATGGTTCTAATGCTAACCTTAGGATAGAGCAATAACTCATTAACCTCACCATATTGAATGATCAAATTACAAGATTCTAATCTAATGGTTGATATTAAACTATAATATAATAATGTAATTGATTTGAAAGAAAAGGGAATAAGGGTATTAATGTAATTTGTTGTATTAAATACTTTACCCCATCTTTTTTTTACATCCATAATTTTTTTATACTATAATATTTTTTTATAAAAATTGCACCATTTTACTCGTCTTTTTTTTCTCTTTAATTCCGTTATAGTCTTGACTAGGTTTTTTTATTTTTTTCGGATGTTCGTGTTTACACCAATGTAACAAGTATAAAACTAACAAATTATTTGTAACGAGTTGTAACGAATTTGGGTTTACATTGTTGTATAATAAATAGGGGTTAAGTTTAAGAGTGTAAACGAGCCAAGCCGATCCTGAGCTCGTTAATTACGTTATATTCTTGACTAGGTTTTTTATTTTTTCCGGATGCTCGTTAATTACGTTATATTCTTGATTTTGTAACGAATTTTGTTTTTAAAGTACTAAAATGCATTTACAATCTTGTAAATATAATTTTTAAAGTATGAAAATGTATTACAATCTTGTAGATATAACGAATTTTGGTTTTTATCAACAAAATGTTATAGTATTTTTTTAAAGTATTAAAACGTATTACAATCTAATAGATATAACGAATTTTGGTTTTTATCAACAAAATATTATAGTATTAAAATGTATTTACAATCTTGTATTAAAATGTATTTACAATCTTGTAGATATAACGAATTTTGGTTTTTTATCAACAAAATGTTATATTATTTTTTTTAAGTATTAAAATATATTTACAATCTTGTAGATATAATTTTTTTAAAGTATTAAAACGTATTTACAATCTTGTATATATAACGAATTTTGGTTTTTATCAACAAAATGTTATATTATTTTTTGTAAAGTATTAAAATGTCTTTACAATCTTGTAGATATAATTTTTTTAAAGTATTAAAACGTATTTACAATCTTGTATATATAACGAATTTTGGTTTTATCAACAAAATGTTGTATTATTTTTTTTAAAGTATTAAAATGTCTTTACAATCTTGTAGATATAATTTTTTTAAAGTATTAAAACGTATTTACAATCTAGTAGATATAACGAATTTTTGAGCATCCGGAAAAAATAAAAAAACTTAGTCAAGAATATAACGTAATTAACTAGCTCGGGATCGGCTTGGGTCGTTTACACTCTTAAACGTAAACCGTACTTATTCTACAACAATGTAAACCGAAATTCGTTACAACTCGTTACAAATAATTTGTTTTTTGTATACTTGTTACATTGGTGTAAATACGAATATACGAAAAAAAATAAAAAATCTAGTCAAGACTATAACGGAACTAAAGAGAAAAATAAGACGAGTAAAATGGTGCAATTTTTATAAAAAAATATTATAGCATAAAAAAGTTATGGATGTATAAAAAAAGAGGGGGTAAAGTATTTAATATAGCAAATTACTACTTTACCCTTATTAAATAATAAAAGAAAAAGCTATGTGTTCAATTCTGATTGGTTTATGAGGGTTAATGGGTTAGTGCCATAAATGAGGGTTAGCATTTGAACCCAATCCTATATATATATATAACAACCATACTATCCTACTTCTACTTCTACACTACACCCAATATTCCTCTCTTGTTTGAATTTGAACCAAAGTCCTCATTTTTAAAAAAACAATGCCTTTACCAAGTGGGCTATTACCACATTGAGCATTGGCGTTTATATTAGTTGCGTTTGTTAAGCAAACAATGTTTGTGGAAACTATATTGTAACCCCCAGTTACTATTCAATAATTTTCTATAATATCAGAGTTGGTTCCAGCAAATTTTTCATTTTCAAAACCTTGTTTGACCCTCTTTATTTAATAATATTAAACAAAGTTTAATGCAAACGTAAACGTATCACACATTTTACAATACTTATTTACATAAGTAAGTTTAAACCAAAATTTCACACGTTTGCAACAAGGTTTGTTTGTTCGATTCCTGCTCCACCTCGATCCCTACAGCCGTGTACGTCATTTTTGACCTACAAACATCACACAATATATCACATTAGTTCATAAGAACTAAGTAAGTAAACCCCAATGGTTTCACAACAAGAAAATGTAAAAATACATTTTTGACAATCAACATTTAAACTGAGTCATTTCTATTCGAATTGACTCTCACAATATAATAATATCATATTATCGATCAACAACTATTGTTTACAATAGTTTAATCAATATTACACTATGGTGTTCACATTCCTGTGTTTCCACCATAGCTATTTGTCAGCATCTCTGACTATTTACACATTTGTGGTATCATAAATATTTCAAGTCTTAAGATGTTCACCCACCGGTACTTCCATCTAAGACAATTGCTAGCACCTCTAGCTATCCACCATTGTGGAGTCATAATTATATCAAGTCTTAAGATGTTCACCCACCGTACTTCCATCTAAGACAATTGCCAGCACCTCTGGCTATCCACCATTGTGGAGTCATATATAATTCAAGTCTTAAGATGTTCACCCACCGATACTTCCATCTAAGACAATTGCCAGCACCTCTGGCTATCCACCATTGTGGAGTCATATTTATAATTCAATCAAATTACTATGATGTTCACCCACTGGTACTTCCATCATAGAGTTCCCACACTTTCATTCATCAAGGTATTGGATTTATCATAGGATGTTGAACTTTTATTATTCAACGTTCCCCTATCACCAATACCATATTTATCATACAATTTATTCAACAACAATTTCAATATTTATTATGTGATGTCATAGTTGTGGGATTACTTACCTTGTTCAGATAAGCGATTAGCAACTGCAGGCTCTTTTCATGCTCTATGACTAATTGTTTGATGTCCACTACCACCACCTAGTTGCAAAATACATATACAACTAGTTTCAACACATATAGCACATACAATCAAGCTCAACACACTTGACTGATTTGACTTGCTCAAAGTCAACTTATCACATAATTGACTCTATCTTACTACGTTTAGTAAGTTTTAATCAATTATCACAATTAATCATATTTCATGCCTCACTTAGGCATTTTATTAAATAATTGATGTTCAACTATATTAGTTACGATCTTTAATTACTTTTATTATTCAATTTTTATTTTAAGATCATAACTTATTAATAATTTTTAACATCAATTCATCATAAGCATCATTTAACTCATGGATCATAATCCATGTTTATTTCAAAATCACCTTTTACCCATCCTACTAGTTATCACATCATGATATGGGTTTCATAACAACCGGACATTATCCCGGCTTCAAAACGAAGATTTCATCATCAAAATCTCAAGTTCTTCGTTTCTAACAACCCCTAGTTATCAACTAGGCAATAATCAATACCCATAATTATAGTATTACAATCAAAACTAAATTTAATCCACAAAATATTAAACTAGTAGGATAAAACGAATCGTTACCCAATCTGACGGATATTCAGTCACAAAACAACGATCAGATGTTGCAGATTCGTTCATGGGTGCGATCCGGATGTTTAGAATCCTTCAAGATGAAGGTTTTAGGCTTAGAAATGGTGAAATCTTCGTCTGGAGCAAGAACATGTCGAAAATAGTAAGAAATATGCTTTCCAGATGCGATCTGATCGTTTTAACAAATTTTTGCCGACATAGTGACCCAGGAGCATCGCCCCAACTGGAGCACTGAGTTGGGGCGTACCGCCCCACGTGGTTTTTGTCCAATTTTGATCTTATCTTGTTTTCGCGATTCCGGAAATCTGTAACTCCGTTTTGCGCACGGTTTTCGCCCACGTTCACCATTTTTCGCATACTATCAACCTCTAATAACCAAAATTGATAAATCATCATGGATCTCTAGAAAGATCACATGTGCTCTTGCTATCGATGACGTAATTCACATATTTTCAAATCACAACAACCACAATCGTTTAATTAACGATTATTTTCAAATACATTTCATTATAAGAAACCGGTTATTACATATATGCATTTGTAAATAAGATATATAGAACATCTCTCAACATTTATAAACACTTTTTTACTTCTCTAACCATATAACATTTATAAACACTTTTTTTTTCCTTCTCTAACCATATTCATTACAATCTTTCATAAATATACAAACTCAACAAATATGCAACTCTTAACCATTATATTATATTTTTTGTTTTATTTCACTCACATTTACACCCCAATTGTTAAAGCTCATACACTATTTATATTCACTCATTTAACCAATTTCAAAGGCCTCATCATCACATTATCTTCATGATCCAATATCTGCATGCAGTGAAGACCAATCACAAAGTTAAAACAAAACAAGTATGTAAAGTAACCATAGGTATATATTAGGCACTTACATGACAATGGTAAACATATCCTGGCTCCGCAGTTGCATCGAAGGGATACGACGCGTTTGTATGTATGTACCCGAACTTCACGATGATTTTAGTGACATATCCCGGATGCATCTTATACACATTCTTCCATCCATTCTCATACGCTTCCACACCCAACTTTTTACCAACAGCGTATTTCTCAATTTCGCATTTCTCTGCATTATTAAGTTTGTTCATGCATTCTCTAAATGTATCTATATCTGTTATATTTGTTTGATCTAACACTCTAAACAGTCCAAGATGAATATGCAATGGGTGATTATCCTCCGTCAGATTTATCACATTCCATATCTCTGTCGATCCGACCTTCGGTTTCTCGGTTACCGGATCATCATATGACAACGCGTTGATATAAAGATGAGTTGGTTCATCAATTGGACTGGTGTATTCGTACATAGCAATGTAACGAGTTTTTAATACTTCTGATAAACTTGGTGTCGGGTATTTTATCAAGTTTTTCGGGACCCGTGACAGGTCAACCTCACGTTGACCGTTGATGATGAACTTCATGACCTTACCGTTGCTCTCGTTAACTGGATCTCCACCGGGGTATGGGTATGCAGCATCATTGCGTAAAATAACTGAATTTGACTTTGACTTTGAAAAGTCTACGACAACGTCAGCTATTTCTGACGGGGCCACGAGTATCTCCCTCACCAAAATTGAACGCTCGTTATAAACAGAATCAGATCCTACGTGGATAAATCTTAGACCGTTGCTGAAAAAGAACTTGAAAAACCTCGCGTTACTAGCGTTGATGATTCGGAACCGATATTTTCTCCGGCGGACAGTCATATAAGGCCAGGCTTTTCCGTTAACGACAATCACATCGCCGAAATACTCCGGTTGCCACTGAGGATGTATCTTCGGGTTGTTTCCGACAGGATCCATGTAGATGGATCCGTTAGTTCGGAAGCTACGATCAAACACGACCAACGGCCGATCAAACTCGTCACCGGAAGGGAGCCCTAGTGGGGCTTCGACGTAATGATGGCGTATAATGTAGGCACCGAACAATCCTGCAAGAAGGTTGACTCTGGTCAACCCCATGGCGTGATCGTGATAGTAGAGGTTGCCGGGTTGTTGTTGGTTGTGGTAAAGGTAGGTCTTTTTGGTCCACCGTGGCCCAACTTCTTTAAACCCGGCTGTGAACCATGAGTTTGAGTTGCCGTCGCTTTGAGGCTCGTCGATGCCGCCGTGGAGGTGAACCACCGTCGGAACACCGTGTTTGTTATGGGGGATGGCCGTTGGGATGGTGGGGTCCCAAGGGAGGATGTGTTCTGAAGGGAGGCTATTTTGCCATGTCACTTGAGTGCTGACACCGTGGATGGCTTCGATCGTTGGACCAGGGACTGTTGCGGTGCGCTTCGTTTCACCATATGCGAACACCTTGGTGAGTGGAAGATCCTTGTGGAATTTCTGTAAAATAACCAAACTTTTATTTTTTCGGTCATTTAATTGTAGATTTAATAAACAAACCAAAGTACTTTATATGTTACATACAATAATTAACATTTAATTTAGAGAACATTTCGGTTAATGTGTGCATACGTTTTTACTGTTTAGAACGAAAAACACCTATCTAACCTAAATCTACTTCAATCTTTGTAAGTAGACTTAAACGCTTAATTTTATAAAGAAGATTTAAATCTTAATGGACGCTTCTCAAAGTGTATTGTGCGGGTGCCCGTATAGAACACATGGCTTTTTTTCTGATTTGTTGGTTTTTGTAAGTGGGTGCCCGTGCATTTACAGACAAGGGGGAACATTTCATGGCAATTAAAAGTTAAACGAACATAATGGGTAAAAAAAGTCAAACTGTAGACATTTATAGGAAATTTTCTCTTGATTAAAACTCTTATTCTTCAATTATTTTTAGTATTATTTCTTGAATAATGAGCTCACATATAATCTAAATCTGCTCTTATTCACGTCATTCGTTTAGCACAAAACCTAAATTCTCAATCTATTGGAAAGATACATCATATCAATATACTTTAATCCCACTGGGTCAAAATCAACATATCTTAATTCTTATGTAATTCATAATTTAGAATCTTAAATATGTTATTCCTAAATAGATAATATGAGCATGATTTTTATATACAAAATTATGATGCAGAAATATATTTATGAGGTTCTATTATATATCACAAAAGCAATGTTGTATAAATCGCTAGTCGGTCGATGGGGTGGCGACTAAGGATTAATCGGCCTAATCGGATAGTCGGACGTGGTCGGCCTTAGGAGGCTAGCGATTAATCGGCCTAGTCGGGGATTTTTACAACCATGCACAAAGGTATTCGGCCAATTTTATTCATAGCATGCAAATTGGAGCATGCTAGCAATTTGGAGCTTGATATATACTTGGTAGCTTGGGGACATTATTAATTTCCGATTACGTTCTACCATTTATTAATAAAATATATTTTCAATGCAATATATATGTTTGTGATAAAAACATATTATCACTTATTATGAATTTCATTTGCTTAAGAGATAAAAATAACTAAAGAAAAATCCGCTGCAGACTAAAATAACCCTTACGAACACGTACAGTAAAGCCCGTAGGACCCTAATACCACATCCAAAAGCCTATTTAATATTCAAATTTGTATATATAAATTAAATCTATAAATCATTTAACAATCTGAATCAAGGAGTTTAGCTCTTTAAAGTTTAAAGTACTTGAACAAAAAATGCTTGTATTTTTGTTGAATTATATTAGTCCGGTGACAATAGGGTATAGAGTTGTTGAGTTTTAACCTTGCTTGAGGCGAGGTCTAAATTTAAGATGAATTATATTAATATTATTATATTAGATATGTTTTAAAAAACCTATAAAGCTATAATTTAAGATCAATATGATATCTTATTCCATCATCAATAGGAAAAAATCATAATAGAAATTAGTTACCTACTTCTTTGTGTAGTTGGTCAAACATTGTATTATGTTAATGACAAAAGCATTAATGAGCAAATATGATAAAAGTCATCACACCGCTTTTAAAAATAGGATACGCGAGACTAACTCAGATATTTTCTATTAATAAAAAAAGTTTTGAGTTTAAGTCTTGGCAAGAGATAAAATAATTTAAAGTTGTTTAAGAGCATGATGAGAATAAATTTGTCAGACCTAACAATCTTGACTCAAAGCAAGATAAATAAGTTGATTTCGGTGAATAATTATTGTATTTAGGGTTGAAATGAATATTATCAAAGCATAGAACGAGTTGAGATGAATAATATCTTAACAAAATGCGGGTCAAGAAGGTTAACTTAAAAACTATGCGAATAGAATGAATTCAGATGGATAGGTATTATCAATAATATGTTTGATGAAAATATCACTAAAAATTATTGAAATAGACTATTTGTTTAGTTATAACTTATTTTAACTGTAATTAAATTGAAACTTAAAAAAAAAACGACTCATTTAGACTAAAACTTTTATTGATCCAAACTCATCCTAACTCGAACCCGTTTTGATATGTTCCTGAGCCGTTAACCAACCTGCGGATTTTGACGGGCTTAAAATTTATCCTAAAAATAGTTAAAAAAATCTCATAATTTCTTTTCAATTTATATTTAATATATGCCACTATAATATGACAAATGTATCTAGACTAAATTAATTGCACTTAAACTAACAACACTTACATTTATAAATTGTGCTTGACATGCAAGTTCAGATTATTCATGTTATATTAATTTTGTGTAAAAAAAAAATAGTAATGAATAGGTGTATGCATTTGTCTCGTAATGTTTAAAAGAATCGCACAAAAGGTTGAAATTTGAAAAGGAGCATGAAAGGACAAAAAGTGGGACAGAAATTTGTCTAGGTCTTGGATAAAGAAAATATCTCAACTAAAAGAAAAGAAAATGATCATATAAGGTTGTGAATTTTCCACATTCATAATCTTAATATTGAATATTTAAAGTTAGGTTTAGTTTAAATTACTTAGGATTGATTTTTAATCATATTCATATGTTTAGTTAAATGAAGTTTTAAATGGTTGATTAATATGTGGTTTTGTGATTATGTTAAAGTTTGAATTGGCTATAAATGTTCTATTAACACCTGTTAGAAGGGAAGTGTGTGTTGGATTATGTTTAATTATATTTTTGGTGTAAAAATTAAAAATTTTAAATAACAATATAAAAAAGGAATTAAAATTTTAAGACAATAACATGCTTTTTATCAAGCTGTCAGCTCATGAGTACACGTGTCATCATTACGTCATTAAAGGTGGGCAAACTGATTTATTTTTTAACGTGTTCTGGTTAACAAAATTAATAACAATCTGGTTAGAATTTTGACGTTTTTAGTTGGTTTCGGTTTAACCGGGTAAAGATGAAACCGGTTCTTGTAATTTCAGTTTCGGTTCCGAAACCGTTTTTCTTCCATCTCTAGTCGTTGATAATGTACTGAGTTGCCTAGTATTAGTTGCAACATATGTTCTTTCATATATGACACAAGAAAAAGAAAAGAAAAATGTAAACAAACGTGATATTCTAAAAGATTGTGTTACATAATAATCACCAAGTATTTTTGCCTTTTTTTTTTTTTATTTGTATGTAATATTCAATCTTTAATCACATGTTTTGTACAGAAATAGATAAACATAATAAATTATCTTGTAAATCAAAATCGACATTATTGACGCAGGACAAATAAAC
Organism: Mikania micrantha; assembly: GCA_009363875.1. Lineage (NCBI taxonomy): Eukaryota > Viridiplantae > Streptophyta > Magnoliopsida > Asterales > Asteraceae > Mikania > Mikania micrantha. The sequence goes on from CM018694.1 coordinate 94,015,481, forward strand.
AAGTAACATTGTAACAAACTTTGAAAAAACTGTATTTATATTACATCACATAATCTTCGATAATTCTATCGGTGATTGTATTTTTTTTCAAACTCAAAGACTTTAATTACATTTCAAAGAGTTTATATAACGAAGATTAGAAAAGTTTAGCTTGAAACGTTGGCGTGTTGGAAAGTTTTGTGTTTCTAATTAAGACGTGAAATTAGTACAAACAACGAAGCTACATGTACAAACAAACAATGCATCATAATCATATTAATAATAAGATTATAAAATAAGCAAGACGACATACCCAGTACTTCTGAAACATGGTGATTTTGAGAGTCTTGGAAACAGGAACACCATGAACAACATCATAGCCTTTGGTCCGGGGCATATCTGGAATTTCATCAACAAACATTTCCAACTGAGATGAGTTTACCAGCCCTCCATCACCATAAACAACCACAAGCAAACCCAAAATATGAACCAGAAGAAGACTACTATAAAACATTTTAATTCCGATTCTACCCTTGTCTGCAATCTGCATGAACAGAGTGTGTGTAGAGAATCAGGGAGAAAATGAAGGTTTTGTGCGCAATGATGAATGGAATTAGATTCATATATATTGAGTGGCTGTGGCTGTGAACAGGGGTCGTGTGTTTCTAAAATATACAAAATTAAACTAATTTATCAAAAATAATATTCCTGACTTGTTTTTTTTTTTCTTTAATTTTTTGTATTTAATATTTTGTTTAATTAATTCGTTAAAATCCGATGTAACTTTTCTTCTTGGTCCTTTATATATTTTTTTAATTTAACTATCAAAATCTTAATAGTTTCATTTTAAACATTTAGTATGAGGAAAGTGGGGCCTACTTTGGTTTTGCTCAAACTATTCAAGCCTTATCTTTATTTTAAATTAAAGGCTTATAAATAAGTTTATCGATATGACTACATCATTTCATTGAACCTGAGCGTCACTATATACACACATTGGGCGTCATCAACTATAATTCTTTCGTATTTAAAGAGAAGTATTTATATGGTAGGCTTTTATCTGCTTTATTATTAATTATTTTTATTTTTGATATATTTAGGAGAATATTTAGTTTTTTTTTTTTTTAAATTATGCTTCAATTAAATTTTGATTTGATTTGTAAATGAAAATAAAAAAAATTACCTTTACATTTAATAATAAGTAAAAGATGTTATTAAACATTTTATATTAAATAATAAAAAAATACTCAAAATAATCTATTATATCGTCTATGCTATACGATTAATAATGATTTTGATGAAAAATGTGTCGGTTTTATACCAAAAGGTCATTTAGCACAATGATATATTGAGGGTGTAAATATTAGTAAGACACTTCTTTTGTATTTTAATTTTCTCATATCTATAAAATTAAATAATGTCGATTTTATTCAATCTACTAAATAATATTTTACAATATAAGTTGTTTTTTAATTTTTTATAAAACCGTCTTTGATAAATATATGATATGTTACTGAAAATAAATAATTTTAAAATTTAATAATTTAACGTAATGCATCAGTTTTAACATATCTTCATATATAATAATTAATTCTAAGAAAATGCTACATGGCATTCTCCTATTATTTCAAAAATAAATTGTTTAAATTTAAAAACTCATCATTAATGTTATTAATAATATACATTGTTTACATAAATACACTAAATTAATACTAATAATTAATAACATAATAATGAATAGCATCAATGTCTAATGTTATGTGTGTGTGTGTGTATTTAGGACATTCTTTTATAAATTTTTATGTTCAAAGTTTTTTAATATAAAAATGTATAACAAATATATGAAAACATAGTTATAAAATCACATAATTTTTATTTTTAAATCCGTGTAATACACGGGTCAATAACCTAGTTATTTAATATATATCGAAAAAATTTAATGCATTAGCTATAAATGATATACGTTGCTAAAAATGTATAGTTTGCTAAATGTTTTTGGCTAAAATTGAACATGTGGTAAGTACATAAACAATTAATCACCACACAAAAAAAAGTTACCGAAATAAAAAATAATTATGTTTTCATGAGAACGTTTTTATCTTGAATTTCAAGTCCACCTTATGCATATTATTGTAAATTCAAAAATATGATTTAAATCATGTTGTCTGCCATAAAAAAATTGACCATATTTATCAAAAAATAATATTTTCTGAAGTCTTTTAATTCCATGAGATGGGTAGTATATTGTTTTGTTTAAATTTATAGCATTTAAGTTTGCTCATATTTTCTTATAATCAATTTAACTTAGAGAATATTTGCATTTTAGTAAATATAATAAAGAATATATTAAGTTAGATACTTATTGTTTTTATATGAAATTAAAGTCATAAAAATTTGAAATTCACAGTTTTATAGAATTAGCTTGAAGTATAAAAAGCCAGAATCAATTTGTCTACTATGGTAGCTAGAGAACTTGGCTTTTTTCCATTTGAGTGATTAATTTCAGCATATCCAGGAATCATTTAAATGGGGTGATGGTAGACGGTTTGTGGGTAAACACTCCATGAGAGAAATCAGAAAGAAATTATTGACCATTTTGAGACCAAGTTTGATGGGGTGAGGCCTTTCACTTGAATGGAATTATTATAAGGTAAGAGGATGTTTATAACCCTAATTTCAAAAGTGGAAGACGCACAAGTCATTTCGAAGTATCGCCCCCATTAATCTCATTGGACGCGATTTCCATGGTCTTAGCAAATTGATTCAAGTGTGTTATTGTGTCATTGGATGGTCAGTTGATTATTAATGAGATTGTCTAGTGGTTAAAACAAACAAAATCTAAGACGGTGATACTTAAAGTGGACTTTGATAAGGCATTTGATTCCATCAATCGAAACTTCTTGGTGATTGTTATGGAGGATATGAATTTTCTGAATAAATGAAACTTAATTATATATGGATATATATAATGGGATGTCTTTCCTAGGCTAAATCTTAATTTTAGTCGACGCACACCAACTAAGATATTTGCATCTAAGACAGGGTTTAGACAGGGTTTGGGCGTGCTCATCACCTTAAAATTAGATGAGACAAAAACAACAATGAATTTGCATCTACGATACATGGAATTTGCTATCGTTTTGGGATGGGTCGTTGAACAATGTTAGTAATCTCAGCTCATATATATATATATATATCTTCTTCTATGCATATAGTTTCGGGTCTTAGGGTAAAATTACAACAAACACATTCTCTTTATTTGGTACTAGTTTGGCTGATAAACTAACTACCTCCTCTTTGGCTCATAGGGTACGGTATCTTTTCCATTTATGTATCTTAATTAAATCAGAGCTAAAAACATCCGCCCGGTAAGCCCATATATCAATATTCTCATAACTCATTCCATAAAACTTGATATTTTTTTTAACCTGCAAAAATTCTTGTAAATACTTACCTAGTTACCTTTACACATCATCACAATCTTTTTTATTTATTTATAATAATCAAGTTTCTTTTTAATAACAAATCACATTATTTATAAATGTATAAATTACTTATTATTATAATTAGAATGATATAATTTGTTAGCAAACTAAATTATTATATAATCTGAAGTATTGTATAAAGGAAATAAAAATGGTATCAAAAAATTAAAAAAATTATATGTCAAATAAATACCCTTATGTATTTCCATTGTTTTACGCAACCATTACATTTAAAATGATTGAAAATTAAAGTAAATGTTGTTTACAAGTCTCTAAATCACATGACATACAATTCATTAATATACATCTTGAAGTAACTTAAAACATTAAAAAACTAAAAACTAAAAACCTTATTCTTAAAGACGGACGACATACCATTTGACACGTTTACATGTTGCTAAATTGAAAGCCAGCCAACGCAGCATTTCTTTCATATGGTGGGCACACGTAAACAAACGACGGTCGATGGTTTTAGTATTTGTTAAAACTTAAAAGGGCAACTTGAAAACATTATATTGAACGTTAGACGTGTTGCAAATTTATATTTGTGCTGGTCCAGCATAAATAATAATAGGTGTTAATTCCTATACAACATAAAACATGTAATCAATATATCAAGGTCTTCATTACCTGCTTGACTGCATTAATAAACAAAACCCTTTTTGGATTAAATTGTATAATCATTTTAATAAAGTAGTCATGTTTGGGTGTTAAACTTAAACATGCCAACCACTCAACTTCTTTAAATTAAAATAAGGAAAAAAATGGCAATGAGTTAGTCATGCATAATGACGACGTTAAAAGTTATAGTAATTTGAATTCATATAGCCGAATAAATACTTATTATTTTTAGTCCAAGTCGTTTCCGAACAAAGTGCTCGCCAAAACTTAGACCAATGCAACATACATTAATAAGCACGGAAAAATGTTGTATTTGATCCGAATCATTGCGGAAAAGTTTAAATCGATGAGTACATTGACTCGAACTTATACTGTTATATACATAAAGTAAATATGTAAGATATAAGCTTATATATATTTTTTAAGTTAAGGAATAAAATAGGTAACTCAAAACTTTAGAAACTTAAGTGGAGTCAAATAATATTTTACAAAGTTTATAAAAAGTTGAAGTGGTGAAAAGTGTCCGCCCTAAAGTAGAGAGAGCAATTAAAAAACAAAAGGAATAAAATAACATCGTATTAAATCAACAGGACATTGGCACTGCAAATTAAAATATAGCATAATCAAATTATATACTATCGAAAAAAAAAAGACCCATAACTTTACAACTTTGGCATTTTATAAAGTTGAGTGATAAGTTCTCTCAATTATAAAAATATATTAAAACACATGTAGAAAAATAGTTACATAACAACAATGAATTAATTTTTGAAACCTATGTAAAACTAGAAAAAAGAATATGTATATAACATACAAGAACATATAAAAAATATATGTATATATAAAGATGGAAGAGTGGAAGACTGTTGTTCAATAAAATAAGTAAAAAAAAAAATGTAGATTAAAACAAATATTGAATTAATTACGTTACGTAGTGCGATTAATAAAAATTAAGAAAAAGGTCAAAGATGTCGGCAGATTAACACATTGCAAATTTGATACAAGTTTAAAAATCCTAGTATTTTACACAATTGAATTACTTGGTTATAAAAATTGAAATACAAATAAAAAGTAGTTATTACAACACATATGTGCTCCCGTTGCCCGTTGGGGTCGGGCCATGACACCAAACTGTGTTCACATCATGGGTGACCTTCTACCATTGAGCTCACTAGGATAAGTAGGCTTAAAAAGCATTCGTTAACCATTTAAAATCTATCTATTCTAATAAATAAATGTTTGTATAGACACTTGTCATGTTTTTAGAGCAATTTAATTTTGTTTTCTCTCCTCTCTCTTTTATTAAACACATGTTTTGAATTAAGAAAAAAAGATTTTTTAATACATTAAAATATATTAATATCAAAAAACACACTTTTTTAAAAATAAAAACAAATTATTATAAAATATTGAATTTTCAAAAAGAAAATTAGAACAAAAAATTTATAGAAACAAAATTTGAAAAAACTATAGTGTTTAAATTTTTATTGATAATTATTTATTATATTTATTTATTCATCACGTGTAATACACGTGATACTAACATAGTTATAGAATACATTAAATGCATTTCACTTTATCTTTTAACCTTGTTGGGTTCTAACCTTGTTGGGTGCAATTTAATAGATATATAGGTGAAGGAACGAATCATGGCTTTAATCCCGGGTTCGAACCTAATGGGGGGCAACGGTTTACGGATTACATCCGGTTCCAGCGCATCTGAGGGCACACGTGTCTCAAGGTCGGAGATCAAGGAATCGATCCTAGCTACAATAAATTTATCATTTCTTTTTGAACCTTAAATAATATTTCAAGAGAAATCATAAATGCGTAATCCAATTTCAATCAATTTACATTAAGATAACACATCCCACATTCTATGGTTGAACTATTTAATATTAGATATGAATCATGACTAATTGAATTTATTTAATGTGTCGATTGTCGAATCAATACATTATTATATATATATATATTAACTAGTTTAGAAACCCGTGTATTACACGGGTTGCAAAAAAAAATTACATATACATGTCTGTAATTAAACACTTATGTGACTAAAAAGTCTGTATATTGCATAATTTAACTAAACTCAACTTTTACAAAAATTGAATAAAATATAATATAAACTTAAATTTAATTAAAGTATGTGTATTCTTCTTTAGCACACTGAAATCAACTTGACTTAAAATTTATATTAATACATATAACTTGGTTTTTTTTTAAAGTTCTTACTTTTTATTATTTCAACACAATATATTTTTATCATTCAAAGCATTCATTCACATTAAAATTTTCAAATATTTTAAAATCAGTCATAAAAACAATTAGTATCATTAATCTTTATTTTCAAATATTTTTATAAATATAATTTGAATATGATTCACTGAAGAATTACAAATAAGTTGTTAAAGAAACATATATGTATATTTAAAAGCTTCATAAATAATTTCATCTTTATACAATTAATTAATAATATATTATTTTTATTTCTAATTAAATAATTAATAAAGAGAGAGAAACGGGAAAAACAAAATTTAGGTGGCATAAAAAGATGACAAGTGTATTACACGGGTTGAAAAAAATAATATTATATATATATATATATATATAGGGAATACATAATCTGAAAACCACTTCTTAGTGCGAAAACCGTGAAAACCATGTAAAAATCATGTAAAAAAACGTATTTTTTTTTGAAATTTTTTTTACAGGTTTGTAACACTATTGGCACATTTTTATAAAAAAAAATCAAAAAAGCGCCGACCAAATATTTTAAAAAAAATATTTTATAAAACCATGTAAAACATACGTAACAAAACGTAAAAAAATTTCGTCAGACCTGATGAAGAGTTACGTATGTTTTACATGGTTTTATAAAATATTTTTTTTAAAAATATTTGGTCGGCGCTTTTTTGATTTTTTTTATAAAAATGTGCCCAATAGTGTTACAAACCTGTAAAAAAATTTCAAAAAAAAAAAACGTTTTTTTTACATGATTTTCACGGTTTTCGCACTAAGAAGTGGTTTTCAAATTATCTATTCCCTATATATATATATATATATATATATATATATATATATATATATATCGTAACAAAAAGTTATGTAACTAAAAAAACATGTAAATTGTATAGTTTAATTAAACTCTTGTTTTACACAAAAAGTCATCTAAATATGTTTAAAAAAAATTGATGTAGAATTATAAATTGCATTTTAATAGCCATTGGGTGAACAGATGTTTACTTATAAATTGAATTTTAATTGCATTTTAAAGTTTACAAAAATAGCCATTTGTAATGTTTACTTATAAATTGAATTTAAACTTTTGGATTAAAATGACAATAAAATGGAAAGCATGAGGACGAAAATAATGAAATTTAAACTTTTGAACTAAAATGACAAAAGTGAGCAAACCATAGGGACGCAAATGAAAATTTACTCTTTAAGTAATATAATTTAAATTTGATGATACTTGAAAAACAAAATAAAAGTTGTTAAAAAAGAATATAAGTTTATTTAAAAGCTACATAGTTAATTTCATTTTAAATCCAATTTATTAATAATATATTAATTATTATACATATTAAAATTCATTATTCTTAATTCCTAACAAAATAATAAATATTGATAATTAATGAGGAGAGAGAAGCGGAAAACTAACTTTTAGATGGCCTAGAATTGTGCCATGTGTCTCCCAAAGATTTTTATTTATTATATATAATATATTTGCAAAGATTCGCCCACACAAATAATTCACTGTTCACTTTGAGGGTAAAATCGTAATTTATTTGTTTTTTTTAACGGCCGTCATTTCTTCAAAAGCAGTTCACTTTTTGAATTAATTTTAAATTTACATTTATAACCCTAAACTTTGAACACTTATTTTTAAAGATCCCTCTCATTTTACTCACATATTTTTAATGTTTACATGATTTTAACACGTCATTAGGTTATCGGATAAAAGTCATGATTATATTAATTTGATCGTAATGGCCTTATGAACGTTTATATAAATTTCGAACCCAAACGGTTACAAATATTTCTTTACTATTAAATGAGTTTTCAATCTTCAACCCTTAGTTTTAAAGCTTTCGTTATAGATGTTGTATAGGGTTGTGTTTTTAGTTATTTCAATCTGTAATGAGACTATAACTTTCAGTTTATATTAAATTGAGATATGTTGCTTAATGGTTTTGAAATTTCATACAATTGGTATAGTGTTAATTTTTGCAAAGCAACTGTGATTTAAAGGTTTCCTTCTTCATGCATTTTATTTTACACGATTTTAACTTCATGTTCTGTTGATTGTTTTTATGTCGGTATAGCAGACCCCGCCGCAACGCGCGGGTCCTATATACTAGTTTAATTTCAATTGTTAGTATTTTTTTAATTAATAATATTGAAAACTTAATAATTTATATGATAATTTAAATCATCAATATTTACTTCTCATAAATCTAAAAACCTATCTTGCAAAATTATAAATAATATTAAATAACTGGGAAAGATCCATCGAGAATGAGCGATAATTGGTAAAGAACATATTAAGATTTGAAATTAAAGAGATTTGAGTGAGAATTATGGATCGGTTTTAGATTCATGTAAAAAAAGTATGATTGACGATTTGTGCAGGAAATTTTAAAAAAAGCGAATTGTGATAATAAGAAATGTTTTTATTTATACTCTTTTATCAGCACTGGGAGCAAAAACTAAACATTAAAATTTTAAACAAGTTAAGATATAAAATACCAGTCAACCTTGAATTGTCAACCCTGAAGGTCTGAACTTTTGACATGTTCTATATCTTACAAGTAGTGAATTCAAGAATTTCCGAAGTGAGGAAAAAAAAATAAGGTCCTTTTATTATCACACACATCTCACATTCTTCACACTCTCTATACGACTATACGTCTCATATAGGCCTATACGAGATATATAAGAGTCAATTATTATTTGTCGGAATTTCTTAGTGTTAATGATTGGACTGACATATGTCTCGTATAGGTCCTATATGAGGTGTATATGAGACCGATCATTGTCGAATCAGTGGACGTTAAAAAGGTCAGACACCTCGTATGTCTATACAAAACGTATATTATTGATAGGGTGTTTAAATAAAAAAGTTAGATTTGTAAATAACCAAGCCTAAAAACTAACCTCGTTTCAAAATAGGTTAACATTAAACTACAAGTTGGATACTTGGATCAAATTAAGTCGTGTAAAAATAGTTCATTTACTTAATGATATTGTAAACAACTATTCAACTTGAAAATGAATTTTACAACATCTTTTGATGCAACTCAAACATTATAGACAATGAATACAAAACTTTTACTAAAAAAAACTTAACATAAATCTTGTATCTGCATCTTAAGAATACCATATGAAATTACTTGAATTTTTACAATTCTTAAGTTCACCTAGGGCAGTAGGGTGTGGTAAATGAGTCGAGCTACTCAAAAATAACATGTCAAACCGGTTGTGTGTCGGGAAGGTGTATGTACAAATAAAACAATATAAATAAAGATTAAATAACCAATAAAAGATGGGTAAAATAAAGCATACTAGGTGGCTTGACTCAAATTTTTTTATTATCTGAAAAGTCGAGATCAAACTCGATTCGTAAAAAGCTCATATCATGAACAAGCTCGAGATTCTATATGTTTTTTTTTTTATTTTTTATGTTTTTTGCATTCTTTAAATATCAACACACACACAAAAAAAAAAAGCATCTTAATCTCGTACATAATTCATTATTTGTAAGTTCAAAAGTATAATTCATATTCAATTCTCATCAAGTTGTTAATTAATTGTAAAAAGTAATCTTTAATACAGGACAATTAATAAAAAATACATATTGTATTGGAATAGTTCGATTATTTAATTTTTATTAGCTTTTTTGTATATTTTTGAATATTTTGTTATATATATAAAAAAAACCATTAATTTGTTATAGTAAAATGATAATTCTTATGAATTCTATTAAATAAAAATAAAAAAAAACACAAAATAATATTTAGATAAGATAATTCGCAAGCTGAACCAATGTGTCAAGTCACGAGTCGAGCCAACATTGATTTGATCTAGGCTTGGTTACAAAACAAACCAAGTGGCTCGATGCATTTATAAATGAGGTGTTTTTGAGCGAGCTTTAAGCAAATCGCAATTTGTTTGAATAACTCTAAGTTTACCTAAGCAAGAAAGAATCAATAATATACAATATAATCAAAATAAAGAAGAAAAAAATTGTAAACTAAACTTAAGAGAACAGATCGACTTATAAATCAATCAACTTGTGCAACTATTCAAAAATAACATGTCAAACCGGTTGTGTGTCGGGAAGGTGTATGTACAAATAAAACAATATAAATACAGATTAAATAACCAATAAAAGATGGGTAAAATAAAGCATACTAGGTGGCTTGACTCAAATTTTTTTATTATCTGAAAAGTCGAGATCAAACTCGATTCGTAAAAAGCTCATATCATGAACAAGCTCGAGATTCTATATGTTTTTTTTTTTTTGTTTTTTGCATTCTTTAAATATCAACACACACACAAAAAAAAAGCATCTTAATCTCGTACATAATTCATAATTTGTAAGTTCAAAAGTATAATTCATATTCAATTCTCATCAAGTTGTTAATTAATTGTAAAAAGTAATCTTTAATACAGGACAATTAATAAAAAATACATATTGTATTGGAATAGTTCGATTATTTAATTTTTATTAGCTTTTTTGTATATTTTTGAATATTTTGTTATATATATAAAAAAACCATTAATTTGTTATAGTAAAATGATAATTCTTATGAATTCTATTAAATAAAAATAAAAAAAACACAAAATAATATTTAGATAAGATAATTCGCAAGCTGAACCAATGTGTCAAGTCACGAGTCGAGCCAACATTGATTTGATCTAGGCTTGGTTACAAAACAAACCAAGTGGCTCGATGCATTTATAAATGAGGTGTTTTTGAGCGAGCTTTAAGCAAATCGCAATTTGTTTGAATAACTCTAAGTTTACCTAAGCAAGAAAGAATCAATAATATACAATATAATCAAAATAAAGAAGAAGAAAAATTGTAAACTAAACTTAAGAGAACAGATCGACTTATAAATCAATCAACTTGTGCAACTATTCAAAAATAACATGTCAAACCGGTTGTGTGTCGGGAAGGTGTATGTACAAATAAAACAATATAAATACAGATTAAATAACCAATAAAAGATGGGTAAAATAAAGCATACTAGGTGGCTTGACTCAAATTTTTTTATTATCTGAAAAGTCGAGATCAAACTCGATTCGTAAAAAGCTCATATCATGAACAAGCTCGAGATTCTATATGTTTTTTTTTTTGTTTTTTTTATGTTTTTTGCATTCTTTAAATATCAACACACACAAAAAAAAAAAAGCATCTTAATCTCGTACATAATTCATAATTTGTAAGTTCAAAAGTATAATTCATATTCAATTCTCATCAAGTTGTTAATTAATTGTAAAAAGTAATCTTTAATACAGGACAATTAATAAAAAATACATATTGTATTGGAATAGTTCGATTATTTAATTTTTATTAGCTTTTTTGTATATTTTTGAATATTTTGTTATATATATAAAAAAACCATTAATTTGTTATAGTAAAATGATAATTCTTATGAATTCTATTAAATAAAAATAAAAAAAAACACAAAATAATATTTAGATAAGATGATTCGCAAGCTGAACCAATGTGTCAAGTCACGAGTCGAGCCAACATTGATTTGATCTAGGCTTGGTTACAAAACAAACCAAGTGGCTCGATGCATTTATAAATGAGGTGTTTTTGAGCGAGCTTTAAGCAAATCGCAATTTGTTTGAATAACTCTAAGTTTACCTAAGCAAGAAAGAATCAATAATATACAATATAATCAAAATAAAGAAGAAAAAAAATTGTAAACTAAACTTAAGAGAACAGATCGACTTATAAATCAATCAACTTGTGCAACTATTTAAAGCATTACTTACCTATAGACTTGACATTCTTGACATAAAACAAGATAAATGAGTTGGTTTGGGTAAACAATTATTATATTTTGAGTTGAGATGTGTAACATCATACCATAGATCGAGTTGAGATGGGTAAAACTTTGACATAATGCAGGTCAAGATGAGTAACATAAAATTATAAAAATAGAATAAATTCAAACGAGTAAGACTTATCAATAATATATTTAATGATAAAATTACTAAATATTATGCAAATAAACTATTTGTTTACTTAAAACACATTTTAGCTTAAATTAACTTGATGTTTTTTTTAAAACGATTCATTTAGTCCCAAATTTATTTTGCTTAAAACCCATCCTAACTCGAACCTATTCTGACCCGAACCCAGTCTGACTCGTTACCCAACCCAACCCGTCCCAACTCACCTATTATACCAGGCTTACTTCACTAGTTAATCTAATTAATTATGAAAAATATATATACACAGAAGGTTTAACTCTAAGGTTTTTAAAATTCAATTCAAACTAAATTTTAGAATGTAACTCTAGTTGACTAACGGAGGCCAATATGAAGTTTGACTTTAATTTGTTTGAAATCATCCAAGTCTCGTTAGTTTGTTGTTCTAAATATTTGCTAAGAGATTTGTATAGATTATTGAGATTAATTTAAGTGGGTCTATACGTAGCCATCTTAAATCCGGCCTGGATCTTTACCACTTGTCCAATATTATTATTTGGAAAAGATTTTTGATGGTGTACATATTTTAATTTTATGCAAGTCACATTAAAATGATGTCGACTTATTTAATAGATTAAATTTAAAATCATATAAAACTGAGAACTTAATTAATCCGATAACAATTTGACTAATATAGAATTTATATTGAGCAAATAACCCAATAGCCGGCAACAATTTTTGGGCTAAAATAAGTACTTTTTACTCTTAAATTTACTTTTTAGATTGTCTTGTATCATTATTTTTAAGTTATAAAAAAAAACACCTCTATATTGAGATTTTTAATTTAATATTCATTTTTAATTACATATTTAAATTAAATTAAACCACCATAAGGCCGTGAATTAACATTTCAACGAGACAGGCTTTTAAATATATTTAATTATTATTTATAATTTCATAAAATGCCAAGTCTTTGCTAAAACAAGTATTTAATTAATGTCAAATACTTTACAAACAGAAAAAAACAATAATAACAATATTAAGTTGGAAGTCTTGATCATTAAATGGTTAGTGACCAGATACGACCTTAAAATCCGATTATTTAATATACAGCTTGAGGCAGAATTAAAACGCGTGTATTGCATCATGATTATGACTGTAAACAAATCGAATGAAAATTCTTGTTAAACACTAACCAAACAAAACTAACATTTGTTTTATAAATTCCTAGTTTTAACTATTTTCTTTGTCTTCCATATAAGTGTTTTCATTATATATTAACTAGTATATGTCTAATAACTAAATTATGGTTCAATTGAAATCATTGGCGGAGGTTTTAAGGGGCTTGGTGATGCCCCGGCCCCTGCCGTTTTTCTGGCCAGAAGTCTCGATATAGCAGTTTTCGGTCGAAAAATTTTATTGGTATTGAGCCCGACCCTTTCGGTCTTTCTTTATAAAATTCCTTGGCCCCCCCTTGGATTTTAGAAAACAATAAAATTGAACTAATATTTTAAGTTTTAACATTACCTTTAAGAGTTCACAGTATCAGTTGTTATCTTGTTTATTAGCCAATCTTGAGTTTAAACCTTGTTTTGGGCCTTAAAAATTAAAATAAGCCTTAACTATTGAACATTACATATTTCAATAATCGTCTTCGCAAAGGAAATTGCTGAAAAGTTTGATTCGGAGTGTATAATCAATAAGTTCAAAGGGTTTAAAGGTCAGCGCGTTGAATTGTGATTCTTCTTCCGGGTAGTCACCTTTTCGTTTTAAATGTTTTATGTCTTTTTTGTTACAAACACACACACACACATATATATATTTAGTGGAACAAATATTTGATATTTGATATTTTAAATTGTTTGACTTGATCCAAATAATGATGTGTCGACCCGAATTTTAACCCGAAACATAACGATAAGGAAAAAATTTTGCGCCATGACTTTCGGTTCACTCAGACAAAATTTTCAAGATCCGATTGAAATCAAAAGACAAAACATGATTTGCTGTAACATATTCATACAAATATTCATACAAGAAGCATGAAAATAAAACATAACAACCCAACCCCCTAATCGCTTGTTTGGCGGAGACCTACCAAACAAATCAACATCATTTGACATTGGTAAACCAAAAATGTATTCCAAATTTTTACCAACTCCCTAGAACCAATGTTGTACAAAGCGCCTTACGCGGACCAGTCCACTAGTCGCTCAAGTATATTGTCGCTTTAGCTCTAATTGGCTGGTAAATCGGTACTCGACCTAGTCGGAGGTGGTCAAGTTGGAGGAAGTTGGCCTAGGCATTCTACCATCTTTAGATGGTCATTTTTTTTTTGACTTTTTTCGGGTAAAAAGGGACCGGATCCATGATTCTTCGAGATATATCTCAACACTAAATTCGTAATATGTCTCTAAAACATTGAATCCAATATCTAAAACATCGAATCTAGCCGCTGAAGTACTTGACTTTTTAAGTTTATTTTTTAAAGTATATGAAGTATTATATTGAATTATTGATATTGATGTGTTTATATAATATATATTTGCAAAAATACATATAAAATTCAAATCCGTCTATCGCCGATTAATCCTTAGATGGTACATAACCACCCGACAAGCACCTTCTACAACACTGTCTAGAATCACTCCAATCATCAAAGATTACACTTCACCGCAACCAAGTTATTAGAGAAATTTGTTAATAAACACTTGGAAATATATCAGATCGTGTATGAGAGGCTCAATCCGAAATCAATATTTCTATCATTTCGAGTTCAAAAAATTTGATTAAAGTATAACCAATTGAGAGATTTGAATGTGATATCAATTTCGTGTGTTTCTTTTGCGCACCAAAAGCCATGTTTTCACCAATAGAAGATGATAGTTATTTGCAGTTAACTACCATGGGTAACTTACATCACCCGGGTCAAAATTTTGGCTCATGGGTCAATCCAATCATATAGGATTTAGCAAATTTCGTTTTGGTTTCGAGACTATTACCAGGGGCTCTGCCTCTTGGACCCCGCCAGGACAGCTGACCCTAGGACCCCGTAAGGAGACGCGACCTCCTTGACCCTCACTTTGTCAAGGGCTCAGAAATCTTAAACAGACGTGCACTCCGCACCTCTAACTTTTTAAGATTCCTTAACATTTAATTACACTAAAATGTACAACACAGTCACAAGTGCTACAAAAACCGGTACAACGTATTTCTCTCTATTTTTGGCAATACTCACAACAGAGACCTTTTACCCTCCCTTCTCCTTAAGTTTTAGCCAATAAAAAAAAATCAAATCAAGACCGAAACCAATACCATTCTTTGAATACTACGACACTCCACCCCTAACGTTATGAACTTCTTATTTTTCCGTACCACCATACTCTTGCCATATTTGATCACTAGCACACTCCATTTCTATCCTCCTTGACTATTGATGGTTACAAGAACAAGGACCATACTCCCCATCGTCTACATAATGAGCCTTAGCCCAGGATTCAACACACTCAAAACACCAACACAACAATTTCCTCCCTCTCCAAAAATCACCCAATAACTAAATTCTCTCTCAGCTCTCTCTTTAAACCAAAAAAAACACATATACAAACATAAACTAAAGTGGTGGGTTCATACTACTCACTTCATCCGACCAAATCCCCCCTCATATTTATGCTAAATTACCTTATTCTTTTTCACGGATGGACCTCATGAGTTAGCTAAAATTCGAACTGGTTCGCTCAATTACAAGGAGATTCGAACCTTCAAATAGCCTCAACTCATGACCAGTGAGGTCGTAGAGCAAGTGCTGGAGGTGCGGTCGCACATGTCCCATATTTTTAGGGGCCCTAATTTTTTAAAATTTTTTATATATTGTATATATTCATCTATTTTACAACAAATATGTATAATTTACATTCCAATTTTTAAATATATTTAACCTAGTTTTATAAAAGTTAAAATAAAAACTTTTTTCTTAAACATTTGAACAATAACTCATAGAATTTAAAATTTAGGTCAAAAAACAAATTAACTCATTTCATATTTAGTTACAAACTAATTACCACACACGCATACATATGGGCCCATTTTAGTATTCACACAGGACACATAATCTCTCAAATACGACCTGATCATGGTTGTGCCAAAGGAAACAATCGTCGTTCCATTTTGTTTCTCTTATGCATTTGATGTATCAAAATTACTCCAAATTTAATGATTCTTTCACTTATATTTTTCTACTTCAAATCTCTATATTATGGAACATAACTAGGGATGTAAACAAACCGAACGTTCAGCGAACAGTTCATGAACCGTTCGGCAGAAAGTTCGTTTATGTTCGTCCGTTTAACAAATGAACGAACACGAACAAGAAATTATGTTCCTTTAGTTAAATGAACGGGCATGAACAGAGGTCGTGTTCGTTCATTTGTGTTCATAAACGTTCGGTAAAATGTTCGTTTAATTTTGTTTATATTCGGTTAAGTTCATTTATTATATTTATTCATTAAATATGTTGTATAATTTTAATTTTTAGTTTAATACTATAATATATAAGTTATTTTCAGTTTAATTCTATAATATTTTAATTTATATATTTATAAATGATTGTCTCCAATGCTTGAGATTTATAATGTTGATTTTTATTGTTTAAATAATATGTGTTCGTAAGCGTTATTGAACAAGCTAAATTCCTTAATGAACGAACACGAGCAAGAATTTTCGTTCGGTTAGCGTTCGTGAACAAGTTAAAAGTTAAATGAACGAACACGAACAAGGGCTCGTTCATGTTCATTTACAGCCCTAAACATAACCCCTAACAATTTAAGTTTCTAAACCAATTAAAATCAGTTTTAAAGCTGAAACTATGCCTGGCAAAATGGGCGGGTTGGGTAACGAGTCAGAACGGGTTCGGGTCAGGATGAGTGCGGGTCAAAACATGTTTTAAGCAAAATTAGTTCGGGTCTAAATGGATTAATGTTCTTAAAAAACATCAATTAAGTTTAACTTAAGATGTGTTATAAGTAAACAAGTAGTCTATTTGGATAATTTTTAGCGATTTTGTAATCAAATATGTTATTAATCATTCTCAAATGTTTGAATCCATTGCATTTACATACTTTTTTGGTTACCCGTCTTGACCCACATTGTGTTTAAGTGTTACTCATCCTAACCCATTCAATATTATAATATTACCCATTTCAACCCATCATAGTACAATTGTTTACCCAAACCAACCCATTTCCTTTAACATGGGTAAAAATTGCCATCTCTAGCTGAAACTTTCGACTTGAAGGTTTTTCTTGAAAAGTTCTTTTATTAAACTTAATAGATCATCATGCATAGATGATTCATTATAAAATAAGTTTATAAACTTGATTACGAATCCAGATTCTTGAAATCGACACTTCACAGCAAATGGGTTTAACTAAAAGACTTATCAAAATAAATTTTAATGATTCTCAAATATACTCGATCACAAGCATGTTAATATGTTACCAATTATTCAACTTAATACAACTTGATGGAATGCCAGTTAATCCTGGAATAAAAATAAAATACGTCATCATATATAGAGTTGATTTTTTTTTTTTTAATAATAGTTATTTGGTTGTTAGGATTCTCAAACATACTCACAAGCATGTTAACATATTACCAATGGTTCAACTTAATACAACTCGATGGAATGCAAGAGAACCCTGCTGGAATAAAAATGAATTCTTCCAGAAAATACGTCATCAGAGTGTTCATTTTTTTTTAATAAAAAATAATAGTTATTTGGTTGTTAACTAGTCAAAATGCATCAGTGCCGTAATTCAATGCAAGACATTAAAATAATATAACTAAACATTTTAGACATGTCAAAACTTGGATTGAATTATAAATTAACCTAAGCAAAGATAATATCCACCAATTCAATTCACAAATCCAACCGATAAACCTTAACAACTACCATATACATGGTACATTGATTAAATAGGTTTATACTTAATTATGGTAGACTTGGTTCATGGAACTCAATATAGACCATTTTAATAAGGGCTCATATATTGAAATGTCTAAGACAAATACATCAATCACTTTGAGTTTTCGTGTTCCTTTTACTATTTTTATTCTTTAAACCAGAAGGAGGAACATGTTTAAAATGAATCATGTGTTTTGACTTGAGACAGACCTAGCTATTTATGTTTATGTAGATTTTCTTCATACTTACTTGTGTTAATGCATTATACTTGATTGCAATAATGAAGAATTGATCCCACCTACATGATTGCAATAATCGGAAGTGATCCCAAATAATCGAGAAGCTAGTTATCCCACTTATATTATTGCAATATTCAGAAAGTGATCCCCACGTTACATGATTGCAATAATCGGGAAATGATCACACTTACATGATGTCAATAATCAAAAAGTGATCTCACATTGCAATAATCGGAAAGCGATCCACACATGTAATAATCGTGTTGGGAAGTAATCTCAGATGCACATTATTTACTAAGTCAACAAACCTTCAAACTAACGAACTTTTTAGTTACCTTTTTTAAACATTATTTTCAGGTTTAATCATTGATATCGCTAGTGCATTGAAGAAGAGGAAGCTAAATAGGTCATGCAAGAAATCCATGAAGGAATTTGCGGACTCCACGCCGGAGCAAAAACAATGGTATCAAGCGCAATGAAAGCAGGTTTCTATTGGCCAGGAATGTACAACACAGCGGTGGCCCTAGCTCGAACGTGTGACAATTGCCAAGTTCACGCGCCTGTACCAAAAAAACCAAAGCAGCCCCTGGTGCCAGTAAGTTCTGCATGGCCCTTTCAGAAATGGGCAATCGACATCGTGGGTCCGTTCCCCGAGGCGGTGGGAAAAGTCAAATTCCTAGTAGTAGCTATCGACTACTTCACAAAATGGGTTGAGGCAAAACCACTGGCAAAGATCACAAGCCAGGCGGTAAAAAGGTTCGTCTGGGAAAACATAGTCTGCAGGTTTGGCTTGCCACACACGATTGTCAGTGATAATGGAAAACAATTCGATAGCATTCTTTTCAAAAAATGGTGTGAAGAATTACACATCAAACAAATTTTCATCTCTGTGGCACACCCACAAGCAAACGGCCAGGTGGAAAGGGCAAACATGAGCAGAGTAGATGGAATCAAGGCAAGGTTGGGAAGAACACGCAAAGCATGGTTGGAGGAACTACCACATGTGCTGTGAGCACACTGCACAATGACAAAAACAAGCACAGGAGAAACCCCATTCAGTCTGACATATGGAACCGAAGCTATGATACCAGCGGAAATCGGATCCCCAACACCAAGAACGAACCTCCATGAGAGTGAGAACAACGAAGATCTGCGAATAAACTTAAATCTCCTGGAAGAAAGGAGATATCATGCAGCAATCAAAGAAGCAAACTACAAAAAGGCAATGCAAAAACACTACAACAAAACAGTCAGAGCCAAAGACTTAAGACCAAGAGATTTAGTGTTACGGTCCAGTTCAGCAAGTGGCAAAGAACACCAAGATAAGCTGACCCCGAAATGGGAAGGTCCATACAAGATCACTTGGAGTAATGGAAAAGGATCTCACAAGTTAGTTGACATTGAAGGCAAAGAGATACCCCGCACTTGGAACTCTATGCAATTGCAGAAGTATCACGTGTCACACCCCGAGCCGGCGGGATAGGATCGGTTGTCCCGACGGGCGAAAGGTTCCCAGGGCGCAATATCGTGAGTGATAATCGAAATGATCAGATTGTTTACATCGCACATGATATATAAATGAGAAATGCTAAGTAAAATAGAATTACCAAGTTAAATTACATCAGTATTGTTTATAATTTAACAATGTAAATCTACCATCAACATCATAAATTTCTATCTTGTATTTACACAAGATATACAAAATAATTTGTGTAATGATGTCTTCAAAAGTATGCAGGTCCAAAATACTAAGTCTTCTATCGGAAGTCCTAGTCCAAAATAAATGACTTCTTAATTGACCTGTTCGTCACCTGAGAAGTCATGCAAAAATAAAGTCAACACATGGTTGGTGAGTTCATCTAATTTAGTGATTTGAAAATGATTTGAAAACCTCTTTTGGTAAAGACCCTAACCTCATTAACTCCACATGTAATATCCACATCGGTATGCTTATATATAGGGCATATGTAAGGGACAAGCCCTAGCCAACATCCCACCACATACTAATATGCATATGACACTGTTGTTAATGATAATTAAGCATTTTTACCCTTCACACCTCTGATTTTGATTATGCTTTCCAAAACTTGATTTGCCTTTGATTCCATTGAGTTCATCATAGATATACGATTTCTCAAAAATTGATGTTAGGAGTAAAATGTTAAACATTTAACTAAATAATTAAATAAAACATTTAAACACAACTAAGACATGATGATTGGGTATTATTTTACTCAATCAGTTAGGCTTAGTTGTTGGTGGTTGTCCAAGTTGTAACCTCTCACACGTGACCCATGTCAGGCATAACTCACAAGGAGTACACCTGAACTGAGCGGGATTTTAATGTTTTGCCCGTTACAGCCTGACCCAATGGTCTTTTGCATCTGAGTGGGACTTTAAGGATATCCTTTGATTCTTGATCTCTTGATTCTCTTGATTTGACTTTGATATTGATACCATTTGATCGTTCTTGTTATTGCCCGTTACAGCCTGACCCAAAGGTCTTCTGCATCTGAGTGGGACTTTATATGTGTGTTACACGTGGTCTTGATTCCTTATACAACTGACATCCACCTTAGCTTGAAGATTAATGATTTCATTAGATCATAATGATTTCATTATTTTAATGATTCACACACATTTATGATTTCTAATTCCTTGAGTCCCGTGATCTTGATCTTTTGAATTCCCATGATTCGCAATGATAATTGATTTGATTATGATTCTTTGTGCTCAGATCCTACACTGAGTTATGATTCCGTTGAATATGATCTTTTGATTTTGTTCATTGATTCCACTTTGAGTTTATATTCTTGAATTTGAGCTTGATGGACTAAGGGTTGGTTTAGAGTTTAAATTAAAGTATTACTCATAAGAGTACTTTAATAAATTTGGATATTTGATCTTATTTAATAATTACCTAGACAGGAGTCTAGGAGTATCAACAAACATATATATGTAACACATATAATAAATAAAAGCATTTAAATAAACAGTTTATATAAAATAGTTTACGCATGCTTCTCAGCCCCGCGTTTTAAAACAAAAATGTTAGAAAAGGGGCAATGAACTCACCTGTGTTGCTGTGTAACTGAATCACAAAAGATAATGCGCGCTCTTTGATGGTTGCTTATGTATCTTTAGCACCTGAGTTGTTTTAAAAGATTCGAATACGATAAGTATTTATAATAAACGTTAGGTCTAGGGTTTGGTCTCGGTGTGCAACTAAGTGTCCTAGATTACTACTATGTTTCTAAGATTTGCTCTATCTAGTTTAAAATGTATTACCCATTCTTACACCCTAATCCCGCAAACATCCTTTAAAGTCTTTAAGTAAAGTAGTTTCAAGTTAATTCATTTTACTTTATCTATTTATTTAGAAAATCATTTCTTTTACTAAAATATAATTATTTAAAAGATGAATATAAATAACATGATGAGCTTATGTAAAGCCCATTGGGCCAACCTCGGCCCATTACTAAACTTCGTGTTCCAAATGATTTCTTAGCAATGATTTGATTAACTAAGCCTAGATAGTTTATGTATATCATCTAGTTTAGTTATGAGATTGTTACGAGCTTTCTTAGAGTTGAGTGTTAATAATTTATTTCAACACTTGAGCCTTAAATTATTGTTTTGATCCGTATGACTTTACATTAAATTTCCGATGTGTTAGACTTAAGTAATAAATTTTAATGATCCCTTTGTAGTTGTTTGCATGATTAAGAAAACCCATTTTCATTGATTACTCTACGTGTGATTTAAGTTTCCCCCAAAGTCTATTATATGAAAAGAAAAACCTTAGTCTTTCTTTACCATGCACATACACATAAAATCTATGCATGCGAGAGTGGCTGAATTAAAGAAATACTTGTTCGATGGGCTTTGTTTCAATATGATCGAATGAATTGAATTGGTCAAATAAGTTAGACCGGACCAAGTCTTGAGCCAAATGGCCCTTAGCCGATCGAATGAAGGCCTCGACCGAATAAGGGATTTATTGGGCCGACTGATTAACTTTGGGCTAACCATATGTGGGCCGACCGAATTTAAAACTGTTGGGCCGAAAGAATATTCCTTGTCCGAATGAATGTTATCGAATGATGTTGGGCCCGAATGGCTTTGCCGATTGAATGCCGACCGACTGAACCACACCGGCCGAATGTAGCTCATGTGAAATTGGGCTGTCGAATGAGTGGAGGCCGAATGATGGGCGACCGAAAGACTGAGCCATGCGAATGGTTGATTGATTCGGCCGAATGAAGAAGGTTGGGCCCATTCGGGATGCTGAAACAGGCCCATTCGGCCTTTAGCATTTTCCAGATGCCACTTCCCAAGAATAGAATTTTTCAAGATCATACCATATATCTCACTTGCACCTACTTCATTCTCAAGTGTTGTAGTGTGTTCCTATGGTTCTGTGACACCCCGTAATTTCCAGGTCAGCATTTTATTTATTTAAATGTTTATTTAAATGCATTATGTACACGTGGCGCTAGAATTAGATTAAATTAGTGTGACACGTGGCACGACAGTACGAACACCGACACATGACTAGATAATTCGTAGAATTATCGGCAAACACACACACGTGTCAAAACAAACGAACGTTGGTGAACGTCAAGCACATTGTGTAGCACAACAGTCGAAACTTCACGAAACCCTCACACATTGAACTAGGAAGTTCAAACGAGGCCAAACGATGGTTCGGAAGCGTGAAAACGACGACGAACGGATCAAACCCATTAAAAAGGGCTTATTGGGCTCTCCAGAAGCCCATCGTGGTACGCGATGCCCCAATAAGAATCAAAGTCGCGATACGCGACAAACATCGCGGGGAGTTGACTCCCGAAATCCGCCGCGGTACGCGGAGAAGATTTGAAAGGCCCATCGCGGTACGCGACATCGCCCAGTCGACAAAATCTTATAAATCCAAGAACCATGATGCCTACACTACTTTTCCTCATCATTTCTTCGGCTATACATTCAACCTCTCGACCCTCTTCTTCCTTTACACCCCTATAGCAGCCTTGGAAGCCATTAGAGACCAACTTTGATGCTTGGAACTTGAGGATTGAAGCTTGGTGACTTCCTAGAGGCTTGACCATCAACACCATCTCCTTGCTCTTGTCGAAACCAACGAACCAGGAGCTCCAGGAACTGTGGAACCTGCCATCTCAACTATTTGGAGCATCTAAGGTAGTATCTATGGTTCAAACACTCTCTAGACACTCACACACTCACATGCAATGCTTGAAACTCACATGCAAGCACTTTGAATGCACATGCACGAGATTATGATCTGGGTTTGTTGATTGTAATGTGTTTTATGATGATCTATGATGTTAGCATCAAGTTTTGTGATGATCTATGATGATGGGTACATGTCTTGTTGAGTAAAATGATGATTTATGATGATATAGATGCATGCATGTATGATCCATGGGTATTGGAATGATGTTAGGTATATAGAAAGGTTCATAGATGATATTGATGATGATCTACATGATTAGATTTGGTTAAAATGGCCAAAAGGGGTGATTTTTGGTAATCTTTCTATTAATAGAAACTTTGTCTTGTCAAAATGGTGTTATGAATGGAATGGTGGACATGCATGTAGGTAGAATTGTTATTAGGTTGATAATATGGTGATTTGATTAGTTAGAAAGTGGTTTTGATAATGTTAATAGTCATACTTGTCATTGTTACTATTTTTAGTAACTTTATTTGTTGAAATAATGTTAAGTGATGATTTGGCTATATTGGTATGTTTAAAGTGATGCTAGATGGATTATTATGATGGTTGATGATGAGAAAATAGGATTAAAAATGTTAAAATGATTGTTTTCATGAAAAACCATAAAGTTACTATATTTAGTAACTTTATTTTTACAAAAACCGATTTGTCAACGTGTTGAATGATTTGGACATGCTAAATGACTTATTATGTTATAATGTGATGATTAGATGCTAAATTAGATGGTTTCCGATGTCACGTATGCTATAAATGGAAACTTTCCATTTTAGGAAACTTTTATGTGCTAACATGTTATAATCGACTTATGTGAACCCGTATGATGATGTGCTATGTGTTAACATGATCACGTAGGACTAATGAGCATGTGATGAGAGGGTTTTGGTTATGATTCTAAAGTGCTTAATGAGATGTTTTTATGTGTTTTGACTTGTGTATTTATTCGAAATAGAAGCTACCTTGTGTGTTTGTGTGTTTGTAGGTTGAATGAGTCAAGAAAGTGATTTTAGGTGGAAACCGAGCACCGGAAAGCAAGATCGAGCACATCCGAACATCCGAGTATGCGAAATGGTAGCCATGAACTTTGAAGAGGCATATCTTGGGCTAGGAGAGGAGTTACGGGACGCATAATATATGAAAATCGTGTTTCTCGACGAGACGAAGCTAATGGTGATATCAGAGCAGGCGTAAGTTACGCCTAAGGGGCCGTAACTTACGCCGGGAAGCTGTTCCGTAAGTAGAACCGTAAGACAGAGCTGCTAGGGCGTAAGGGCATGCATGTAGGCGTAAGTTACGCCTAGGGGGCGTAACTTACGCCGAGGAGCGACGGAAAACATCAAAACTCGCGTTTTTTGAGGTATTTAAGGCCCAAATCAACCCTAGTCGACTATCACACCTTGGGGGCAAGTTCTTGGGCGATTTTGGAGCGTTCTAAAGCCCCGAAACATCAATCCAAACATCAAGATCAAGATTCCATCATGCAATTTCACATGAAGATTGAAGCTTCAAGTGTTGAGATGTCCGGCTAAGCTTCTCGTGATCGTCTCCGGGTGAATGGTTAGGTTAAATAATTAGGTTTTATTTGATTTGTTAAACATTGGTATTGAATTTGTTTTCATAGATTTACAAGTTAAATAGTGCTTGATTGTGAAACGATAAACGATTTCCGGTTTATTTTACAATTTTGAATTCAATCTCATTGCTTGCTTTTATCTATTGTCAAGTTTAATGTTATTGGTTTAATTTTAAAGTATTCTAGAAATCCTACATTTTGTGAAACAAGTAATTATCTGAGTCAACAACATCGGTCTAGTTATCGGTTGTCAATAAAGTCATTGACTTGGTTCCAAATCATAATTGTTTGATAATATAAGCATAAATCATGTCTATGTGATTTCCAATTAACAAATCAAGATATACCTAGTTGTTTTACTAACTTGAAATCCGGAGCGATCACCTTTTCAATTATTGTTTACAAATCTTTTAATTAAGTGTTTTATAAATTTGTTTTGTTTGCAACTCAAAATCCAACAATTCAAAGTTTATTTTTTTTTCTTTCATTGCAATTAGTTAAGTGACTTGTGTTGAAAGTGATTTCCACTTGACTTCTCGTGGATCGATACCCGACTTCCCTAGCTAAATTGGGTCGTAGGACTTGAGTGTAAACTCTTATTTTTGGTTGGTACTTCGACACCGATCAAATTTTGGCGCCGTTGCCGGGGAGTCGTGCGCAAATTACTTTAAATTTCAGTTTATTTTGTTATTTGTCAGATTTACACGGGTTGTGTTAGTGTGCAGGTAATTTCCAGATTGCATGCATACTAGGTATTCTGGAAGAGCTTCACCACTTAATTTTGATCCAGAAATTAAACGCACTGCTCGTAGGAATCGAGTACTCCACCGAACAGAGCTTGTATCTCCAAGTGTTCAGCTACGTTTGGCAATGGACTACCCATTGAATGAACCACCGAGGTTTGAGGATTTTGAGAATCCACAAGGTAACCCAAATCCTCCTCCACCACCACCTGCTCAACCCCAATTTCAACATGGACCTCTCCCTAACCATCCTCTTAATGATGACCATCATACTAATACTACTGAGGAGAGAAATACTTTGAGAGGAGGTAGTCACCATGGCACAATAGGGACTAATGAGAACAATGTCAATGATTGGGATGATGGTTTGAATGGTGGTGATTACAACTCGCAAAACGTGAATGTTGTTTATGATGATCCTTACGGGTATCCACCACCACAACCACAAATGCATAACCCTTACCCACCAAATCCACAACCATTGAATCAAGGGGGCTATGGCTTCCATCATCAACAACCACAGTATGGGTATCCACCGCAACAAGGGTTTAACAGGCCACCAAGACCGCAAAATCAGAACTATGGGCCGGGAATTCCTATGCCTCCTCCAAACATGGGAGTGCCCATGAACTACAATCAAGGCATGGCACATGCACAAGGTGCAACAACTCACTTTAGACCGGCATTGACTACCAATTCCTCACCGGTAGTGACACCTGTTAGGCAAGGTAGATCTTTTGAAGTGAGACCAGCGGTACTGTCATCCTTGCCCACATTCCATGGAAGAGCCACCGAGGAACCATATCAACACTTGCAAGAGTTCGAGCAATTCTGTCAAGTCACGGGTGGCCAAGGCTTTTCAGCAGATGAAGTTAAGTTAATCCTCTTCCCGTTTACTCTGAAAGATAGAGCTAAGGAGTGGTTTTCTACACTACCAGCAGCAAGTATTTATACTTGGGAAGAAATGCAGCAACAGTTCTTAAGTGAATTCTACACAATGAAGAAGACAATAGAGGCTCGGGCTGCCATTAGAAACTTCAAGCAAAAAGGAGGGGAATTATTTCACGAGGCTTTCACCCGGTTTAAAGACATGTTGAGGAAATGCCCACACCATGGTATAAACATGTGGGAGCTCTTGGTTGCCTTTTATGATGGAATGTCATCTGAGGACATTCGAGATATCAATTCCCAAAGCAATGGTACATTCTTATACAACCATGTGCAAGTGGATTGGGATATGCTGGAACGCATGAGTACTACTTCAAAGAGGTTAGAGCAATCTAACAAAAGATCAAAGCATGAGACGGTAAATAGTGCATCTACACAGTTAAGTGAGGAACAACTAGAAGTGGTGGCACAAAAGATGGCTAAGCTAGCTGGATTGGGAAAAGATAACACTACATCAGAAAAAGTTTTTAGTGTATGTGGTGGATGTGGAGAGCTTGGGCACAAAGCTAGTCAGTGTTCGGTGCAGTTTGGTCCAACTGAAGAAGTCAATCAAGTGCATGGAGACATGAATTCCAACACTTACCATCCAGGGTTGCGCAACCATCCTAACTTTAGGTATGGTAACACTACAAATCAAATGAATCCAAATTTCCAAGTTCCTGATAATCAAGGAGGTTACAAGAAACCATATCAAGGAAATCAACAACAAGGGTTTCAAAATAACTATAGGCACCAACCTCCACAGCAAGGTGGACCAACATCTAATTTTGAAGCTTCAAAGCTGGATGAAATATTTGAGATCTTGAAAGAGATGAAGAAAGAAAATGAGATACGGGACAAGGCGTTTAATGCTTTAAACAAGCAGGTCGGACAGATGGCAGAGGAGCTGGCGAGAAGGAATCCTGGAACGCTTCCAAGTGACACACATGTGAATCCAGCACATCAAGGCTTAGGCTCAAAGAACCTTCATGTCAATGCTGTAAGTACTCTTTCAACTGATGGTGTGAATGAGCTTAATTTGAAAAAACATGATCCATCTCGAGATGAGAGGTGGAAAATTTTTGAAAAAGTTAAAATTAATTTACCATTGCTTGATGATATAAAGAAAGTGCCTGCCCATGTTAATTGTTTGAAACGGTTGTGCACTAAAAAACGACATCATAAGATACCAAGTCAAGTTCAGTTAACAATGAATATGGATGCCATTTTGTCTGGTGAATTGCCACCTAAACTTCCAGATCCTGGAATGCCTCTGATTGCTATACAAATTGGAAGTTTTCAAATTGATAAGGCATTGTTGGATTTGGGAGCATGTGTTAGCATTCTTCCGGGGAGTGTGTATGACCAATATGATTTTGGTCCTTTAAAGAAAGTTAATACTACTGTGGTGTTAGCTAATCATACATCTACACTTCCTAGGGGAATGTTATCTGATGTGATTGTTAAGGTGGGCAATTTTTACTACCCAGTTGATTTTTTGGTTTTAGACTGTGCTGAAAGTGCCAAAGACACACATCCTACAGTCATTCTGGGTAGACCTTTTCTGGCCACGGCACATGCTATGATTGATTGTGCCAACGGGACTGTGGGATTAAGGTTTGGTGGCTGAGAAAAACAGATTAACATGTTTGAGATTGCTACTAACCCTCTTGTCAAGGATGAATGTTTAAAAGCAAACATTGTTGACAGGTGTGACTTCCTTTCTAAGGAAGATAACACCAAAGAGGAGTGTTTTGTGTTGCACAGGTCTGAAGTAGCAAAAGAAGAACAACCTAAGGAAGATAAAGTTGTTGAGAAGAAAGGGGCATCAAAAGATAATGGGTGGATACCGAAATGGAGAAGGGTAAAGAATGAGAAGAAAGCTAAATCCCTGGAGTTTGATGAAGAGCAAGTAAGGTTAAAGATGTTTGGACCCAACTGGGAAACCTGGGAAGATCTACCTGAGTCACGAAAGCTTGACTTTGTGGGCTATGCATCAGGTGATAGCCTTTTCAAGCCACCTTGAGTGGTAATGGGTATGGTCTGGCTGAAGACCACAAACAAAACTTAGCGCTGCGTAGGAGGCAACCTATGTGTTTTTATTGATTTTATTTAGTTTGTTTGTTTATTTTTAAGTCTTTTCACGTTTCATTTTTCTTGTTTTGGTGAGTTCCTGTCACAATCATTGCTGGAAATAAGTGTGGGGAAGACCCTGGAGATTCAAGGTCGCGATGACATCTATAGCTATTTACGTCACGAGGGCAACAAGACCAGGTTCATGTTTCTATTCCTTCATCACTAATTGTGTTTTTGTTTAGTGTTTGAATCCAAGTCTAGGTTGATATTTTTGAAGAGACGATTGCATGATTGGGGTTAAATTTTAAAATACACCATACATTGGGGACAATGTATCTCAAGTGTGGGGATGGGGGATTAAAAAGGAAAATTTTCAAATTTTCAAAAATATTGTCTGTAGGTGAACTGGATTGAACACAAAAGCTCGATTTGCAAGTCACTAATGGATATCTATTCAGGAAAGGATAAAGGTTTTCAAACATGGTTGTTCCTTTAAGTTTCATGAGAGTTTGGCTGACAAATGATTTTTGGAAAAATTTAAAGGATTGCCTAATTAAGAATATTATGTTTTGAGGTAATTGCATACGTTGCATGTCGGCAACCTTATTCCTCCATATATATGTGAGATTTTGAGCCTTAGAGTGTAATATCTGTGAGTTGAGTTTCATTTGTTGAGAGTGACCGGTAGTTGAGGATTGTGATATAACTTGTGTGTTTTGATACATGCTGAAGCCTTTAAGTGAATAAATGCACTAAAATGAGAAGGCATTAGGATTACACCAAATTCCTCTTTGTTAACCCGTTATAAACATGTTCAACCCCTAGTTAGCCATTTTTGAGCCATGTTGTTTACAAAAAGTCCCTTTTGTTTGTTAAGCCCAATAGCCAAGCATGAAAGCAAATCTTATGAAAAATGTGATGAGAATCCAACTATGAAAAAAAATAAAAAGAAAAAAATAAAAATAAAAGTCTTGGTGAAAATAAAGACGATGGATCGTGGTAATACGATGTCATTGGTGTAAGTGTATGAGTTGGATTCTTCATTTTATCACCCACTAAATAGCCTATACCCTTCCCCTAGCCAAAGCCAAAAAGCCGAAAAGACCTTTGATTGGTACATTATTTAACTTGGTGGTAGATGTGTGATTGACATACAAGCTTATGTTCACAAGAATCTATACCTGGTTATGAGCGATAGAGTTCCTAGCACACATTCTTTGCTAGTATTCATAAACCGAGAGGAGTGACTCATTGTAAGGGGTGTGTGACATGTGTAAGAGTTTCAAATCATGTATCTTTGGTTAGGCAAATCTTGTTTTGATTAAAAAAATTGCAACTTATGTTTAGTAGCGTGTCAACCTCGATTGTATCAGTCTATGGGATGAGTATGTTTTGAGAACATTAATCTATAACTTGGTGGATATTGCATGTGTGTGTTGTAAAAAAAAAAAGTTAGTAATGTTCAAGAAAGTTTGCTTGAGGACAAGCAAAATGATAAGTGTGGGGATGTGATGAGAGGGTTTTGGTTATGATTCTAAAGTGCTTAATGAGATGTTTTTATGTGTTTTGACTTGTGTATTTATTCGAAATAGAAGCTACCTTGTGTGTTTGTGTGTTTGTAGGTTGAATGAGTCAAGAAAGTGATTTTAGGTGGAAACCGAGCACCGGAAAGCAAGATCGAGCACATCCGAACATCCGAGTATGCGAAATGGTAGCCATGAACTTTGAAGAGGCATATCTTGGGCTAGGAGAGGAGTTACGGGACGCATAATATATGAAAATCGTGTTTCTCGACGAGACGAAGCTAATGGTGATATCAGAGCAGGCGTAAGTTACGCCTAAGGGGCCGTAACTTACGCCGGGAAGCTGTTCCGTAAGTAGAACCGTAAGACAGAGCTGCTAGGGCGTAAGGGCATGCATGTAGGCGTAAGTTACGCCTAGGGGGCGTAACTTACGCCGAGGAGCGACGGAAAACATCAAAACTCACGTTTTTTGGGGTATTTAAGGCCCAAATCAACCCTAGTCGACTATCACACCTTGGGGGCAAGTTCTTGGGCGATTTTGGAGCGTTCTAAAGCCCCGAAACATCAATCCAAACATCAAGATCAAGATTCCATCATGCAATTTCACATGAAGATTGAAGCTTCAAGTGTTGAGATGTCCGGCTAAGCTTCTCGTGATCGTCTCCGGGTGAATGGTTAGGTTAAATAATTAGGTTTTATTTGATTTGTTAAACATTGGTATTGAATTTGTTTTCATAGATTTACAAGTTAAATAGTGCTTGATTGTGAAACGATAAACGATTTCCGGTTTATTTTACAATTTTGAATTCAATCTCATTGCTTGCTTTTATCTATTGTCAAGTTTAATGTTATTGGTTTAATTTTAAAGTATTCTAGAAATCCTACATTTTGTGAAACAAGTAATTATCTGAGTCAACAACATCGGTCTAGTTATCGGTTGTCAATAAAGTCATTGACTTGGTTCCAAATCATAATTGTTTGATAATATAAGCATAAATAATGTCTATGTGATTTCCAATTAACAAATCAAGATATACCTAGTTGTTTTACTAACTTGAAATCCGGAGCGATCACCTTTTCAATTATTGTTTACAAATCTTTTAATTAAGTGTTTTATGAATTTGTTTTGTTTGCAACTCAAAATCCAACAATTCAAAGTTTATTTTTTTTCTTTCATTGCAATTAGTTAAGTGACTTGTGTTGAAAGTGATTTCCACTTGACTTCTCGTGGATCGATACCCGACTTCCCTAGCTAAATTGGGTCGTAGGACTTGAGTGTAAACTCTTATTTTTGGTTGGTACTTTGACACCGATCAAATTTTGCTAGAACTCTAAAATCGATATGCTTTGTGAACTTTCCAAAAATGGAAACTTACTATAAATAGTAAGTTGTCCATAAAAGCGTTTTGCACACGACGAGCACTTACACACTTGCTACACGATTCACAACCGTCACACGGTTCACCAACGGGTCGTTGACTTGACACGGTCAACTTCGGTCAAACACGGTCAAACACGGTCAAACATGATCAAACATGGTCAAACATGGTCAAACACCGTCAATATGGACCAACACGAGCAAACACGGTCATTGTGGACCGACACGTACAAACATGAACAACCAAGGGTTGTTCGACACAAACACGAGCACTAACACTAGCACGGTCACATACACGAACTCACGTACGGTATACGATATAGGTTGCCGGTGACCGACGTGCTACTTGACGATTCAGGAGCTTACGCTTATATACATTCATATCACTAAGGTGAGTTTACGGCCCCTCTTTACTCTTTTTCAAACGCTTTTAAATAGGGGGAGAATACTAGTTGCATCGAGTCAAACATTATTGCTAATACAAACATTTTTGTGTATGCTGGTTTATTGGACAAACATTAAGTGTTGAACTCTTAACAAGCCCTCACAAAGTCTTACCGTTAATGTACGAACAACGTGGTAGATTTGGATGGATCCATTAGGGAATGACTAACCCCATGGGGCACTATGTTGACTGGATGTCATAACCCGTGCAAATTCTGACCTAACTTGCTATGCATACGAGGCATAGCGGAGGCAAGGACAAACAAGTCTAGTTCGGTAGTGACGCACTGACACTTTGGGCCTAGGGCTCGGTACTAACATTTGATAAACAACATGACACACTTTTATTACTATATGTATATCAAAACCTGTGAACTCACCAACCATTGTGCTGAAACTTTTTCTAACTTGTATTCTCAGGCAATTAGCATGGCAAGCACTTGGAACAGGAATGCACATAGGGGATTGAGCATAGGACCCCGCATGCATTTTGTCTATCTTTTGAAAACTATTTCGTTCGGTTTATGTATTAAACAATGTTATGTCTGACAACTACTTATTTCCGCTGCATATGTAAAACGTGTTAATTTTTCGCTGCTTAATTCATTACATCAATTTCCGCTGCAAACTGTTTTATTGTGTGTATGTGTCAAACTTTGGATTTGTAAACGCATATAGAGGTGTTCTATATGACCATGAGCTGTGATTCTGGACACGTCACATCCACGTGGACATCCGCCACGAGTGGGAATTTGGGGGTGTGACAGGTTCGAAACGGGTTAAAACCGGTTTCTAAGGGGACCGATTGGGTGGGTTCTAAAACCCTAAAATTCGAACTTAAACTTGATCATTACCTCGAATCTGATGGATGAATGTTTAGATCAGTTGTACTTTCACGATCTACAAGTGATGTTGGTGATTTTGACACCAAGATAGCAAGATTTCGTGAAGAAACTAGGGAGAAATCTTAGAGAGATGTGAAGTTTTCTAGTGAGAGGTTAGAGAGGGAAAATGGGGTAGACGAAAATGGTGATGAAGCTGGTAGGTGGGGGAAGATGAGGCCATAAATGCCTCATTAAGTGACCTCAAAATGCTCGGGTAGGTTCGGGTCCGTTCGGTTTCACGTGGTTTCGTGTAGAAATACTGGTTTCTCGCCGTTTTCGTTACAAAACGACTCGGTTTTAAGATAGAAGTTATAAAATTATTTTAGGTTGTGATTCCTAATAAATTAACTAATATCTTTTATTTATTTTAAGTTTTAAGAAATTAATTAATTTATTGTTTAAAACCGAATCGTACGGTCACAGCGCGTATCCGTTCGAATCGTCACCCGTACGAACACGGAGATAACTATACTTTTCGATATTGTTTTCTAATTACTGGACATCATTCAGAATGTTAAACTTCCAGATTTATTCGTACAGATCGTCACCTATACGAACAATCTGTCGGTTTAGCATTCACATAACGACATCCATGTGGTTTTGTTCTGTAAAGTCTCACATACGTTTATACATAATAAAATCCTGACAAATAAATCCCATGATGGTTCTGTATTGCCAGATAATTATCTGACTCAAGAACCATTGTTCTGAACTTTGTTTCTGAATTGAATATGAACTGAACATTGATAACATGAAATGAAAATGATATACAAATGATAACTGAAACATGTACCTGATTTACTGTTCATGTACTGTAGAGATCACTGTTCCAGTGACGGTTCCGGCACTGATGTTACATCACGTGTAGAAGCATTCTAAATAGAAATACCACATGGCCGATCACCTGTTTTGTTTATTACATGAAAAGGCTAACTACAATGTATGTTTGAAAAATCTTTTTGTACCAATGATGGAAATCAAATGAAGTGGAAATTCCATTATATACATGACTCTATAGCATTACAAATGCCAAAACACCACACAGCGCAAAAGACTGAAGTCTTGCAAAAATAATAATAATAATAATAATAATAATAATAATAATAATAATAATAATAATAATAATAATAAGCATGCATGCATATCGTTAACGAAAAACACCGGGTAGCCTGCTTTGTAAAAGGGTCCCAAACCAAAAATGCAAAAAAGCATCAATATCCAAATTAAAAAGGCATCACAATGCCAAAATGCAAACATATGTTGTTAACAACAAATCCATAGTCAACTACATATACATCAAGGTAAAGGGGTCGTCGGATCTACGACGGCCGTTAAAGTCTCCAATTCCACAATCAGAATATCCGGAGAAGTCTCCAAGAGAGACAACAAAGAATGATCAGCAGCACCCAATGCAAGGGTTGCTTTGGTCATCCAGGCCTCCGTCGTAGGATCATAGCACGGGCTCTCTTCTGGAAGCAGCCCCTGAGACGAATACTTATAGCCCGCGCGGAGACCATTTTGATAGCCAACGACAAGGCATGCGGAGTTAACATCACCAAGAAGTTGAACATACTCCCGACTATCTCGGATGCGGTTAAAAACACGACGGAAACCCTGAGTAACCAACCAAGCACGATCCGCCGCAAGCCGGTTACTCAAACCTGTGACTTCCACAACCTCCTGCCGCAGCCTTTGATTCTCTTCTGACAACCGGGCAATCTCCACGCGAGCAGTAAGCGCATCCTCCTGCTCCTGCTCCAAACCACCTTGCTTCACTTCAAGAGTCTGCTTCATATCCTTAACCAACCCCTGACAAAAAGAAGCACAACAAGAAAATAAGCACACACCATTTTGTGGTAAAAAAAAAACAACAAGAAAAAAGAAGGGAAGACACGATAAACAAAATTACTTCTAACAGGCGCATGTCAGTTTTGTAGTTCTTAATGTAAACCCGTTGCTCCTGCATCTTAACACGGCTGTGCTCCAACTCAGATTTGAGCTCCACCACGCGTGGTCCAAACATGGCAACCTTCTCATTGGCCAAACGAAGAGATTCCTTTAAATCCTTTGATTCCGCACGAAGAGCATCCACATCTAATAACTCCCCAAGGAGTTGCTTCTTATCTGCTAAAACTTTAACAAGTTCATCTTCAAGAGCAGCTATCCGACGCTGGAATTTCACTGACACATCAGATCGATGTTGCAACCGTTTCACAATTTCTAACCCTTGATTCCGATGAGCTTCCAAAGATACAGAAAAAAGACGAGCCAAAGCCAGGGTATCCATATCTTCATGACAAGTCTCCACAAGGAGAGGGGAAGCAATCACATTATCAGTAGCAGGCGGCAAAGGAGATGCTATTGAACCCGACACAGCGGAAACGATAGCCATAGAAACTGAATCCGAAAACACAGCCGTAACAGGCATCTCCAAACAGGTCGAGGACACAGGAATGCCAACGCCACCAGGAGACACAATAACATCGGTCTCATGAAAATCACGCACCGGAGAATTTAGTACAGGAACTACGGAAGCTTTAACAACCTGCTTCCCTTTCTTTCGGCGTAGCACCAAAGCCTCTTCAAGCTCCTCATCCTCCCCGCCGACACCCACAGTTGTCGAAGAACATACCTCCTTCCTCTTGGCAGCCATAGGGGTGCTAACCATAACCATTTCCGTTGAGACAGACATAGCACCACGCAAGCGAAGCTTCAGAGGAGGATTCAAAGAGGGCTCTTGAGATGGGGATTCTTTACGAAGGGAATGTCCCCTTTTTTCCAAAAGAGCGGCCAATGGCATCTCATCATCATCCGGACTGGAAATACCCTCAGCAGACTCAGTTGGGGAATCAAGCGCAATACCCATTGCCGGTGGTGAAGGTAGAGGGATGGTGGATTCAACAGCCACAAACTCCATACCTCGGTTGGCCTTCTTCAAAATTTTGAGCAAATTCATTTCGGCAAGAAAACAAATGAAGAATGAAAATCCAAAACACCCAAAACAGCAAAAGTAGGTTGAAAAATGCATCTAAAATAAAACCTTCGCCCTCCTCAAACACAGCAGGCCGAAAAGCCGGTTCGTCCCAAAGGGGGCTAACACCAGCCATTACAAGTAATGGTTCAGGAAAAACAATTGCAGGGGTAGGATTCTCAACCAACATCCGAAACAGAGGAACATAGCAATCCCGAAGAGGTGGCACGTCATCAACAATAAGACTTCGAATATCACGACGTGGCAGCCGAGCAAGCAGAAAATTGTTATTAACATAGAAAAAACGCAATTTCCAATCGCGGAGACTCTGTAAAACCTTGATTGTGCAACTTGGAAAGTTTTGGGGCCGTCGCTTCTCAAATGTAAACCACTCACCATCAACGCGAAATCGATAGAAGCGACGAAAAAGCGGTATATTGGGCTCACCACCCATCGCTTTACACGCAATCAAGAAGTGCATCACTCTTAGAAGCCCCAAAGGATGCACTTGCGAGAAATGAACTTCAAAAAATCGAAAAACGGAAAATAGAAATGTCGGAAGAGGGTATCGCACATTACACGATTTAAAAACTTGAGTGAAAACGACAACAGTATCATTACACACAGAAATATCATCACCAGGGCGGGGAAGCCTGGGATGAACCAACATAGGCAACTGATACAATCGACAAAAACCTTGCAATTCCTCCTGTGTTAACAACGATGACGCCGATCCCAAACCTCACCTATCCATCGATAAGAGAAATAACTCCAAGAAAGAAGGAAACTTACCTAGCAATGGCGGTGGAGACGATGAAGGAAAGCAGAGAGAAGGAAGAAACCGAGCGGGAAAAGAAGGAGAGAAAGAAAAATCAATAAAAACCTTTCAAATCACAAAAATGGGCGACGTGCCCTTACCCTATCCACTCACATCACATCGGTTACCCCCCCTTTTTAGAGGCCCACAAAAAATAACAATAAAATATATATTTAAGGAATAAACTGCCCACAGCAGCCAATAGCGCCAAAAAAAAAAAGAAGAAGAAGAAGGAGAAAAGAAGAAGGAAAAGACATACGAACGGGTCCTCTAAAGTTCAGCAGGTGACCTCTAAAGAAAGGCACCACCTGAACTGGGAGGACTTGATAACGGTATACAGGTTACCGCCAAAAACACACTACACTAAGCATTTAATGAAGATAATCATGACCTGGAAGAGCATTTAATGAAGGCCACATCTAATTAATGAAACAGCATGGCATGCGGCGGATGACAGGAAAGCTAGCTACACATCAGTCAAGGGACTGGTGAAAGGTCCTTACCTGAAGGATAATAACCCGTAGGACGCATGGAAGAACTCGTGGGGAAAAACCAAGGAAGAAAAACTATAAAAGGAGGATAACGGGAGCATTAAAGGGGGGCATTGAATACAAACCTACCACATGAAAAAGATAGTCGAAAGAAGAGTGATCCTTCTAAGACAGAAGAAAGGTCCTTACGCCTGAAAGGGAGAAGGAAGAATATCCAAGAATCCTGTATTTCTCTTTGTTTCTTGTAATAGCAACGCTTTGTAAAAGGCACCCCAGTGACTTCATGTATCTCAAGTTATACGCTTATTGAGAAGTTAATAAGAATTATCATTTGGTCATAACCCGTGTCATTCAAAACCAAGATCAGGCTAAAATTAGTCTTATCACTTTTTAGTTACCTTTTTTAAACATTATTTTCAGGTTTAATCATTGGGCTAGGGACATTTGTTAGAACTTAGAAGTACAAATAAATTAAGAATGCTACTATTGGAAATCTTCAAGTTATATCAAATTAACCTTATGTCATTCTAGACTTGTGTATTTTGAATATATATAATTAATATTTTCTT
This sequence comes from Mikania micrantha, assembly GCA_009363875.1. Lineage (NCBI taxonomy): Eukaryota > Viridiplantae > Streptophyta > Magnoliopsida > Asterales > Asteraceae > Mikania > Mikania micrantha. The sequence continues at coordinate 94,053,589 of CM018694.1, forward strand.
AAAACAAAATTTCGTCTCATTCTTAGATTTTTACTTTCATCAGGGGTGTGATAATGCATGAATGGTGCTTCATGCACAACATGGTCTTTAGTCACGCCAATAGAAATCAGAGCCGGCTCAATCATTTTTTATGTCATCAATGGAATAAAAGGTCGGGATCTTCACTAATGGTTTTGTCAAAAACCTTCATATTATTCGGGTTTAAAACCGACAATAATAAACTAAAAATTTATATATAGTGGAGTTAAAAAAGAAATTTTGTTTATATCAAAGTGTATAAGCAATTTTGGTTAACTTTGTTTTTCTGGAATTTTTTAATAAAATGTTTATATTCATTTTTTTAAAAAGTCTTTTTCATTTGAATATTAGAAAGCTTTTATGTGTCATTTGTTGAATTTCATTATATATAAAAAAAATTAAAAAAATGATGACAGTATATTTTTTAGGATCCTAAACTCTTACTTGAGTTGTTTGACCTATTGGGCCGTCCCTAATAGTAATAAAGTAATATTTGGACCAAACTAGATACACAACTTTGAAGTCAGGCACTACTCATGCCAGTGTTGCATGAATGTAATCATAGTTATATTATTATATATATTAAAAACCAAACTTTGGTTTCTCTCTACAAAACACTATTCATTTGTGTATAAGTTTTACTGCACATTGTACAATCTTCTTTCTTATTATTTAATTGGTACAATCATGAAAGAAGAGAAGGAAGAACGATAAAGAGGGAGAGAGTGACAGAATGGAGTTCTTCGCCGGAAAAAAACGGTGATCATGGTTGCGGCAATCACCGGAGGCTAGAGCATCTACTCCTAGCGTTGCTTGCGACAGTTTCTAGGGTTATGGTGGTGCTCATAGAAGAAGGTAACGGTGATTTTTTTCTCTCATACAAAATCAATGTTTTCTTAGAGATTTAGGAGTTTGTTTAGATTAACCCGTCGGTTCTTCTACTTTGGTTTCTCTATCGCTCTGGTTCCAACACATAGACACACTCCCGATCTGATTTCCTGGGCGAGTGTTTGATTTAGAAATGGATTCCTTTAATGTGATTTTTAATGCATGTTGTTTGTTTGTAGGTATTGGTGTTACTCTCTTTACACTGCTATATTTAAAGATTGTGTTTGTGGATAAAGATGAAGGCATCAAGAAAAGAAGGTAGTTGATTCTGTGTTTAATTTACTTGATTTGTTATCTTATGCATTCAGGAATCAATTTTTGTTTTTTTTTTGTTTTTTGCGACTGATTATTCAAATTGATTTGCTTGCGTTTGGTTTCTGATTTTTGTTTAACTAAAATTTTTGATTTATTTTGTGATTTTCGTTATTTATTTGCTCGGTTTATGGGTTGTTGATGATGATACAATGGAATCCGAAGTCATTTCGCTTGATTCCAGAGCTCCTGAGTTCGTGTATTCCATTTATGGTCCACTTCTTGCTGCATATTTACAAAATTATTAAGCACTCCTTTTTAGCATGGTTAATTCTTATGTGACATTGTCTGCAAGTGTTTAATATTTTACTATTTTAGGTCTTCAAGTGTTTTGGGATTGTTAGCTGCAGTATAGAATTGTCAAAGGTATCATTTAATTTAATAGGATGCATGATCTTCTTTATATGTCCTTTATATCATATTATCTTGGGTTATTGTTGTTATTCTTATGTGAAATTGTCAATGAAAAACCTAAAGATTATACTGCATGATTACACTGATATGTGATTTGTTTTCTTTATAGCTAGGTATTTAAACTATAATTAGATTTTGAAGATATCGTATTTGCAGGCTAAAAGCATAATCATATCTATTATATCAATGATTTCTACACCTAATGAGAAAATCACTTGCGAATATAGGTGTGTAGTGATATTTTACGGTTAAATATTAAGTTCACTATTTACTTTTAGCAATCAGATTTGTGATTCACTATTTTATCAATTTCTAGGATGTTGTATGTATTTATATAGATTTTTTTTATTCTCCAATCATTTATGAGCTGCATATGTTTAGAACTTTGCGTTTCTACCCCAACTGGGGTCGGGGTAACGTTTGTTTTCATCTCTCCCCTCTAGACACCACAAAGTGGGATTACACTGGGTATGTTGTTGTTGTATATGTTTACAACTTTGTTTAGGCGTGATTCTTTCTTTGATAACATTATTGAATTGAGTTATTTCCATTGGTTTAGAGTAGGATTCAATTGGAGGTTACCAAGTGTAAGAGAAAATGTGATTGTTGCTGATGAATAAAAATTTTGTTTACTTTGATTCCTTACTCAATCATTCAGCTATCATGTATATATTAACTAAAGGATATCTGTATCCTTTTTTAGTTGTTGTAACTTAAGCATGTTTTGATGTTTAGAATGTTTTAACTTAATCATCTTTTGATGTACAGGTTCTCTGAAAACCGAAACATCCACACAAAGTGCTAATCATTAGAGTATGCTACTCAGGTGATCAGATGCCAAAAACTACCAATGAGGCATTGACTCAATGGTACCCCAGGATTCTTCCAAATGGGAGGTCTTGGGTTCAAATCCCTCCCGCAGTGAAAAGGGGTCTGAGGGGAGTCAGGGGGTTTTTCCAGTGAGGTTTCCTCCTGGGGTGGTTGTGGTGGCTCATGGGAGGTCCAGGTAACTAGACCTTGGTGACATGGCTTGGAAACAGCGGTTCACACGATTGAGACCTTAGTCGTTCAAGAAAAAAGATGCCAAAAACTATAATATAACTTTTGGTTCAATGCAGTTGGTGTTGGTTTCGAGCAGCTGCTAAAACACATATTATTTTTTTACTTTTTGAATGCCAGGAATCATTAAACATTTTGCATATGTTGGATGCTAGGAAGCCCAGGCACAATGTATGTAACTAGATATTACTACGGCTTATAAATTCATTGTACATCTTGATAATGCTACATAAAAGAAAAGGCTTAGATACAACCGTTGCTACTGGTTGGAAATTTATGTAAATAGTTTATGGATCTGCAACGTTTGAATGTAAAATGCAATTCGTAAAATTCAACAGAAGGCTTTAATACATTGTTGTTAAATGAATCTGATTATATGTCTCTACATATGTATAATGTTGTTCTTAAGCATTATGTAGCTTCTGATCGCAGAAATCCGTTTGATGCAAACGCGCCGCAACGCGCGCGAGGACATATCCTAGTTTTGATATAATTTCAAAAAAGCATTAAGAACACAATGAAAATAACGACTTGGTTTATGCTTTGATGACCAATCAATGTATATGTACGGACATTAATTGCATTGAAGTCATCTCAAAATAAATAACTTACTCATCTATCTATTATAATAAACAAAAATCTTAATTTGTCACTTGTCACATTCTAACGTCATAATGCCACTTGTCAATTTTTTATGCACTCATTTAATTATCTCTTATTAAATATATTATATTATCTTTCCTATTAAATCAATTATATTATCTATCTTATTAAATAATTATAATAATAATAACTAATGATATTATTTTTATTTTGAAAATTTAAAAATAGTTTTTATATATTTAAATCGAATCATTTTATTATAAAATATATTTTAAAAAGTTTATAAAATATATTTTTTCATAAATATCATTTTTTTAAAAAATAAGAAATATTTCAATTTGTTATTTTTAGAAAATAATAGTTTTACAAAACTTTTTTAAAAAAAACAATTTATTTCAAAAAAATAAATATAAGCAGAAAAATACGTAAATGATGATAAAAGTTACATTTTTTTGTCTTATATGTTTAACGGTAATTTCAAATTACGTTCTTTAACTTTAACAATTACAAAAATATTACCTTCTCATCTTACTTAAAAATAGTTAGTTTTTGATAGAAAACTAACTAATTAGATTTTTAACTTTAGTTAGCTCAAATATCTCAATTATTACAAATTAAGAATGTTAAAGATATTACTATTGTTACTAAAAATTTTGATTATTGTTTTATTATCTAAAGTAATTATTAATACATAATTTAATCATTTTATATAAAAAATATCTTCATTTATTATTTTTAAAATTTTACCATTAATATTTTATATTTAATCCGTGTGTTTACACGAGTAATAGACTAGTAGTCTTATATATGTTGAAGTCATCTGTAGATCCCCTTGCATTTTTTTTTGAACGGCTTGGTACAATGACACCCAAGACGTGATTTCAACCGTCCCCTCGGATTTGACGCTCTGGGGCGTATGCCCGAGCCCACCCCAGGAGGAACCTTACAACTGGGTAAACCCCCTGACCTTGCTTCAGCAAATATGCCTCAGCACGGATTCGAACCCAAGACCTCCCATAGGGAAGTCAATGGGGTAACCATTAGGCTAGAAGCCCTTGGTTAGATTCCCTTGCATTTGATTAAGGTATCCATTTTGGTAAATACTCCATTTTGTTTGTGTACGTTAATCATCTCATTTTCTAATCGGTTCCACAAGGTGACTTCATTTGAACACGTGACTTTACAAGTTTTGTGTTTGATCCATCTCGTACTCTCTTTCATGGCTAACACTGCAGTTTTTTGTAAATTTATTTATATATATATATTGAAGATGTCCAGGTTGACTTCTAATTTCGTTGAATTGACCGTACAAGTAGTTACATCTTTTACAATTAAATGATTTTTTATCATACTCACATTTGTAATTTCATCTCTCACAATTAAATGTGTTAAAGATCGACGTCTTATTCCTTATAAAAACAATATATCTTGAAAATTACGAATTAAAAGTTAGCTATAAAATTGTTTTAGTCAATATGAGGACGAGACTGTTAATTGTTTTCTTACGGGTTGCCTAAAAAATAAAATGATATAGACATATAAATAAGTGAGATATGTGAATGTGGGTGTACGTTGTCCACAAAAGTTATGATATTTATGACAAAGTGACTAGTCATAAAACCATACCACCTCTACCTAGAAAGCTTTTAAGTTTGAGTTTTGCGTTGATAGTGTATTTCTTAAATCAAAAAAGCAAACCAACTTATTCATCAATCTTCACCAAATTAACAAGTGGGTGCATTTCCATTCTGTAGTCCACTTCATTGCATGCTCATGCTTTTTTTTCCTTACTATGTTTTCATAAGTCATAAATAACAAAAAAATTCTATCATTATCCCTTTATATTAACAATTAGGTTACTCCTTTGCACGTTACGTCGGGATTTTTTTTATGGCAAAAAAATGAAAGAAATTATATCAAAAAATACAAGCATGAATACATTTCATATTGAAAAATGGATGACAATGAGTATGTAAATAAAGAAAAATAGATGAAGTTGCATCTAAATATTAAAAGTAGTAAAACTGAGTAATAAGAACCACAAAAGCTTATTTTAAGAAAAAAGTAATAACTTTGATCTTGAGGCACGTGCTACTACTTAAATTTTACACCATTTTGTGTTGGGGTTAAAAACTTGGGCGAAAATTTTAAATGAAGATATAATCAGATGCATATATAACAACAAAAATAAAGTTGTTAGAATAAAACTTATAAAACCCCTTAACGGATGCCTCAAAAAATTTCTCATGGAGTCGCCTTGCATGTAATGGAAAAATAAATGAGAATCATAAAAGTATAAGATTAAAAAAATATTAAAAAAGTCAACAATATAAAAAAATGTTAACAAAACCAATATATAAACATAAAATGCTAAAAACAACAAAGACAAACAAAACGTTAACTAAAGAGACTTGAACGTGAAACAATAAAATAAAGCAACGCTACAGAAAACGTTAACAAAATAGGTACTTAAAAGTAAAATACTAATTAATTAGACAATGCTAATATATATTGAAAAAAGGAGACAAAAACTAAAAGTTAAAAATCCTTAAAAAAGAGAAAAACGTTATGAGAACCAATCAAAATCAAAAGTTAAAAAAGAACCAATCTTTGCTACTACTATCCCTCCACTTTTTTAAAATAATAAAATAATAACTTGATTTTACACACAGATTTGCGACACACATTACACGCCACAGTCTTAAATAATAAAAACTTAGGTCACTAAAATATATTCTATATAACTTAAAACTGAAGGTCGGTGACCACTGGAGCAACTTTCTTTTAGATTTTTTTGTTAAATAATGTTTATTTTGAGGTAATACACTAATGTTGTGTTGTGTGGATGCGTGCGCTTGAATACATTTTTTTGTCGTTTTCTTTTCCATCTTTCATGGTTAAATTTGAAGATATGCGATCGAAACAACAAAGTGAAGGCGAGTGAGTTAATGAGGATGAAATCACAAGTACTGAAATTGTATGGTCACCTAAAGAAGATGAGGCAACCGGTATCTCCAAGAGGCCGGTTATTTTCATTTCTGAACTCACTCACCGGTTTTAACGGCTTCTTCGAGATCCGCTACGCATGTTAGGTTTCAATAAACAATTGATTTTGATGAATCTCTAGACTCTTTACCGATTTCTAATGCACAATGTTTTTTTGTTTCTTTTTTTTTTTTTTTTGTGGTATGAATCAAAGGTAGTGAAAATTGAGTCTGGTGAGTTAGCGATGGTGATGACCAGAGCTTTGTAAAGTTTGGGACCGGTAGGATAGATCCACTCGACGAAGTCGACACGATGACGTTTGCGGTATTATATATAGAAATGGACACATGAGGCAACACTTGAAACGGTGCATGTTGAAGGCATAACTTGCTTGATTGAAGTGATGGAGGGAAGGTGTATCCATACAATAGTTTCGGTGTGTGCTAATTTTCAATCATAAATGGAGATCTGATCGTTGTGAGCTACCCACACCAACGTTGCAATATTATGTTAATTTAAATCGTGTTAGTTTAAATCATGTCACCCCGCCGCAGAGCGCGGGTCACGTTTCTAGTTATAATTATTCTGATATAAAACCTTTAAAAAAAGAGGGAAAAAAAACTCATTAACTGAGGTTACAATAATGTCAGCATTTTTAAAATAACCAGATAAAAAAACCAAAAATCATATATATGTTGAAAAATAATAAGCTAAATAAACACTAATTTAAATTAGGCCCATCTTTTTATTTATATTTGTACAAGCCCATTCTTAATTTTTTTATACCCAATCCATTTTTCTAAACCCATTCTATAAATTTTTGTTTTATTTAATTTTTTTACTTGAAAACACCCGTGTCCCCACTACGACCGTAATTTCATTCAAAAAATTTAGGGCAGTATTAAAAATTTCAAATTATTTCATTCCTCCAATTCTTCCATTTTTCCGTCTCTTTCCATTCACACACCGACACCCACATTTGAAATTCTAACCAGGCACCAGCGACCGTCGGAATCCACTGTGATTTACTGTTTTTGTTTTAGCCCTTAGGATTTAGGAATTTGGATTGATCAATTTATGTGTATTGATTAGTTCAGTTGTTGAATTTCAAGGGATATCGGCTCTTATTTAGTGCTTTGTCTTTGTCAAGGTGATTTTGTTATGTTTATAATTTATTCATATAACGTTAGTCTTCATTTATGAAGTTTTTATTATATATTTGAGTTCGGTATGAGCCTTTTTTCCTCGGCTCGTCCTGTACACTCCAATTTTTAGGGTCATCCCTGATTAGAATTTTTTTGGTAAAATGGTGTAGTATTTGAAATGTAAATGGGAAATGGGTTGGTCAAGGACGTTGTTTGGTTTATGGATGTTCCTCTGGTACCACTAGCGGATTTGAATTTGGTTTCTAGAGTCCGCTGCTCTCAATAACGGATCCCCTATTGCCACCAGCAGATCCCATTTTTTTTAACAATTTTGAATGGGGTTTATCAGAGGAAAGCCTCTGCATTTGCTACAAACATTAAAAAAAATGGGATCCGTTGGTGACAATAGGGGATCCGTTATTGGGAGTAGCGGACTCTAGAAACCAAATTCAAATTCGCTGGTCAGCAGAACACCCATAAACCAAATAGCTTCCTTGACTAACCCATTTCCCATTTACAATTCATATACTACACCATTTTACCAAAAAATCCCCTCTGATTATTAGATGCTTGTATTAATTGTTTAACCCGACTTGACCCGAATTACTGACCCATACAAATATGTTTGGTGAAATTAAAGCTTGAGACATGTTTTCGACAAATGTTATAAAATGAACCGTACACTCTGTTATGGTGCAATTTATATAATTAGAAAACTCTGAGTTTATGTTTTATCTTCAAGCATAGTGAATTAGTTTAAACCATTAAAGGTTGAAACGGGTCATGAATAATTGTTGTACATAAAGTGTAGCTCTAAAAAAATGAAGTTTTATAAATTAGATTTAGTAGAATGTTTGAATATACATGGATGATTGGTATTAGTTGATTGTGTGTATCTAATTAGGTGTGTTAAAAGTGTCTTTTGCAAATAGGCCAACAAGTATTTTCAAAAACGGATCAAAATAAGCATTTGGGTCAATAAAATATAAAAAAAATGTGAGCCTTTGTATGTAAGGTGTTGATTGGTGAATAGTGGGGATGACAAATAGTGCGTGCCATATTATTAGTCTAGGAAATGAAATTAAAAATGAAATACATAAATCCTAGAAGGAATTAAGAGGAGAGTCCATAGACCCAAGAAAAAGGAGAGTAAGTGTCCCATATTTGATACCATACATATTTAGGTCATGTTTGGGATTGCTTATTTAACCTTAAAATGACTTTTTGTTAAAAGTGTTTATTAACTTATGACTTTTTGAAATGGAGTTTTTAAAAATGTGTTTGTATTGGTTTTCCAAAATGAATTTTTAAAATGACCAAAAAAGACATTTTTTATTGACATCATTTAAGGTTATTGGGTAAAGGGTAAAGAGTGGGGTAAATTTGTAATTTTATGCCAATAAGTTATAAGTCCATTTTGAAAAGCTAGAATTTTTAGCTTTTAAAAAACAACTTATTACCCTTTAACAAAAAGTCATTTTCAAAAGTCCTTTTAAGTTTGACAAACAACTTATTAACTTATTGTCTTTTTAAAAAAGTCAATAAGTCATATTTAGATGAAATCCTAAACAATGCCTTAATATTGCTTAATTATGATATTAAGGTCTTAAATTCATACTTGTGATGTGTTATGATGGCCTTTGTTGTGTAAGAGGAATCTTAATGTGAAAGTACATAGACCACAAACGTGGTAGAGGATTTTGTGATGTATGCATGTATGCATATAAATGATTTGGCATGAACTCAAATGATAGCATGAAGTAATGTATAATCCTCATTTATTATAAGGATGATACAATCCACTTATATGTGAAAATGATCAAAAGCCCTCACTTGTGAGAGTAAGTAGTGTACAATTCACATACGTGTGAAGGTAATTGATGATCTTGAAGATGGAATAATCTACATATTGACATACATTTGTTGGTAATGAATGGTTATCATTCAAGAGAAGGATGAATCTATCCAATATGTTTTGAACTAATCAATAAGCCTCATTCGTGACGGGGAATGATGCACAATTCACACAAACACATCAAAATGAAAAAAATATTTTGAGGTGATATTTTGTAAATGGGTAGAATGACTTATTAGTATTAGTTGAACCATGATTTTTATGTTTATTGACAGATAATTTAACATGAGTTTGAAGAATTATGTTAATATGAACATGAAAGGTTGTTAAAATCACATATAATTATCTACAAAAATTAAATTTTGGATAGGTTTTATTAGCATGAAAATTACATTTTCACTCCATGTCATGTCGAATTTTGAAAGAAAAAAAATCTCTGACTATAATTTCCCCTCATGTTTTTATAAACTTTTAAAATCTTGTGCAATACAGATTTATCCAAAATGTGATTTGTGATTTTATTGTTAAGTTGTACTTTTATTGGTTTAATAGTTACTTTCATGTAGCTACTTAACTTTAACTCTAAATATAAATAACTTGTAATTTTATTGCAAAGATATTATGCTTTTCTTCATATTTCAAAATAAATAAAATAAAAATAAGATCTTCACATTTTTAATAATAATCATAACAGGATTGGGGGTCTTATATTACGATTTAAAGTATTCGAAACTTAGGATGATATATTTGGCAAGATTAAGTTCATCAATTTCAACTCACCAACACAAAACTCAGCATGATTAACACCTCTATCTAATGCAATAAACAGATTGTTGAATGACCTAGAGAAGCAATCATGCTGGCCCTTCAACCTATTGAAATCCAAAGGTAATACTAATAATCATAACAGGATTGGGGGTCATATAGTAGATTAATGCATATGAAAGATCTCTGTCAAGTAGTTCTAAGAGATTAAGAACTTCTGAGTTCTTAAGATGTTGCTAGGATTAGGAATAACAAACACCAAAAAATTCTAGCTAGAAACACTAGCAATCAAGTTATAAAGTTGCAGGTAGGATCTTTACGATCCGTTTGAAATTCCAAACAATCAGACAGTGAACAACCAACACATCAATGCAAATATATAAAGATGCATAAGTATGTTCTTCAAACCATTGCATTTCTATCTTCATTTTGAATTTTGATTATATGAATATGTGAATCTTATCTAAATCAATTTATTCCACTAAATTCCATTCCAGGAAAAAAAATTGCAGATAAGATGGAAATCTAACCGTGAGGCTTAGATACAGATCGCTTGCTGGATATCTGTCGGATAAAATACAGTGCAAGTTGAATCAACGGGAACAGTCACCTCCATGGCAGCATTGCCGGAATGAACAGTCTCAGAAGAATCTCCATCGGAATCATCATAGTCTTCCGATGGTTCCGGTAGAGATAGAGTCTCAGGAATACCATGAATCACTAGCCAATCACTGTAATACATATCTGGAAGCGCAATCAGAACTCCATTCACCGTCAATGTACCACCAGATCTGGTAACACCGATCCTAAATCCACTCAAATACGTGTTCGCGTCCAATCTGTTCTCGAGGTTAGCCAGATCTTTCCGCGAAATCTTACAAGGCAAGACATGCCGCAGAAACAAAGACAGATAATCAGGAATTTGGCGGGAATAATCAACAATCATTTCATCAACCGGAGCAAAAAGCGTTAAACTCAAACCAGATTGATTCAGAAACCTTAGCAATTGCAGATTAAGAAACGAAGCCATAACAGAGTATCCTCTGGATATCAACACGTTACTAGCATCATGGAACGAGATATTTTGATCATCACCGCGGTTCAATCTCTCGCAGCCATCGAAACTATCAATTTGTGAGGGAGAATCAGGATATAAGGAAACAACATAATTCTAGGAACAATTATTGAGTAATTATGTGTAACTATTGACACAATAATTACACATAAGGAAACAACATAATTCTAGGAACAATTATTGAGTAATTATGTGTAATTATTGTGTCAATAGTTTCCATACTTAGGAGTAATTATCTCCGTCATTGTTGTTATTGTTTTTGTATTTATAGAGGGTGTACAGGAATGAAAATACAAGTTGAACCATTGCATTCTAATATGGTATCAGCCTAAAAACATTCAAAGATCCTTTCATAGCTCAAACTCTCCGACCATGTTACCGGCGACAACTCTCCTCCACCCGAAACCACAATCTCTGATAACAAAACTGTTCCGAACCCTGACTTCATTGCTTGGCAACTTGCTGATCAAAAAGCTCTTCTTCTCATTAACTCTTCTCTAACCGAAGAAGCCATGGCCGAAACTATAGGTCATACCACGGCCAAAGCCGTTTGGAAAGCCTTAGCCGATGCCTATAGCCACTCCTCTATTGAACGAATCCACAACCTCAAAGACTCCCTTCGAACCCTTCAAAAAGGGACGTCTTCGGTTGCAGAATTTGGACGAAAATTTAAAGCCTTAGCCGATCAACTTACGGCTATTGGGCATCCCATAAATGACGAAGACAAACGTCATTGGTTCCTTTGTGGACTCGGCCCTTCCTTTGAAAATTTTTCAACCTCTCAACGAACCATTCATCCAGCCCCGACATTTCGTGATCTCTTGGCTAACGCTGAAAATCAAGAAATGTTTCTGCAACAATTACATGGTTCTCAAACCCCTCAAGCCGCTTTTTATATACACCCGAACAAAATGGTAGAGCCGAACGGAAGCACCGACACATCACCGAAACCGGTCTTGCCATGATGTTCACTGCCAATGCCCCACCCACTCTTTGGTTTGATGCTTTCACTTCCGCTACCTATATTATCAACCGCCTACCCACAAAACTTCTAGACAACAAATCCCCGTTTGAAGTTTTATTCAAACAACCACCCACTTACTCAAACATCCGCATTTTTGGTTGTCGAGTTTTCCCCTATCTTAGAGACTATACAAAAAATAAACTTCAACCACGAAGTGCTCCTTGCATATTCATTGGTTATAGTCCTAAGTATAAAGGTTTTCGATGTCTTGAACCATCATCGGGTCGTGTCTACACAACTCGTCATGCGAAATTTGATGAAGACGTTTTACCTTTTCACAAAAACTCCACATCTACTAATACTCCTGATTTACCAATCACCAATTTTGAGGACCAAATACCCACTCCTACCACTAATAAAACTCACTCACCAACCAACACAACATCATCCAACCACCCTACTTTATGTCTTCCTTTCTGTGACGTTCCTCTAAATCCATCACCCCAACCATTACCCATAAATATTAACAGCCCATTCCAAAGCCCACCTACATCACCAACTTCCAATCCGTCCACCTCCTCTCCTTCCACACCACAAACTGCTAACCCCCCTTTGGCCCAAATACCGTCTGATCCATCCGGCTCATCTACAGCCCAATTCCCACCCACTTCCTCACTCGTCCCAAACCCATCCTCTACAACAGATTTTCTCATTCCACCTCCTACAAACCAAGCCCATCAACAACCTATTCAAAACTCAACAACTACACCCTCCAAAACTAACCAAACCATTAACTCCCATCCCATGACCACTCGAGCAAAGAATGGGATTTTTAAACCAAAACATTTTCCACACCTTGCTCAACTCACCACTCATCCTCTACATCACTCTTTATTTTCTTCTGATATCCCAAAAGGCATCAAAACTGCTCTAAAAAATCCTCAATGGATTCAAGCAATGCATGAAGAACTCAACACCCTTCATACAAATCAAACGTGGACTCTTGTTCCTCGCCCCACTAACACAAACATCATTGGCTCCAAATGGATTTATAGAATCAAATATAAATCCAACGGATCTATTGATCGCTACAAAGCACGACTTGTAGCTCAAGGATTCACGCAAATACCGGGGCTCGATTTATCTCACACCTTTAGTCCCGTTGTCAAATCTTCCACAATCCGGGTGGTTCTTAGACTCGCCACCATCAACAAATGGACCCTTCGTCAATTAGACGTCAATAATGCATTCCTAAATGGTCACCTCACCGAAATCATTTTCATGGAACAACCTCCGGGTTTTGAAGATTCTCACCGACCCAACCACGTGTGTAAACTAAACCGTGCTCTATATGGTTTAAAGCAAGCACCCCGTGCTTGGTTCCAACGATTAAGCTCCTTCCTTCTTAATCGTGGCTTTCAAAACAGTCGAGCCGATACATCTTTGTTCATTTACAATCAACAAGGTCTCTTAATTTATCTTCTTGTTTATGTTGACGATATCATTATCACTGGGAATAATAAAAATTTCATCAACAATTTCACATCCTGCCTAAACAAAGAATTCAAAATAAAGGACCTTGGCTCTCTAAATTTCTTTCTCGGTCTCGAAGTTCATCACACAAAATCGGGTCTTTTTCTAAATCAATCCAAATATGCTCATGACATTCTCACCCGAGCCGGTTTACTTGACTCCAAACCCGTTGCCACTCCTTTAACATCCAAAGACATTTTCACCTCCGAAGGCAAACCATTTCATGACCCAACTCTTTATCGCTCCCTTGTAGGTGCCCTTCAATATCTCACAATCACCCGTCCGGATCTCTCTTATGCCGTAAATCAAGCTAGCCAATTTCTTCAAACTCCCACCACCACTCATTTCCAGCTAGTTAAAAGGATTCTTCGATATGTTAAGGGCACTTTAGCATATGGTTTAAACTTTGATCGTCCACCTAACACTACTTTATTAGGTTTTTCAGATGCTGATTGGGCTCGATGCATCGACACAAGAAGATCCACATACGGCTATTGCATTTACTTAGGAGGAAACTTGGTCTCTTGGAGCGCCAAAAAGCAACCAACGGTGTCACGATCCAGCTGTGAATCTGAATATAGAGCAATGGCAAATACGACAGCTGAAATTATTTGGTTAACAAATCTCCTTCGGGAACTTCATGCTCTTCCACCGGGTCGCCCGACACTCTTATGTGACAACAAGAGTGCTTTGTTCTTAAGTCAAAATCCTATCTCACACAAACGAGCAAAACACATTGACATCGACTATCATTTTGTCCGGGAGTTGGTAATCGCTGGAAAGCTTCACACTAAATTCATCTCCACAGACAAACAAGTAGCCGACATATTCACCAAGAGTTTACCAAAACCGTTATTTGAAAGATTTCGAACAATGCTTCGTCTTGGACCTCCACCAACTTGCATTGACGGGGGGTATAAGGAAACAACATAATTCTAGGAACAATTATTGAGTAATTATGTGTAATTATTGTGTCAATAGTTTCCATACTTAGGAGTAATTATCTCCGTCATTGTTGTCATTGTTTTTGTATTTATAGAGGGTGTACAGGAATGAAAATACAAGTTGAACCATTGCATTCTAATACAGGAAATCAGAATCGAAGAAGTTTTCAATAGCAAATATTATCAACAATCGGTCGTGAAAAACCGACGGCCCAACAATATTCACGTTGTTTATCGAAACCTGATCGGATAATGAAGGCGATGTGATTGTGAGGTGGTCGTCGGAGGACATGGTGGAGATTTTGGTGCGGGAAGAAGGGAACAGAGACTGGATAACGAGAAAAGCAAGGGGAAATGTGGAGTCGGAGGAGAGAGAGAAAGGAGGTTGACCGGAGTTGGCGAAGATGGAGTCCGGCGGGGTAAAGATGGTAGCGGAGGTGGTCTGAGAGAGAAAGGAACCGGAGACGAGATTTAGTGTTAACGACATGGCGACGTAGCCGGAGTTGGAGGGAGTGTCGGCGGCATTGGTGATGGTCTTAGGTGGGAGGGCGGCGGCAAAAGAGGAGATGGCTAGTAAGAGAGTCGCCGGAAAAATCAGCCTCTGTTTGGTCACCATTGAAGAATACCACCGTTGATCTGGTGGTTGGATCTCATCCCAAATTCATGCCAAAATGTAGGAAGTTGTAGGGTTTGTTGGCGGGAAAATATGTTTCCCGGCTCACTTAAGTTTAATTTATTAAAAATTTGTTAACAAAAAATTACAAATGATTTTGTGTGATGCGTGATATGATCTTTTGACACGTTCTTAGTTATCTTTATAATTGATCAAGTTAACAAATATGGTTCTTCATATTCGAGTATATTTAAGTTCACCTCTCTATCAAAAGATAGATAGAGATTTTTTTTCCCCCTTGCAAGGGTTAAAGATTTAAATGAGTTGTTAAGTAAACCTTATGCTAAATAGTAGTCATAAGATATGTGTATAGTACAAGTACATGAGTGTGTTTGATCATACAAAAAATCAAACATGTACCTACTTAATTGTCATTTGTATGACAACAAAGTAAGTAAGATGGTGTGACATAGCTGTGAGATAATTGAGCCAGATAATATCACACACAATGCTTAATATCTTAAGCCATATGCATGTTAATAAAAATGGTAGCATACAATTCACTCGAGTGATAACAATGACTCTTTTATATTTATAATTGGTTTTATAATTTTAGCAACAAATAAGAAAGATAATTTTTAAACATAATATAAAAAATGGAAAGAATGGTATAGTAACATTATTAAGCCCTTACACTTATTTTAGAAAATCTATTTTGGCCAATCCAATGAAATCATCAAAGATTAATTTCACTGGCCATAAATGTAATTTCTTAACTTATAAGCTATAACTCAAATGGGGATGGCTCATGTCCTATTTTATCTAGTTTATGGGCCAATTCTAGACCTTTATTATTGGGCTTTTGGTGTCATGATTTGTTGTTTTCAAATGCATTCACACTTTCTACTTTCCAGTCTCCAGTAATAAAATATCATGAAAGTTTAAAATATGAAACTATTTTTGTATAAATAGAGTTTAAGAGAATCAGAGTTTAACATGTTACAAATCAAACGTTGGAGTTTCCCTTGTTCCTTTTCTTTCTTACTATTCTCGAATACCACTTTCCCTGCTCATAGGTTAGTAATTATCGAACTTAAAAATCGAAAAAATATTGGGTTACAATAACAATTGATTGTTAACAATATTAACTAGCTGCATACTCGTCTGGTGGCCGGGTATGTTAATATCATAATGATATCATTTTACTAAATCACTTATTAAACAAAAAACCGTTTATTTAACAATAAAGTACAAAGTTGTTTAAATAATTAACCAAGTAACCAACTGATGAACTATTTAAAAAAATCAAAAACAATGTTCAGAATTAATTGTTAGACAACTTAAAATAACAACGTAAGAACTCGGGTAAAATAAAATTGTCACTTAAGCTTCATGTATTGTAGAGAACCATTTGTTTCATTTATATAATGCACCACATTTTCATCTATAAAATTAATTGTACCCAAAACAACAATAAGCTAAGAAGTGAGTAATTCGATCGGTTAGAAAGTAGGCATGTTTTCGTTAACACTAATTTGAGGTTATTGGGTGTGGGATGGGGTCCGAGGAGGGAATCAACAATAATAAATATAATTTACTTGAAATGATTTTATAGGTTAAAATCATGTGTATTATATATGTATAATTCTGCCTTTTGGTATTATTCTATCAAAATTTTATTTGTTTAAATTTAGTTTTTCATATCAATACTTCTTAGTTTTATAATTTATCATTATTTGTTCACCATTCAATTGGGCAAACGATAGACCCTTTTTTGTTGGGGATCCGTGAGTATGGAAGTCAGATAATTTGACCCGAATAACTGGGTGACTAAAAATTAAGCGTTTGTGGTTAATCACAAACCCTAACCAGATATTTTCGCCCCCTCTGTCGCTATCCAGCCGCTTAAAACCCTTATTATGTTTTTTCTCCACAATTCTTATTAAGATCAGACGATGAAGAATCTGATCGTAGCCTAGTCATATTATGATTCATGGTTATGATGTCGATTTACAACTCCTTGCTGTACGATATGGTAGTCACTCTTATTTACTTTCACGAATTTCGTGGGCTTTTTAGATAATAGATGTGATGTTCTTGGATTTTTGGTCTTTTATCTTGCTCTACATTTTTTTTTTGTTACAGTTGTGTTGTTTTGAAAGAATCTATAACCTTTTTCAGTTAGACGATGCTTGTTTGTGCTAAAATACTTTTTTAATAATTGTAGATTATCTAAGTTGGTACAATAATACATTTAAAAGTTTAACTTGTTAAAGTTTTCTCGTAATTGAAATTCATTTGTATAATAGTTTCTGGAGTTTTAAATAAATATGCTTAAGTTTAGATTTTTGTTCGCAACATTTAAATAAAATTGTTAGGTCTACATATATTTGTTGAGATTAGCATAAATCTTCGTATTTTTTATGCCTATTCTAACCTCAGTTAAAGTTTTTATATAGTATAGATTTGTATCTTATTTTTTATTTAGTGTTTATATATCACATGAGTTAATCGGTTTCCCATTACAGTTTTACTTGACTGTAATGCCAAAGTATGTGTTTATTGTATGGCTATAGGATTAGTTAGTTTTTGTATTTGATTTCAATTGCTTACAAGTGTAATTATATATTGTTGCTTATTCTTTGCTCCTTCTTTTACTCTTTATTCAACCCTTTTTTATATACTTATACAAAATGCAATTTGTAAACTCAATGGAGATTATAATAAACCATAGCATACAGCTAACTTACAAAATAAAGATGAAAATAGTGTTTCAACAATATCAATTGGAAAAAAATAATCCTTATTGTATTTTCTGTTAACTTTACAGTTTTAGTTCAGAACTTCAAATTTCAATCCCTAGTCATGAATGTAAATTATAAAACAATTGAAATGAGACAAAGGAAGAAACATAGTCTAATTTATAAGAAAACATAAAACGGACAAACAAGATTTAATCTAAATTGAAAATATTAGAAAAATATATAATGCAGTGTTGAAAGCAATTCAAGTGCAGTGTTTTGAAATGAATTAATGGAGTGCTTCTGTTTATATTGGAAATAGATACGCACACATATTCATAACATAAACATGCATATATTCGGTGATTAAAATGGATACAATCACACCTATTTATACTTGTTTAGTTGACGGTTATATGGGTAGTTATACAACTGCCATAACCGCTATTAACTACCAAATTACTATATACATGCATCTGACCCGTTTAACACACTAGATACATATAATTACTAAATTACGAATCTGCCCCTGCAGATGATTAGCATAACTTGATCAAGCTTAAACTCCAACAATGCCTCCCCTAAGCTTGATTCCGATCCGCTTCAACCTTTACTTCTTCATGGTGGCTGGTCCGCAACCCGGTGGCCAGCTCCTTACCGCTGAAACTCTTCTTTTCTTGAAGGGTAGCTTCCTTGATTCTTCATCTTTGACTCTCTTGCTGCAGATGCCAAGTTTTGCTTCAATCATGCTACTTTGTCCTTCCTCCATCGAGTATATTGAACTTTCCTCTTGTCTTCTTTTAATATTGTTGTAATACCACTCAACAATATCAAGATATTCATTGTAAATTAATAGTAATCCAAAAGCTTTGTTTGATTCTACTCCCATAACAGTGGCTAGTTATGGCCAAAACTCAACATAATTTAGACTTTCTTTTCCTCCATTAATCTGAACAGTCATATAGAGAGTATATAAATCAATCCTCTTTCCATCCAACATCGGTTCAAAGCCTCCCACTTTCTTGATCACCCTTTTGTGGAACCATTTTATCATGTTGTTGAAATTGTTTCTCACCATTTCTTCCTTTCTTATGGTTGTGTTAAGTGCAGCCAATAAATCCAAGAACATAACCATATCTTCTATGGTTTCAACTTCTTTTGATTCCATACCTTCAATTGGTTCTTTTCCTTTATCAATTTTCCTTTCCTGTTGTTCTATTTCTTCAAAATATTTCTACAAGTTCTCTTCTTTACAAAGTTCATTTACATCCTTCCATTGAGTTTTAGAGTGCTTTTCTTCATTTACGTATTCCTTGAAAGCTTTTGGGTCCTCGGTTACTTTCTTTTCTTTAATCAATATCTCATAACAAGGTTTTGTGACATAACATACAGTCCCTTGAAACGAAATTTCAAACCCTTGCCTTGTTAACATATTTAAACTTAATACATTCCGATTAAGTTTTGGGGTATAGAACACATCTTTGATCTTAATTGTTGTTCCATTACATGGTAAATTAATATCTCCTTTCCCACGTATGTAACCTTTATTTTTACCAGCCTTGATTTCGATTCCATAAGATTTCAAATTCTCAAATAAGTTCTTATTTGCACAACAATGGGTTCTTCTCTCAAGACCCACAAACCAAGTGTGTTTCCGACCCAATTCTTCCATCCCCGATACTACGAATTCTGAATTTAAGATTCTACATTTACAAATTTCACGAAAATTACCGGGTCGATTGCAATAGAGACAAGTATGCTTATCAAATGGATTCTTGTTCTTCCTTCGCATCAACAACTTCCTGAACTTAGACGCCGCTTGTTTCTTCTTTGTTTCAATCGGTTGTTTCCTCTGCACCAATGTTAAAATCCTTCACTAATATAAATAAACTTTCCACGCTCAAATCCTCTCGATCAACCCGATCATCATTGTGTGGTTCTTCCCGATCTCCCCGATCAAATTCCAGCGCCAGATTCCTTTTTGTGTTGTCTACGGTATCATTGTAATCGTTCTTCATCCTTGTGGTTTCACCCAGAATTTTTCCTTCAAAGAAGGCTTCTTCATTCAATTGTTTTTCCATCACAGATCCCATACCGAATTGCTCTGATACCATGTTGAAAGCAATTCACGTGCAGTGTTTTGAAATGAATACACACACATATTCATAACATAAACATGCATATATTCGGTGATTAAAATGGATACAATCACACCTATTTATACTTGTTTAGTTGACGGTTATATGGGTAGTTATACAACTGCCAAAACCGCTATTAACTACCAAATTACTATATACATGCATCTGACCCGTTTAACACACTAAATACATATAATTACTAAATTACGAATCTGCCCCTGCAGATGATTAGCATAACTTGATCAAGCTTAAACTCCAACATACGATAATCCATTTTCTGAAAATGTACTTACATGTGAATATAAAAAGTAGAATGAGTTGAGTAGAGAGACAAAAAAACAATATAAATAAATGTGTTTTTTACCCAATATTCATAGGATGGTATATATTAATAATATTGATATATAAAATAAAGAGTTTTCGTAAAAAGGCTAAAACAGTAGGATATTTATGTTCCTGAAATGGATGTTCCATCCAATAATATCCACACTTAGAATCATCATCCTGTAAATTTTAACAAAAAAAAATAAAGTATTTTTAATAACACATAGAAAAATGATCATAGATAAAATGATTTTAACTTAATATTCACATTAAGAATGATAGATGGGTAACTATTGCTGATTATTAAAAAATATATATAAAACACTTTAGAAGTATACTGAAAAATGAACAATGAATATTTAAATTTCCATTGTTCTTCATCTGAACACTCGAAGTTAGTAGGAGGGTTTGTTAAATGTTAGGTCTTATAGAAAAGATAAAATGATAATAAAATAAAAGGCCATTATGTGTACTTAAAAATACAGGAAAAAAAACAAATTGAATTTACCTTGCTCTTCATGTGAACTTTTGAAGCCAACGTGGTATGATAATGTTATATCAGATTAGTTACATTAAAGGATGATTAAACATTATAAAAGGAAACACTGTAATTAGTTAAATAAAAAGCCTGTTAAAGATGGTCTAGTGCTTTAATTGGAGACTCCTCATTTTTATCTTTTGGCCTGTAATTATAAGAAAAAGTGTATATTTAATAACATGCAGAAAAATAATCATAAACAAAATGAATTTAACTTAATCTTTGTATCAAGAATGAGAGACGGACAACTATGATCAATATTAAAAGAAATATAAAATACTTTAGAAGTATACTGAAAAATGAACAATAAATATTTGAATTTACCTTGTTCTTCTTCTGAACACTCAAAGTTAGTAATAGGGTTTGTTAAACATTAAATCTTATTAAAAACATGCTCTTCATGTGAAATTTTGAAGCCAGCATGATATGGTACTGTTAAATCAGATTAAATGCAATAAAATATGATTAAACATTATAAAAAGAAACACTCTACTTAATTAAATAAAATACCTGTTAGAGATGGTATAGTGCTTTAATTGGAGACTCTCGTCTTCATCTTTGTAGGTTATGTTTGTGTTGAAAATCACAAGAATTTGCATGTTTATATAGGCTCCACTCAGTGGCGTACCCACCCTTTGGGGAAGGAAGCAACCGTGATAGGCAGACACTTGATCAATCCATTAATCAAGCCAACAAATCCTTTGCAATCATAGAACAACGAAAGAAAAAATGAGTTACAGCCAACACCACTCACCTCTTTCGATGGGCTTCTGTTAATCCAAACTTGAGATACAGATTCACCACTCAAATTCCAGACTAATATCCAAGATCACCTCTTAATTAAGCCAATAATTAAGATAGCAATGGAAAGAAACTCTAAAACCAGAGAATCAGATATAGATAACATAAACAAAAACTGCCTTTCCTTCATCAGGTTCGATACATATTAGAAACAATAAACAACTACCCACGTTACTACATTCTAGGATAATAAAATAAACTGAAACACTTAACTTCTTGGAATTAACAAATAATTAAAAAAAATATATAATATAAAGAAAATTAAACGTGAGACTCCCAGACATGGAACACGATTGACAGCTACTTAATCGTGGTAATCAAGCTGATACAATTCTTTGAACTATCCAGATGACTAAGCTGACTAGAACATTTCAGCTCCTTATGGCTATCATCCTCCCCTTCTTTGAATCAGTTTGTCCTCAAACTTGAAGGCCCAAACTCCATACTAACTTCTGCACGTGTAGTGATTGTTTTTTGATTTTCACATATATTCTGCAACAACTCATTAGCCTTCTTAAAACCTGAAGAAAACAAGTTAGCAAACATATCGACAACCAAAGCTCGATGATTGGGTGTAGCGGTGGAGGTCATTGGGAGTAATGTTATCTTTCTCCCCTCCTTAACAAATGAATAGGTATTTTGATACCCATCATGAACAACCCTACGATCATATAACCAAGGACGCCCCAATAAGACATGACATGCATCCATGGGGATAATATCACACCAAACTTCATCTTTATACTTTACTCCGACACTAAACGAAAGTAGAACCCGGTTCGTGATACGTAGACCTTTACCTTGATTCAACCATTGAATATCATAAGGTGACGGGTGGGGTTCGATAGAAAGATTCATTTTGTGGATCAAGGTTTGAGATGCCACGTTTGTGCAACTTCCACCATCAATAACCATCGAACACACCTTATCTTTAACCGTACAACGGGTACGGAAGATGGCTTCACGTTGCTGATTAGGATCATAATTGGCAGTTCTGTTGAGTGCCCGTTGCACCACTAGACATTCACCTTCATCAGGACCCAATACAACTTCCTCATACTCCTGTTTGCAAGCTGCTAGAACTGGTTCTTCATCATATTTTGGGTTGTCATATCTCTCACAATCAGTGAGTGTAACAATTCGCTTGTTGGGGCACTCCGATGCTATGTGACCCAACCCTTGGCAACGAAAACAGCGCCTAGGAGCCTTCGTAGCAGCAGTAGAACTTTCAGGAATCTCAGTATGTTTTGAAGGAAATGTGGTAGAAGTGTTACTTGTAGAAAAAGTCGCGGGGACAGGCGATTGATTAACGGGTTTCCTGACTTCAGTTCTGCCTTGTTTCTGTTGTTGTACATCAACTTTGTGGGCAAGGATTATGAGCTCTGCTAGTGTAGTATATGGTTGTAACTCCACCACGTTTGCAATTCTTGACTCCAAACCACCGAGGTACCGAACCAAGGTCTGAGGATCATCTGCGTTTAAGTCACATTTCATCAATAAATACTCAAATTCTTGAGAATATGATTCTGCTGAGCGGTTCCCTTGTTTGATAAAATGAAGTTTGGAAAAACTATCTTGAAGGTAATACGTCGGCATGAACTTCTTTTTAAGGAGTCGTCTCATCTTGGACCAAGTTCGAATCTTTTCTTTACCTGATCGTTCTCGTTGTGAACAAACATTAGCCCACCATGTTGAAGCATATTTTCTTAATTTCAAGGCTACAATCTTCACCTTCTTGTGTTCCGGTGTCTGTTTATAGTCAAAAACACGTTCAACAGTTCGGAGCCATTCTACAAACTCATCTGGGTCAAGTCTTCCATCATACTCTGGGATGTCGACTTTGATGTCGCTGTGATGTCGGTTGTTAGGAGAACAACGACCATAAGGATTGTAGTCTTCGGCAGTGGAGTAGCCATCATCGTCATCGTCGGGCCGATAGCGAGGAGGTGTTATGGTCCTACCTCGATGATGTTGCATGGTGATCGTCAATTCTTGCAATTGCGCCTGCAATTCATGAACTTGTTGTTCCAGAGTGAGTCTCCCGGCAGTCATCAAGCAGTTCGTTTTCTTGTGAGAATCGAAAAAATAAATAAATTTATGAGTCTAAACAGAGTGCTTCGTCTCTGATACCAAATGATAGGCAGACACTTGATCAATCCATTAATCAAACCAACAAATCCTTTGCAATCATAGAACAACGAAAGAAAAAAATGAGTTACAGCCAACACCACTCACCTCTTTCGATGGGCTTCTGTTAATCCAAACTTGAGATACAGATTCACCACTCAAATTCCAGACTAATATCCAAGATCACCTTTTAATTAAGCCAATAATTAAGATAGCAATGGAAAGAAACTCTAAAACCAGAGAATCAGATATAGATAACATAAACAAAAACTGCCTTCATCAGGTTCGATACATATTAGAAACAATAAACAACTACCCACGTTACTACATTCTAGGATAATAAAATAAACTGAAACACTTAACTTCTTGGAATTAACAAATAATTAAAAATATATATATAATATAAAGAAAATTAAACGTGGGACTCCCAGACATGGAACACGATTGACAGCTACTTAATCGTGGTAATCAAGCTGATCCAATTCTTTGAACTATCCAGATGACTAAGCTGACTAGAACATTCCAACTCCTTGTATGGCTATCAAACCGCCTCCTTAAAAAGAATTTTCAGTGGTATATACATGTTAAAATTCTGACCGACCGTCTTAATGTTTTGCAATCGCCCCCCTTAAAATTTGTATAATTGGACTTGTGATGTGAATTTAAGTGATAGTTATAATTGTTTTTTTGGAAAAAAAAATTACCTAAAAAGTCTCCATATGTATTGTTTTGGATAGATTTTAAAAAATAAAACCAAGTAGAGATCAACTAGGTCTGAAAATCTTAACTTATAACAAGATAAATGCATAGATTGGGTAAACAAATATTGTATTTTAGATAGAAGTGGCCAGAACTATAACATACAATGGGTTGAGATGGTAACACCTTAACAAAATAAAGGTCAAGATGGATAACTTAAAAATTAAGTGAATATAATGGATTCAAACTTATAAAAATGATTATGTAATAAATTTGATGAGAAAATAATTAAAAATTATTCAATTAAACTATTTGTTTAGTTACAATTCTCTTTAAGTTGAAAAAAATTGATGTTTATTAAAATGACTGATTTAAATTCAAACTGATTTTGATTAAAATTCATCCTAATATGCACTCAATCTAGATGTATTGTATTTTTATTATGATTTTATATATGAAATTTAGTTTAATTTTCTTATTTTAACATGACCCGACCTGATTCAACCTGAATAGATCTGAACAAAAAATAAAAAAATTATTAAGCTAGATCCTTAAATGAGCATAAAAAAATTTTCGCCTCTCAAGAAAAATTTCCGACTCCACCAGTGGCTCCACATGAAGAGAGTTATTGTCAGATTTAATGCCAAATACCCCGTTCTTACTAAAACCGTATCCGTAAAATAACTGCTATATTTTAATGTTTTCTTCTTCTTTTTTTTTACTACTTGAAGTTTGTCCCACGTCACTTTTTGAAGACATCTGTGTTTTTATTTGATGACCTACTGCGGCTGAAACCACAACATGAAGATGGGTGAGGGAAAATGAAATGTAAGAATCCATAATTATCTTTCATTTATATTTCTTAACATATTATTTTATAAATCATATTTTGTATTTTTTTTTCTTTTTCTGCTTTTATATAATTATTATGTCTACGCATTTTGTTGGTTTATTGTTTAGATAATGCAGTATAAAGGTGACCCGAGGCTTCAAGCCAAACTAAATATCAAATGTACTACAGTATTAGTTTTATTTTTTTTCTAGATATTGTAATGTTTAAAAAAATACATACCCGCTGAACAGTCCTGGTTTTACGTTTCTTTTTAAACAGTACTGCAACTCCTGTCTCTGGAAGGTATGTAACTGACCAGGTCAATATTGTTCCATGTCTCCTTCTAGAAGATTTTAAGGGACTTTATGTGGCTGAGATTGCATCTTAGATTGATCCAATGGTAGAGATGTAGGAGTTGGGAAATTATTTTAACAGTGTCATAATAATATATAATGTAGATAAAAATATCATGTTGTAAAAAAATAGCATTAAGGAATCCAAACAAGTATTTAAAAGAATAAAAATATGTCATATTAACTTGACTAAAAACGTAGATGGATTCATATTTATTTGAAATTTATACTAAAACTAAATATTAAAAGTTATTTATAAATACATCAATATTAAATTAATTTAGATGTTTTGTTTGAAAATGGATGTAAAACCCATGTCCTCAGGTTTGAAAGATATTTGATTTACCAAATCATCTGAGCTCATATTGGTTTGTTTTCTCATTGGCAGTTATATTTGTTGCATTTGTATAGCAAGCAGTGTTGGTGGAAACTATATGTATTTGTAAATAGGGGCAATTACATATATCCCCCTACAAATTTTATTTATTACATATATACCCAATCCAAATTTTTAGTTACATATATCCCCTCCTCTAATGCTAAAAATTTCAAATATACCCATTTTCATTAAAATGAATTAATGAATTACTATTTTGCCCTTATTTTAAAATATTTATTATATATATTTTACCCTTACTTTGAATATACCCGTATTTTACGTTTTTTTCCCATTTTTAGTGTTTTTTCCTTCATTTTCGTGTGTTTTTTTTGTTTTTTAATTGTGTTTGTTTTGTACTTTTTTCTTGTTATGTTTTATATTTGTATTTTTTTTGACAATCATCAAAATGAATGAATGGTGGGGGCGGCGACGAAGGATGTGTGACGGCACTGCAGTCGTATGGTGCCGGCGATGAACAATTGGGTTTGCGTATCTGTGTTTGGAATTCAATATGTAAAGATATTAAAGTTGGGTATATATGTAATTTGAATTTTTTAGTTGGGTATATATGTAATTAAAAAATTTTAGTTGGGTATATATGTAATTAAAAATTTTTAGTTGGGTATATATGTAATTATAATTTTTAGTTGGGTATATATGTAATTAAAAATTTTTAGTGGGGTATATATGTAATTAAAAATTTTTAGTTGGGTGTATATGTAATTAAAATTTTTAATTGGGTTTATATGTAATTAGACCTTAAAAGAGGGGGATATATGTAATTCTTATTGAACGTCTCTCAACATTTATAAACACTTTTTTTCTTCTCTAACCATATAACATTTATAAACACTTTTTTTCCTTCTCTAACCATATTCATTACAATCTTTCATATATATACAAACTCAACAAATATGCAACTCTTAACCATTATATTATATTTTTGTTTTTATTTCACTCACATTTACGCACCAATTGTTGAAGCTCAAACACTATTTATATTCACTCATTTAACCAATTTCAATGGCCTCATCGTCACATTATCTTCATGATACAATGCATGCATGCAGTGAAGACCAATAACAAAGTTAAAATAAAACAAATATGTAACTTTACCATAGATATATATTAGGCACTTACATGACAATGGTAAACATATCCTGGCTCCGCGGTTGCATCGAAGGGATACGACGCGTTTGTATGCATGTACCCAAACTTCGCGATGATTTTAGTGATGTATCCCGCATGCATCTTATACACGTTCTTCCATCCTATCTCATACGCTTCCATACTCAACTTTTTACCAACAGCGTATTTCTCAATTTCGCATTTCTTAGCATTATTAAGTTTATTCATGCATCCTTTAAATGTGTCTATATATGTTATATTTGTTTGATCCAACACTCTAAACAGTCCAAGATGAATATGCAGCGGGTGATTATCATCCGTCAGATTTATCATCTTCCATATCTCTGTTGATCCAACCTTCGGTTTCTCGGTTACCGGATCATCATATGACAACGCGTTGATATAAAGATGAGTCGGTTCTCCAATTGGACTGGTGTTTTCGTACATAGAAATGTAACGAGTGTTTAGGACTTCTGATAAACTCGGTGTCGGGTATTTTAAAAAGGTTTTCGGGACATGTGACGGGTCAACTTCACGTTGACCGTTGATGATGAACTTCATGACCTTACCGTTGCTCTCGTTAACCGGATCTCCACCGGGGTATGGGTACGCAACATCATTACTTAAAATCAATTTTAAGTAAAAGTAACATGGAAACATATAATAGCTAGGCTTTGTTGAAAGTGTACTAGCTTGAGTTTGGATAAATTTATATAAAAACAAAGACAAAATTGAGTATGTTGCAATACTATTTTTGGAGTGTGCGCATGAAATCAACGTATTTTCAAGTTTGTTTGTGATGGCTTGATTCTAAATATGAAAATATAGAGACATAAAAAAGCATGCCAAGACAATATATTCGAAAATCATGAATATGTTACGTAGTAAAAATTAATGTTAACAAAAATGAAAAAATTGAAATGCAAATAAAGTATCACCCAGTTATAAAAACTAGCTTTAAGGAATCCAAAAGTTAATTTAAAACAATAACAATATGTCATATTAACCCAATTGAAAACGTAGAGGGACTCATATTTAATTGAAAAATGCTGAAACATAATTATTAAAAGCATGTTGTAACATTAACTCAGCATCTACGAAAACTGATTGTTAAAATTTACTTATAAATATATAAATATTGAAAATGAATGCAAAACCTAAGACCTCTCTCATTTATATGCGTATCTTTTGCATTTGTAAAGTAAGCAGTATTGTGGAAACTATATGTCTATATGCATTTGTAAATAAAATAAATACAATATCTCTCAACATTTATAAACATTGTTTTAATTTTTCTCCAACCATACACATTAGTACATTACAATCTTTCATAAATATAGAAACTCAACAAACATGCAACTTTTTACGTTAATAACCATTATATTTTGTTTATATAACTCACATTTACTAAAATATACAAACCAACCAATAGTTGTAACTTAAACACTATTTATATTCGCTTATTTCACCAATTTCAAAGGCCTCATCATCACATTATCTTCATGATCCAATATCTGTTACAAAATTAAAACAAAACAAGTATGTTAACATAGATATATATATATATATGTATAGGAAAGGAATCATATAATAACCCTCATTAATTGCGGTAATCCATTAACCCTGGCAAAAAACGCTCAAATCGCAAAATTTTTTTTTTATGGTTTTTTTTATGCAAAAATAGGGGGACTCCTTTTTTAACCGTTCGCTAATTCACAAGCGTTAAAAAGTTAAACGAAATGTAAGTTTGCGTTACACTGCGACACTTAAATAAATGTTCGCAGTGTAACGCAAACTTACATTTCGTTTAACTTTTTAACGCTTGTGAATTAGCGAACGGTTAAAAAAGGAGCCCCCCCTATTTTTGCATAAAAAAAAACCATGAAAAAAAAAAATTTTGCGATTTGAGCGTTTTTTGCCAGGGTTAATGGGTTACCGCAATTAAGGTGGGTTATTATTCACTCCTTACCCTATATGTATATATATATATATATATATATATATATATATATATGAGACACTTACATGGCAATGGTAGATATATCCTGGCTCCGCGGTGGCATCAAAGGGATACGACACGTTTGTATGTATGTACCCGAACTTCACAATGATTTTAGTGACATATCCCGGATGCATTTTATACACATTCTTCCATCCATTCTCATACGCTTCCACACCCAACTTTGCACCAACAGCGTATTTCTCAATTTCGCATTTCTCAGCATCATTAAGTTTATTCATACATCTTGTAAATGTATCTATATCTGTTATATTTGTTTGATCCAACACCCTAAACAATCCAAGATGAATATGCAACGGGTGATTATCCCCTGTCAAATTAATCACATTCCATATCTCTGTCGATCCAACCTTCGGTTTCTCGGTTACCGGATCATCATATGACTTTGCGTTGATATAAAGATGAGTCGGTTCACCAATTGGACTGGTGTATTCGTACATAGCAATGTAACGAGTTTTTGATACTTCTGATAAACTCGGTGTCGGGTATTTTATCAAGTTTTTCGGGACCCGTGACTGGTCAACCTCACGTTCACTGTTGATGATGAACTTCATGACTTGACCATTTCTCTCGTTAACCGGATTTCCAGTGGGATATGGGTATGCAGCATCGTTGCGTAAAATAACTGAATTTGACTCTGACTCCGAAAAGTCCACGACCACGTCAGCTATTTCTGACGGGGCAACAAGTATCTCCTTCACCAAAACTGACTGCTCATTATAAACAGAATCAGATCCCACGTGGATAAATGTTAGACTGTTGCTGAAAAAGAACCTGAAAAATCTTGCATTACTAGCGTTGATGATTCTGAACCGGTATTTTCTCCGGCGGACGGTCATGTAAGGCCAGGCTTTTCCGTTAACAACAATCACATCGCCGAAATACTCCGGTTGCCACTGAGGATGTATATTCGGGTTGTTTCCGACAGGATCCATATAGATGGATCCGTTAGTCCGGAAGTTACGATCAAACACGACCAACGGCCGATCAAACTCGTCACCGGAAGGGAGCCCGAGTGGGTCTTCGACGTCGTGATGACGTATAATGTAGGCACCGAACAATCCTGCGAGAAGGTTGACTCTGGTCAACCCCATGGCGTGATCGTGATAGTAGAGGTTGCCTGGCTGTTGTTGGTTGTGGTAAAGGTAGGTCTTTTTGGACCAGCGTGGTCCAACTTCTTGAAACCCGGCGGTGAACCATGAGTGTGAGTTGCCGTCGCTTTGTGGCTCGTCGATGCCGCCGTGGAGGTGAACCACCGTCGGAACACCGTGTTTGTTACGGGGGATGGCCGTTGGGATGGTGGGGTCCCAAGGGAGGATGTGTTCTGAAGGGAGGCTATTTTGCCATGTCACTTGAGTGCTGACACCGTGGATGGCTTCGATCGTTGGACCAGGGACTGTTGCAGTGCGCATCGTTTCACCGTATGCGAACACCTTGGTGAGGGGAAGATCCTTGTGAAATTTCTGTCAAATAACCAAACTTTTATTTTTTTCGGTCATTTAATTGTAGGTTTAATAAACAACACAAAGAATCTATAATATATTGCTTGTTTATATATTACATACCTCCATTAACATTTAATTTAGAGAATATTTCAGTGAATATTTGCATATGTTTATAGAACGAAAAACACTCATCTAACCTAAATCTACATCAATCTTTGTAACAAGACTTAAACGCTTAATTTTATTAAGAAGACACGAATGTCTTTTCATGAATCAGCGGATGATTACGCATCTGAGTTTTTTTTCCTTCTTAATAAATACAGTTAATCAAAGGGAAAATTCCAAAATATACAGGGTTGACATTTTTAAACTTGTTATGACCGTTTGACTTTCAGTTGTCAAGAAATATCTATCGTGTACGGGCGTCAACGCTTGTTTGTGTATCAGTGTATGTGTATGTGCGCCGGCCAACAAATCAGAAGACGTCTCTTGTTCTATATGCTATGGGCTATAAAACTTTATGCCTCGCATGCAGATTGGAGCATGCTGGCGATGTGGAGCTTGATTTACACTTTGTAGCTTGGTTACAATTTTAAAATCCTATTACGTTCTACCATTTATTAATAAAATATATTTTTAATGCTGTATTTATGTTTGTGATAAAACATATTGTCACTTATTATGAATTTCATTTGCTAAAGCCCGTAGGACCCTAAAACCATATCCAGAATCCTATTTAATATTCAAATGAAATAAATTTGTATATATAAATTAAATCTATTGATCATTTAACAATCTGAATCAAGGACTTTAGCTCTTTAAAGTTTAAATTACTTGAACAAAATTTGCTTTTTTTTTTTGTTGAATTATATTAGTCCGGTGACAATAGGGTATGTCCCCTCTAAGAGTTGTTGAGTTTTAACCTTGCTAGAGACGAGGTCTAAATTTAAAACGAAGTACATTAACATTATTATATTAGATATGTTTAAAAAGAGGTATAAAGCTATAATTTGAACGATCAACATGATATCATGATATCATATTTCATCATCAATAGGAAAAAATCATTATAGAAATTAGTTACCTACTCATGTCTGTAGTTGGTCAAACATTGTATTATGTTAATGACAAAAAGCATTAATGAGCAAATATGACAAAAGTCATCACCCACTTTTAAAATAGGATACGCGAGACTACCTAAGATATTTTCTATTAATAAAAAAGTTGAGTTTAAGTCTTGGCAAGAGATAAAATAATTTAAACTTGTTTAAGAGCATGAATAAAATTATTTTTTTTACCTAACAATCTTGATTTGAAGCAAGATAAATAAATTAATTTCGGTGAATAATTATTGTATTTTGGGTAAAAATGAGTAGGACCGAAACATAGAATGAGTTAAAATGAATAATACCTTAACAAAATGCGGTAATATGTATAAGTTAAAAACTATGTGAATACAATGAATTCAAATGGATAAATATTATCAATAATATGTTTGATGAGAATGTCACTAAAAATTAATAAAATAGACTCTTTGTTTAGTTGTTATTTATTTTAACTTGAATTAAATTGAAACTTTTTAAAAATAGATTTATTTAGACCCAAATTGATTTTTCTTAATACTCTTCTTGACCCGCATTCATCATAACCCAAACATGTTCTGATATGTTCCTGAACCTGTTCTGATCCTCTAACCAACTCGCTTTTTTTGACAGGCTTAAAATTTATCATAAAAATGTAGTTAAGAAAATCTCATAATTTCTTTTCTATTTATATTTAATATTTTCCACTATGATATGACAAATTTATCTAGACTAACTCAATGGCACTTAAACTAACAACACATACTCTTATAAAATATGCTTGACATGCAAGTTCAGATTATTCATGTTATATTAATTTTATGTAAAAAACCAAAAAATAAATTAATTAATTAATAATGAATAGGTGTATGCATTTGTCTCGTAATGTTTAAAAGAATAAAAGAAAGGTTGAAGTCTGAAAAGGAGCATTGAAGGACAAAAGCAGGACAGAAATTTGTCTAGGTCTTGGATAAATAAAATATCTCAACTAAAAGTCTAAAAGAAAATGAGCATCTAATGTTGTGAATTTTCCACATTCATAATCTTAATTTTGAATATTTAAATTTAGGTTTAGTTTAAATTACTTAGAATTGATTTTTAATCAAATTCATATGTTTAGTTAAATGAAGTTTTAATTGGTCGATTAATCTGCGGTTTTGTGATTATGTTTAAAGCTTTAATTGGCCATAAATGTTCTATCAACACCGGTTAGAAGGAAGTGTGTGTTGGATATAGTCTATGTTTAATTATATTTTTGATGTAAACATTAAAAATTAAAAATAACAATATAAAAAGGAATTAAATTTTTCAGACCCAAATCAGATGCTTTTTATCAAGCTAAGTGTTAGCTAATGAGTACACGCGTCATCATTACGTCAATTGGGGGGGGGGGGGATGATTTATTTTTTAGCGAGTTCTGGTCAACCAAGTCAATAACGACATGGTTATGTTTTTGACGTTTTTTTATCTAGTTTTGATTCTGGTTTAAACCAGGTAAAGGTGAAACTGGATAGCTGGTCCCTGTTCTGTTTTGCCCATCTCTAGTTGTCATACTAATTAATGCTTTAGATATGTAAGTTTGTGTTAGCATGTTAGGCTCGACCCATCAATCGTTAATGACACTATGTACTGACTCCTGAGTTGCCTAGTATAAGTTGCAACATATGTTCTTTAATATATGACAAAAGATAAAGAAAAAACAATGTAAACAAACGTGATATTCTAAAAAATTGTGTTGCATAATAATCACCAAAGTAGTTAGCCTTTTTTTTTTGTGATATTCAATTCTTAATCACATGTTTTGTACAGAAATATATAAACATAATAAATTATCTTGCAAATCAAAATCGACATTATTGATGCAGGACAAATAAACAAGTAACATTGTAACAAACTTTGAAAAAACCGTATTTATATTACATCATCTTCGATAATTCTATCGGTGATGTGTATTTTTTCAAATTCCAAGATTTTAATATTATATCAATTTTTAGTTACGGCCCACATTCCAAACAGTTTATAAAACAAAAATTATAAAAATTGAGCTTGAGACGTTGTCGAAGCCTCGAAGGAGCTTCTTGGAAAGTTGTGTTTCGAAGACTCGAAATTAGTACAAACAATGAAGCTACATGTACAAACAAAGAGTGCACCATAATCATATTAATTAATAATCTTATCTTATCTTATCTTATCTTACTTCTCTAATAAATCAAGGTTTTTCTAGGGACACATGCCGCATCCCTAGAGCACCTTGCACTTCTTTTCCCGCCTAAAACATCTTATCTTATTTCTTATTTAACTGACAAATAAGGACACTTGACACATTCCTATAGCACCTTGATGTTTTTTTTCGTCTCCCTCTCCTATAAATATATTATATATTAAATATTAAATATACTTTGAACATATTTTAAAATTAAAAATAAGACCTTTTCAAAATAATAAAAATATTTTAATATTAAAAACACACACTTTTTTAATAAAAAAAATTATTATGAAATATATAATTTTTAAAATTAGTTTTGCAAAATGAAATATTTAAAAAAACAAACTTTGAAAAAATTAATGTTTAAAAAATAATATAATTATTTTATTTTCTAATCTATGAAATTATATTGAATCATATTTTATACGAAAAAATCTTCTAAATATAATTTAAATTTTTATTAGTGAGTATTAGTTAATAATATTCTTTTAATCATCTCGTGTAATACACGGGATGCTAACCTAGTAAGAATATAAAATAAGCAAGACGACATACCCAATACTTCTGAAACATGGTGATTTTGAGAGTCTTGGAAACGGGAACACCATGAACAACATCATAGCCTTTGGTTCGGGGCATATTTGGAATTTCATCAACAAACATTTCCAATTGAGATGAGTTTACCAGGCCTCCGTCACCATAAACAGCCACAAGCAAACCCAAAATATGAACCAGAAGAAGACTACTATAAAACATTTTAATTCCGATACTACCCTTGTCTGCAATCTGCATGAACATAGTGTGTTTGTGTGTGTAGAGAATCAGGGAGACAATGAAGGCTTTGTGCGCAATAATGAATTGAATTAGATTCATATATATATTGGGTGGCTGTGGCTGTGAATAGGGGTCGTGTGTTTCTAAAATATACAAAATTAAATTAATTTATCAAAAATAATATTCTTGACTTGTTTTCTTTAATTTTTTGTAATTAATATTTTGTTTAAATTACTTTGTTTAAATCCGATGCAACTTTTCTTCTTGGTCCTTTATTTTTTAATTTAACTATCAAAAACTTATTTTTTTTACTGCCAACTAAGCAACTGCCAGGTACTTCTTATGCGGCCCACTATTAGTCCAGACAAACAAAGTCTCTAGCCCAACAGCCACCAATTCACGAGGAAAACCCGACCCAAGCACCCGTCAAAAACACGACGCTGGAAGGTCGGTAAAACCGAACGGAATTAAGGATCGAACTCATGACATGTGTCTTCTATCACTTGTTCAATACCCACATGTTACCGCTATCAAAAACTTATAATAACTAGGTTTATTCGCCCCACGCGTTACTGCAGGTTATCTCAGTACACTTTTAAGACTGGGTATTATATAGGAAAACCAAATCGCCCATCACAAATTATATACAAATTTTTCATAAAACATAAAATCATACTATGTTATAAAAATAATAGGAAAAATTACTCACAAAACTCGTCTCACCGGCAACCAATAGTTTGAATTAAAAGAAAAACTAAAATCTCTAATCAAATCTCTCAAATTTATTATGCATATCTCAGTTTACTGCTTTTAAAATTTAAAAAAAACTTTCGATGCTTCAAGTCTAAATTTTCAAAAAGTCACTACATGCATGAATCAGACACTTAAATAATATATATATATATATATATATATATATATATTTGTGTGTGTGTAATATCATAAGAAAAAAGACCCACTAAATATAATAATAATTTCATGGTTTTTAATAATATATAGTAATTTGATTTTGAAAATTTGTTATGAGGTAAGTGGGGCCTACTTTTTGTTACGCTAAAACTATTACTATTTTTAGACACAAGCGCTTATCTTTATTTTAAATTAAAGGCTAAATAAGTCTCTAATTTCGTTGAACTTGAGCATCACTATATACACACATCGGGCGTCATCGGCTATAATTCTTTCGTATCTAAAGAGAAGTATTTATATGGTTGGCTTTTTACCAGGATTATTATTAATTAATTATTAATTATTTTTGATATTTTTAGGAGAATATTTATGTTTTTCTTTTTGTAAAATTATATATGCTTCAACTAAGTTTGTGATTTGATTTGTAAATGAAAATAAAATAATAAAATTACCTTTATCTATGTATATATATTAAAAAATGTCAATAAATCTAAATACCATCTATATCATCTACTGAAATATAAATAATAACTAGGTTTAGTCTCTCTACGCGTTGCGGCAGGTTATCACGGTACACTCTAGAGAATGGGTATTAAATATCATTTGCAGAAGCATAAGTTACATAACAAAATCAAATCTTTTATCACGAATTCTATACAAACTTTTAATAAAAACATTAAATCATACAAAATCCTCACAAATATGTTATAAATATAACGTTTACTCACAAAATCCGTCTTATCGCCAACCAATCGCTCGAATTAAAAGAAAAACCTAAATCTTTAAGCAAATCTTTCAAATTTAATAATATTCTCTCTGTTTACTAGTTTTCAAAGTTAAAAAATTTCTGATGGTAAAGTCTAATTTTTTAAAACATTATTACATGATCGGACACCTAAATCATATAATATAATATAAAATGAGACTACTCACTATATAATATATTAAAATCACTATTTTTTTATGTATTTTAATTATATATAGTAATATGTTATAAATATAATGTTTACTCACAAAATCCTTCTTATCGCCAACCAATCGCTCGAATTAAAAGAAAAACCTAAATTTTTAAGCAAATCTTTCAAATTTAATAATATTCTCTCTGTTTAATAGTTTTCAAAGTTAAAAAACTTCTGATGGTAAAGTCTAAATTTTCAAAACGTTATTAAATGATCGGACACCTAAATAATTAATATTATATATATATATATATATATAATATAAAATGAGACTACTCACTATATAATATATTAAAATCACTATTTCTTTTTCATGTATTATTATATATAGTAATAGTAATTTAATTATATATAGTAATTTTTTTGATGTTTGGATAAAAAACAATACTATTCCTGGATTAGTATCAACTAAATAGTCTCTTTATCCTAAAAGGCCAAAGAATGATTATTGATCATTAGATTATGAGATCAAATTTAAAAGGAAAAATTTAAAATTTTAGAGGGAATAATTGTTAGAGGGTAATTTAGTCATAACCACTTTCCCCCACATTTTTTAAACATTCATAACTTTTACATACGATATTATTTTTTCAGAAAAAAAATATCATAAAAACAACCACTTTTTTATCTTTAAAATGAGTATAATATTTTTCAACAAAAAATTAAATTTTTTCAGCTCATTGTATCTAATTATTATCATTGTGTTTTTTTAAACGTTTGTGTATAATTATCTTTTTGTGTTTTTCTTAAAGATAATTGTGTCTTTTTTACTAAGTAATTGTGTCTTTTTTAAATATCAATGTGTTATTTATACTCGTCGTTGTGTCATCTTTGTGTAACATTATGTATTATGCAACATCATTGTCTCTTAAATTGTTTAGGAAAAGACAAGATTGAACAGAAACACAAAAGACATAATTATGTACAAAAGATACATTGTCTAAACAAAAGACACAATAACAAACACACAATGTATATACAAAAAATGATATTGAGGAGAAACACAAAAGACACAATGTCTATTCAAAAGACAAAATGCATATACAAAAGACACAATGACTCGTCATTGTGTATTTTTATAGGTAATTGTGTCTTTTTTCAAGATTATTGTGTTATTTATACTTGTCATTGTGTCATTTTTGCTTGACGTTATGTATTATGGAACATCATTATGTCTTAAATTGTTCATGAAAACACAACATTGAGCAGAAACATAAAAGACACAATTACCTACACAAAAAACACAATGATATGTATAAAAGACACAATGAACTAAAAAACAAAAATTTTCTAGAGCAAAAATTATATTAATTTGAAGATAAAAAATGCTTGTTTTTATGGTATTTTTTTCAAAAAATAATTCCGCATGTAAAAGTTATGAACGTTTAGAAAATATGGGGAAATTTGATAAAAAGTCAACAAAAGTATGCATGACTAAAATACCCTCCAACAACTTGATTTAATCATACCCATTGATTAATGATCTAATAACTCAAGATCCTTCTTAGGCTTTTTAGGTTAAAGGGTTTATTTAGTTGAACTTAACCCTACTATTCCTTAGACTATCCACAACGGTCACCCCACTGAAAATCCCTCCCCACTGAAATTTCTTGTCACGTCATCACCCCACTGAAAACTACAAAACCCCACAGTGGTCACCTCACTGAAAACCCCTCCCCACTATTTCACTTGAATTTGAAAGAACCAATGGGGGGCCACTTGAATTTGAAAGAACCAATGGGATTGAAGGAAAATCAACGGGGAGCGGGTGCCGTGGAACTCACCTTGGCGGGCACCGTGGGGCATGGGGGCGGTGTTCCCGCTATACCCCGCCGAGGGGTTGGACGCCGCTGGCCCAGCGGTGCAATGGCTGTGGGTGGCCTTAGGCCTTGCCAGTTGCCACCTTGGCATTGCAGTCAACGCTCCCGTTTTGACATGTTCTTTGATCTGAGACCATCAGTATCATAAACATCCGTAAAATTGCCCCGTAAGCCCATATGTCAATATTTTCATAAATCATTCATTAAGACTTGATATTTTTTTTAACTTGCAAAAATTCTTATAAATACTTACCTAGTTACCTTTACACATCATCACAATCTTTTATATTTATTTATAATAATCAAGTTTCTTTTAATACCATATCACATTATTTATAAAAGTTTAAATAACTTATTATTAGTATTATTAGAATCAAATAATTTGTTAGTAAATTACTAAATTATATAATCTAAAGTATTGTATAAATTGAATAAAAAATTAAGAAATTATTTGTCAAATAAATACCCTATGTCTTTCTATTGTTTTACGCAACCATTACATTTAAAATTAAAATAAATGCTGTACAAGTCCCTAAAGCACATGACATACAATTCATTAATATACATCTTGAAGTAACTTAAAAAAAAAAAACTAAAAACATTATTCTTAAAGAGGGACGACATACCATTTGACATGTTCACATGTTGTTAAATTAAAAGCTATCCAACACATCATTTCTTTCATATGGTGGGCACAGGATGGCCTTCACAGACGCCAATTGGCGATGGTTTTAGTATTTGTTAAAAGGGCAACTTGAAAACATTATATTGAACGTTAGACGTGTTGCAAATTTATATTTGTGTCGGTCCAACATAAATAATTGGTATTAATTCCTATACTTCATAAAATAAAACATGTAACTAAAATATTAAGGTTTTCATTCCCTGCCTGGCTGGATTAATAAACAAAACCCTTTTGAATGAAATCGTATACTCCTTTAATTTTAATAAAGAAGTCATGTTTGGGTGTTAAACTTAAACATGCCAACCACTCAATTTCTTTAAATTAAAATAAGGAAAAAATGGTAATAAACGTGTCATGCGTTATGACGGTGTTGAAAGGTGTAGTAACCTGAATTTATATAGCCGAATGGATATGGATTATATTTTGACCCAAATCGTTTCCGAACAACGCGCACATCAAAACTTAGACCAATGAATACTTACATTAATAAGCATGGAAGTTTGTTGTATTTGATCTTAATCGTTCTGGAAAGTTTATAGATGCATAGATCGACTCGAATTTATACTGACACGTACATAAAAATAAAAAAGTAAGATATTAGCCTCTGATTTTTTTAAGTTAAGGAGTAAAAGGGGTAAACTCAAAACTTTAGATACCTAAGTAAAGTCAAATAATATTTTACAAGGTTTAAAGAAAGTTGAACAAAAGGGATAGAATCGAAAATTCAAAAACTCGAATAGGTTAAAATGACATCTTACTAAATCAGTAGGAAACCCATAGGCACTGCAAATTAAAAAATTAAGATATAGCATAATCAAATTATATCAGGATGGAAGACTATTGTTCAATAAAAACAAAACTAAAAATTAAAAAAAAAATATTGAAGAGTAAAACAAATGTTGAATTAATTTCGTTATGTAGTGCAATTAATAAAAATTAACTACATATAAGTATAATTTTAAAAATCCTAGTATTTTACACAATTGAATGGTGAGTTTAGACTTGATTATAAAAATTGAAATACAAGTAAAAAATAGCTATATTACGTCACAAATGTTATCCAATTGGGGTCGGTCTCAGTACCCTCACGCTGTCAACATTTTTAACACGTTGAATCAATTTTAGGAATTGAATACAATCAAAGAAAAGTTATGAAAAAAGAATATGTATAAAACGTAAAAAATAAAACAAATTAAAAAAGATAACAAATTAAAGTGTACTAAAAATAAAAGGAAAAAAATGAAGACTAAAAGAAAATTAAATTAATTATAGACATCTTAGTATAATTAACATTTTTTTTGCAAATATCAATGTACCAAACCAATATTAATTGCAAATTAAGTAAGACAGGCACACATTCAAGCGAAAACCGTAACATTTATCACAATAGGTTTTTAGGAAGTGGATTTAATTTTCTCAGGAATCGGGCCATGTCACAAGCATTGTTTGTGTTCGCAGCATGCGTGGCTTTTTACCAATGACCTCACTTGGGTAATGAGGCTTTTTTTTTTTTTGAACGGCATTTGATCTCAACATGTGAAACATTGATTTTCAGGCCACGTCACCAAGGTCTAGTTACCATGACCTCCGTTGAGACCCCACCACCACCCCAGGAGGAAACCGCACCAGAAAACCCCCTGACCTCCCAATGACCCCTATTTCGCCTTGGGAGGGATTTGAACCCGTGACCTCCCACAAGGGAAGCCAAGGGGGTAACCATTAGGCTAGAAGCCCTTGGTTGGGTAACGAGGCTTAAGAAGTATTTAAAATTATAGAATAAGTGTTTGAATTTATGTTTTAGAGTAAATTACTGATTATGTCCTTTAAAAATATAGCAATTTGCTGGTTTCGTCCTTTAACTTCGAAAATTACTAGGGGTGTCCTTATTTTAAAAATTTTGCACTGGTTTTGTCCTTTGTCACTAACCCCGTTAACTTATTCCGTTAAAGCTCCCATGTGCAAGTCACATGAGGGGTAAAATGGTCATTTCATCCCCTTCTCTCTAGGTCCTTCATCCTCATCGTTGCTCCGGCGAACATTGGGGGACGGAAACCGTGCCGGCGGACCTCAAAGGAAATCTATTTGTTGATTCCAAATCAAGAATTTTACATTAATTGATTTTTATTAATCAATTTGTTGATTCCAATTGTGGCGGACCTCAAAGGAAATCTAATTTCGTATCTGTTGCACGACGGTGTTGAGTTTCATTTTAGAAGGAAGACGCGGCGCGTGAGTTTCGTGGTGTTAAAGCCAAGACTAATTTTCCAACACACGAGGATGAAATCGGTTTGCTGAACCGTGGACTTGACTTTTCGTCACCAGCAAAGCCACCGCAGCCGGCGTCATTATTCTTTCCGGAGACTGTTAAAAACGGAACCCACAAATACCGACCGGAATCGGAATCAAAATCGGATTCGGAACTGGAACTGACACCGGAATCGTAACGAATGAATTCAAGGGGTTTGAATTTATGGGTCAAATTTAACAAGGATTCATGGGTGAAGATGATTAGGGGTATGATGAAGTTGCAGATTATGAAGGAGGCTAGAGGTGTCGGTGCTGGTGGAAACAATGATCGGAAAAGATGGACCGAAGCTGATTAGCACGTGGGTCTTGTTCAATCTTGGACCTTTGCTCTGGCTTGGACTACTCTGGTTCGATGTGTTTGCTGGTAGGAGAAGGGAGGAGAAAGAGTGGATTGAATTGACGAATTTGCCCATCACGTGGATAGGGCGTGGGGATTTTAACGGAGCATGTTAACAGAGTTACTAAGAAAGGACATAACATGTGCAAACTTTTCAAAATAGGGACACTCCTAGTAATTTTTGAATTTAAAGGACGAAACCAGCAATTTGCTATATTTTTAAAGGACGTAATCAGTAATTTACTCTATGTTTTAATTAGGTATAGTACTTAAATGGTTGAATTTTTTTTCAAGCAATAAGTATGCACTTTTTTTCTTGAACCTTAAATAATATTACAAGAGAAATCATAATCCAATTTCAATCAATTTACATTAAGATAACCCATCTCCCATCCCCACTTATATAGTTGATCTATTTTATATTAGATATGAATCATGACCAATTGAATTTATTTAATGTGCCGAATCAATACATTTAATTTCAATTATTAGTATTCTTTTAATTAATAATATTGAAAACTTAATGATAATTTAAATCATCAATATTTACTTCCCATAAATTTAAAACCTATTTTGCAAAATTATAAATAATATTAAATGACAAGGAAAGATCAATCAATAATGAGTATTGAGTGATAACTAATAATTGGTAAAGCACATATAAAAAGATTTAAAATTAAAGAGATTTGAGTGAGAATTATGGATCCGTTTTAGATTAATGTAAAAAAGGGTGATTGTCGATTTGGGCAGAAAAAATTTAATATAGTAAATTGTGATAACTAGGTTTATTCCACTCACGTATTACGGCGGGTTATCACATTACACTTTTGAAAATGGGTATTATATATTATCAGCAAAAGCATAAGTTAGATAACAAAATCAAATCTCTTATCACGAAATAAACCATAAGCCCTAAAGCCTAAACCTAAATCCTAAACCAACAAAAACCCAAATCTATAAGCAACTCTAATCTTTAATCAAATATCTCAAATCTAATACTCTTATCTTATCTGTGTTTACTAATTTTCAAAATTAAAAAAAAAAAACTTCTTTTGCTCCAAGTCTAAACCTTTAAAACGCCACAAAATCAAGACGTAATCTGTTACATCCCGATTGAATTTTTAATTTTAGAAACTGAATTGTGACAATTCGCAATTTTCATGTTAGAATCATAACTCAAAAATAAAGAAAATGATTGTAAGCGAAATTTCGAAACGAGGCTCCGATTTCAAGATATAAAGAGCCGAATATAGCGTTAAATAAGTGATCATATAATTTGGACTTTTCAGATCTTGAAATTATAATGGTTGGAAAGAGCCCGAAAAATCGTGAACGTGGGCGAAAACGGCGCGTAAAACGGAGTTCGTATGCTCCTGGAATCGCGAAAACAAAATTGAAATCTGACTAAGGCGGTGGAGGTACGCAAAGGAAAACAAACCATAATCTGTTTAGCCACTAAACATCATATGAAAACAAACCATAATCTGTTTAGTGTAAGAAAACATAAGATTCAAAGAGAATTCAAGAGAAACAAAGTAAACCAAGTGAAGAACACCCGAAATCTTCGATCCAATGATTCCCAAACCTTGAGATCGCCTCCAATCGCCCCTAGATACCTCTCTGATCGTCCAACAACAAATGTCCCAGCCTCAGCCGTTTCAATTAGGTTAAATTCGAAATTCTGGAAATCAACCCGCGTCGCGTAACCCGACATGTGTCTCCAAGCCCGTCGCGTAGCGCGACGGGTTCCGCTACCCGACAAAATAGTCGGGTCAACCGGCATCAATAAGTGAGGGGTATTTTCGTCATTTCCACCTGTCGTGTAGCGCGAAAGGGTTTCCTGTGGTCCTCGCGTAACGCGAGGGGTTGAAAATCCA
Organism: Mikania micrantha; assembly: GCA_009363875.1. NCBI lineage: Eukaryota > Viridiplantae > Streptophyta > Magnoliopsida > Asterales > Asteraceae > Mikania > Mikania micrantha. Next base: position 94,097,243 of record CM018694.1, read on the forward strand.
GAATTCTTCTTTCTTTGTTCTTGTATCTGTTCTCGTTCAACCGGACACTCGTTTTCTTGATCTTTTATGCCAAAATGATGTGTTTATAACCTGTAAGCATGAAATTACAGAATTGTGAAGAACCAGCTTGAATCGACTCTAAAATCTAATAAACTGTACAGAAACGAAATAAAAACAAATAGAAAAATAGATGTGTTTTGCAACACATCACTCGACATGGAGTGCCAATCTCGATAATCTCTGATCGCGACAGTCGATTTACGTCGCATTTCTGGAAATCCTTACATAAGGCTTTGGGAACGAGATTGGACATGAGTACCGCTTACCACCCACAAACTAATGGGCAGAGTGAACGAACCATACAGACACGAGAAGACATGCTTCGGGCATGTGTTATCGACTTTGGTAATAGCTGGGAGACTCACCTACCGTTAGTTGAGTTCTCATACAACAATAGCTACCACACCAGCATCCAAGCTGCACCATTCGAGGCACTTTACGGACGTAAGTGTCGATCACCTATTTGCTGGGCGGAAGTTGGAGACAGCCAACTGACCGGTCCAGAACTGGTGCACGAAACGACTGAAAAGATCGTGCAAATTCGCAAACGGATGGCAGCAGCTCGGGACAGACAGAAAAGCTATGCTGACAAACGACGCAAACCGTTAGAGTTCCAGGTGGGAGACAGAGTACTACTCAAAGTCTCGCCCTGGAAGGGAGTCATTCGGTTTGGCAAACGAGGCAAGTTGAATCCTCGTTATATTGGACCTTTCGAGATTACAAAACGAATAGGCCCTGTAGCCTACAAGCTAAACCTGCTAGACGAGCTGAGCAGCGTGCACAACGTGTTTCATATCTCGAATCTCAAAAAGTGCCTGTCCGATGAAACACTTGTTATTCCTCTCGATGAAATTCAGATCGACGAACAATTGAACTTCGTTGAGGAACCGGTGGAGATTATGGACCGGGAAACCAAGAAGCTCAAACTTAGCAAAATACCAATTGTAAAGGTGCGATGCAATTCGCGGCGTGGACCGGAATTCACATGGGAAAGTGAAGACCAGATGAAATAGAAATACCCACACATGTTCGCGGAACAGACAAACACTGGCAACGCAAGTTGAATTTCGGGACGAAATTCTTTCTAACATGGGGAGGATGTGACACCCCGTAAATTCCAGGTCAGCACCATATTTATTTAAATGTTTGTTGTACACGTGGCACTAGAATTGGTTTAATTTAGTGTGACACGTGGCACGACAGTACGAACACTGGCACATGACTAGATAATTCGTGGAATTATCGATAAACAGCACACGCGTGTCAAAACACACGAACGTTGGTGAACGTCTAACACGTTGTGTAGCACAACACTCGAAACTTCACGAAACACTCACGCTTTGAACTTGGAAGTTCAAACGAGGCCAAACGATAGTTCGGAAGCGTGAAAACGACGACGAACAGATAAAACCCATTAAAAAGGGCTTATTGGGTTCTTCAGGGGCCCATCGCGGTACGCGATGGCCCTAAAAAGGAAAACTGTCGCGATACGCGACAGACATCGCGAAGAGTTGACTCCCGGATTTCTTCGCGTAGCGCGAAGCACTTTTTGAACTTTCACCGCGGTACGCGAAGCCGCCCAGTCGACAAAATCTTTATAAATCCAAGACAATGATGCCTAAACTATCTTTACTCATCATATCTCCGGCTTCACACGAAATCTGTCGACCAACTTCATCTTCCCCATCAATTTTCAGCCATTTTCCACCATTGTTGAGCCTCTTGAAGCTCAAGACTTGAACTTTTGAAGACCCAAGGAGACCAAGGAGGACTTCCTAGCACCACCACCCACTTGCACCTGCTGTGGAGCTGCTTTCTAACCTTCCAGGAGCACTCAAGAGCTGTCAAGAGTCTATCTCGAACTTCTAGAGCTTCCTAAGGTAGTTTCTATGGCTAAAACACTCTTTTACACATCAATGCACACACATGCATGGGTGAAACCCACATGCAAGCACTCATGGTCCACATGCACGATATTAGGATATGGGTTTAATGATTTAGATGTATTTCTTGATGATCTATGATGATATTCTAGTGATTGATGATGATCTATAATGTAGGATGTTGTTAAAGGCATGACTTGTATATGTAATGTTGAAATATTGCCATGCATGCATGATCCACGATTGTTGGAATGATTTTGATTATATAAATATGTTTTGTGATGATATTAGAAGTGTTACTCATGGCTAGATTTGATTGAAATGGTTAAAAGGTTGATATTTGATAAACTTTCTATTATTAGAAACTTTATGTTGACAAGATGATATTTTGGATGAGATAATGGGCATGCATGCAGTAGCGGATTCAAGGCTATGGGAGGGGGGGGATAGGCCCCCCGTAGGACCTCGCGATCGTATGTTAAAACGTATTGTTTTTAAATAATTTTGCTTAATTTTGAAACAAAAAGGGGCACAAATGTTATTACAAGGAGCACAAATCTTATCAAAAGGGGGCACAAATCTGATTACAAGGGACATAAATATGATTATAAGTGTCACAAACTTGATTACAAAATGTCATAATTGAAAGTGAATAATGAAAAATGCGTTCTTTTCATAGATTTTATACGAAATATAAACTTTTTACCCGGACCGATAGGTTTGTTTTGTGCTTTTAACTAACCAGACCAACATTTTATTCGGACCGATAGGTTTGTTTTGTGCTTTCAAGTTTCAACTAACCCGACAACCCACTTTATATCCAAACCCATTTTTACCCACTCACTTTTTGCCCCCCGTGAAAAATTTTTCTGAATCCGCCACTGCATGCATGTATGTAGGATTGCTCTTAGGATGATAATATGATGATTGAAATACTTGGGAGGTGATTTTGATGATGTTTATGGTCATTTTTATGCAAAAACCACAAAGTTACTATTTATAGTAACTTTATTTTTACAAAAACCGATTTGTCAACATGTTGAATAATTGGAGCATGCTAAATGATTTATTATGCGATAATATGATAATTAGATGCTAAATTAGATGGTTTCTGATGTCACGTATGCTAAAAATGGAAGCTTTCCATTTTAGGAAACTTTTGTATGTTAACATGTTATAAACGACTTATATGGCTTTGTATGATGATGTGTTATGTGTTAACATGATCACGTAGGACTAACGAGCATGCTAGAACTATAAAATTGTTATGCTTCGTGAACTTTCCAAAAATGAAAACTTACTATAAATAGTAAGTTGTCCATAAACGCGACTAGCGTGTTTTGCACACGACAAACACTTACACGTTTGCTACACGATTCACAACCGTAACACGGTTCACCAACGGGTCGTTGACGTGACACGGTCAACTCTAGTCAAACACGGTCATTGTGGACCAACACAGTCAAACACGGTCGATGTGAACCAACACAGTCAAACACGGTCAATGTGGACCAACACGAGCAAACACGGTCATTGTGGACCGACACGGACAAACATGAACAACCAAGGGTTGTTGGACACAAACACGAGCACTAACACGAATACTAGCACGGTCACTTACACGAACTCACGTACGGTGTACGATATAGGTTGCCGGTGACCGACACGTATTACGACGCAGGAGCTTACGCTTGATTTGTACTTACTTCACTAAGGTGAGTTTACGGCCCATCTTTACTCTTTTCAAACGCTTTTAAATAGGGGGAGAATACTAGTTACATCGAGTCAAACATTTATTACTGTACAAACATTTTTGTGTATGCTGGTTTATTGGACAAACATTAAGTGTTGAACTCGTAACAAGTCCTCACAAAGTCTTACCGTTAATGTGCGAACAACGTGGTAGATTTGGATGGATCCATTAGGGAATGACTAACCCCACGGGGCACTATGTTGACTGGATGTCATAACCCGTCCAAACTCTGACCTAACCTGCTATGTATACGAGACATAGCGGAGGCAAGGACAAACAAGTCTAGTTCGGTAGTGACGCACTGACACTTTGGGCCTAGGGCTCGGTACTAACATTGATAAACAGCATGACACACTTTCTTACTACATATGTATATCAAAACCTGTGAACTCACCAACCATTGTGTTGACACTTTTCTAACTTGTATTCTCAAGTAACTAGCGTGGCTAGCGGGAGGACAGGAATGCACAATTTAAGGAACGAGCATTAGGAACTTACATGCATTCTGTCTTGTCATTTTGAAAACAATTTACTTTTATTATGTTAAAGGATGTTGTGTTAAACTATTTACATTTCCGCTACATTTTGTCAAACACTTGATTTTCCGCTGCAATATGATATGACAACTTTTATTCCGCTGCAAACTATTTTATGAGTGTATGTGTCAAACTTTGGATTTGTAAACGCATATAGAAGTGTTCTATATGACCTTGAGCTGTGATTCTGGACACGTCACATCCACGTGGACATACGCCACGAGTGGGAATTTGGGGGTGTGACATTTACAATGACATAATTAACGGTGACGTAACACATTATTTTATTTTTTTCTCTAACAATGATAATTACAATGATAAATTACAGTGATGTAATAGAACACATTATTTTGATTTTTTTCTTTCACAATGATAATTATAGTGATGTAATTTATCATTGTTCGAAAAAAATTTAAACTAATTTGTTGTCAATGTAAATTACATCACTGTAATTTAAACCAAATTTACCGAAAAAAACCGAAACCGAATTTTACGTCAATGTAAATTACATCACGATAAATTACGTCAATGTAAATTACATCACTGTATTTATCATTTTTAAAAAAATTTCAAATAAATTTGTTATATTTAAGCTCGTTACAATGATGTAAATATAGGACATTTAAAAAAAGTAAAAAAAAAAATTAGTCGAGACTATAACGGAATTAAAGAGAAAAATGAGACGAATATAATGGTGCAATTTTTTTTAAAAAATAATATATTATAAAAAAGTTATTAATGTTTAAAAAAGAGGGGGGAAACTTATAAGGGGTAAAATGATTGTGATGCCCTTTTTAATATTTTAATGAAATGCTTATGTGTAAGTTTATGATTGGTTAAAATGGGTTATATAGTTGTAGCAAAAGATGAGGGTTAATTTTTATACCTTGCCCTATATATATATATATATATATATATATATATATATATATATAGGGAAGTGATCAAATGCTAACCTTAGGATAGAGCAATAACCCATTAACCTCACCATATTGAATGATCAAATTACAAGATGCCAATCTAATGGTTCATATTAAACTGTAATATAATAATGTAATTGATTAGAAATAAAATGGAATAAGGGTATTAATGTAATTTGTTGTATTAAATACTTTACCCCATCTTTTTTATACATCCATAACTTTTTTATACTATAATATTTTTTTATAAAAATTGCACCATTTTATTCGTCTTTTTTTTCTCTTTAATTCCGTTATAGTCTTGACTATTTTTTTTTTATTTTTTTCGGATGTTTGTCTTTACACCAATGTAACAAGTATAAAACTAACAAATTATTTGTAACGAGTTGTAACAAATTTGGGTTTACATTGTTGTATAATAAATAGGGGTTAAGTTTAAGAGTGTAAACGAGCCATGCCAATCCTGAGCTCGTTAATTACGTTATATTCTTGACTACGTTTTTTATTTTTTTCGGATTCTCGTTAATTACGTTATATTCTTGATTTTGTAACGAATTTTGGTTTTTAAAGTACTAAAATGTATTTACAATCTTGTAAATATAATTTTTAAAGTATGAAAATGTATTTACAATCTTGTAGATATAACGAATTTTGGTTTTTATCAACAAAATGTTATAATATTTTTTTAAAGTATTAAAACGTATTACATATAGTAGATATAACGAATTTTGGTTTTTATCAACAAAATGTTATAGTATTTTTTTAAAGTATTAAAATGTATTTATAATCTTGTAGATATAAAGAATTTTCGTTTTTATCAACAAAATGTTATAGTATTTTTTTAAAGTATTAAAATATATTTACAATCTTGTAGATATAATTTTTTTTAAGTATTAAAACGTATTTACAATCTTGTATATATAACGAATTTTGGTTTTATCAACAAAATGTTATATTATTTTTTTTAAAGTATTAAAATGTCTTTGCAATCTTGTAGATATAATTTTTTTAAAGTATTAAAACGTATTTACAATCTAGTAGATATAACGAATTTTGGTTTCTATCAACAAAATGTTATACTATTTTTTTAAAGTATTAAAATGTATTTACAATCTTGTAGATATAATTTTTTTAAAGTATTAAAACGTATTACAATCTTGTATATATAACGAAGTTTGGTTTTTATCAACAAAATGTTATATTATTTTTTTTAAAAGTATTAAAATGTCTTTACAATCTTGTAGATATATTTTTTTTTAAAATATTAAAACGTATTTACAATCTACTAGATATAACGAATTTTGGTTTTATCAACAAAATGTTATACTATTTTTTTAAAGTATTAAAATGTATTTACAATCTAGTAGATATAATTTTTTTATACTATTAAAATGTATTTACAATCTTATAGATATAACGAATTTTGGAGCATCCAGAAAAAATAAAAAAACCTAGTAAAGAATATAACGTAATTAACTAGCTCGGGATCGGCTTGGCTCGTTTACACTCTTAAACGTAAACCCTATTTATTCTACAACAATATAAACCCAAATTCGTTACAACTCGTTCCAAATAATTTGTTATTTTTATACTTGTTACATTGGTGTAAATACGAACATCCGAAAAAAAATAAAAAAACCTAGTCAAGACTATAACGGAATTAAAGAGAAAAATAAGACGAGTAAAATGGTGCAATTTTTATAAAAAAATATTATAGTATAAAAAAGTTATGGATGTATAAAAAAAGAGGGGGTAAAGTATTTAATATAGCAAATTACTAAATTACCCTTATCAAATAATAAAAGAAAATGCCATGTGTTTATTTCTGATTGGGTAAATAGAGTTAATGGGTTAGTGCCATAAATGAGGGTTAGCATTTGAACCCAATCCTATATATATATATATATTTGTTTTTTGCATTCTTTAAATATTAAAACACACGAAATAAACACCTTAATAATCACATACATAATTCATAATTTGTAAGTTAAAATGTATAATTCAAATTCAAAGTGTGGTCAAGTTGTTTAATTGTAAAAAATAATCTTAAATACAAGATTTTGAGCTTTAATACAGGAAAATCAATAAAAAAATATATGTTGTATTGGACTAAGCTCGATTATTTAATTTTTATTAGCTTTTTGTATTTTTTGATTATTTTGCTATATGTAAAAAACCATTATTTTTTTTATAATAAAAGAATAATTCTTACATATTCTTTTAAATAAAAATTAAAAACACAAAAAATATTTAAATAAGATGATTCACAAGCTGAACCAATGTGTCAAATCACGAGTTTAAGCTTAGATTGACTACAAAACAAGCCAAACAACTCGACGCACTTAAACGAGGTTTTTTTTAAGCGAGTTAATTTTAAGCAAGTCATAGGTTGTTTGAATAACTCTAAGTTCACCTAAACAAGAAAGAATCAATAATATACAATATAGTCAAAATTAAGAAGGAAAAAAAACTTGTAATTAAATTTAACAAAAATCAAGAGAACAGATCTATAAATCAATCAACTAGCGCAACTATTTAAAACATTATTTACCTACTTAATCTAAGTAATTATGAATAATATATATACAGAAGGTTTAACTTTAAGGTTTCTAAAAATTTTAGCATGTAACTTAGGTTGACTAAAGGAGGCCAATTTATATGAAGTTTGACTTTAATTTGTTTGAAATCATCCAAGTCTCATCAGTTTGTTGTTTTAAATACTTGCAAGAGATTTGTATAGATTATTCATTATTGAGATTAATTTGAGGGTCTGTACGTAACCATCTTAAATCCGGCCTGGATCTTTGCCACTTGTCCAATATTATTTGGAAAAGATTGTTGATGGTGTACATATTTTATACAAGTCACAAGAAAATGATGACGACTTATTCAATAGATTAAATTTAAAATCTTATAAAACTGAGAAGTAAATTCATTATTCGATAACAATTTGACGTATATAGAATTTATATTGAGCAAATAACCCAATTAACGTGTATCGGAAGAAATTTTGGGGTTCGTCTGGTTGGCCGCCAACAATTTCTGGGCTAAAATAGCTACAAATAAGTACTTTTTATTCTTAAATGAGTAAACTTCTCTTTTGCTCCATGTGGTTTGACAAAAGTAACTATTTTCATTCAAATTTTGAAATTTTGCAATTTTCCTCCATTAGTTTCAGAAAATTAACCATTTTCATCCAAAGTCCATTTAAACTTTGGATGAAAATGGTTACTTTTGTCAAACCACAGGGACTAAAATGGTTAATTTTCTGAAACTAATGGAGGAAAATTGCAAAATTTCAAAATTTGGATGAAAATGGTTACTTTTGTCAAACCACAGGGAGCAAAAGAGAAGTTTACTCTTCTTAAATTTAATAAATTTACTTTTTAGATTGTCTTGTATCCTTATTTCTAAGAAATAATGTAGGATATAGTTATAAAAGAAAACCTTTCTTTATTGAGATTTTTAATTTAATATTCATTTTTAATTACATATTTAAATTAAATTAAACCACCTTGAGGCCGTGATTTAACATTTCAACGAGACAGGCTTTTAAATATATTTAATTATTATTTGTAATTTCATAAAATGCCAAGTCTTTGGTAAAACAAGTATTTAATTAATGTCAAATACGTTACAAACAGAAAAAAACAATAATAATAATATTATGTTGAAAGTCTTGATCATTAGATGGTTCGTGACCAGATACAACCTAAGAATCCGATTATTTAATATATAGCTTGAGGGAGGATTAAAACTCGTGTATTGCATCATGATCATGATTATGACTATAAATGAATCAAACGAAAACTCTTGTTAAACGCTAACCAAACATAACTGACCTGTGTATTATAAATTCCAAGTTTTAACTCTTTTCTTCGTCTTCCGTATAAGTGTTTTCATTGTATATTATCTAGTACTAGGTTAGTAACCCGTGTAACACACGGTTGACATAGAGTTAAGATATAATTCACAAAAAATTTAATTAAATGATATAATTACAATCAACATAAAACATTATGGGGGAGGGATATTCTACAAAGGGATAAATCATAAAAGCTTAAAAAGTGTTGGAAGCCACAAAATGTTGCCACGTGGATAAGAAGTCAAAGGGTAAACATGTCAAAACAAAAAATGAACATGCACATGCAAGTCACATGCAAGTTTTATCTCATTTTTTTAAATGTTCATAAATTTTGTATACGTTAATATTTTCTAAAATAAATTACACCATAAAATCAAACGTTTTTTTTATTTTTCTAATGAGTATAATATTAATATATTTTTTAAAATTAAAATAGGGTCTTAAACTGGGTTAAACGAATTGTAAGTTATATGGCGTTTATTTCCAAATATTATTCAAACTAGACTTTTATAATGTTTTTTAAGACGCATCTGTACGTTTTATAGTGTTCACGTTTTATGATTTTTTTCGAAATATATTATGGTGTTAATATTTTATGGTGTTTTTGGTGTTCAAGTATTAATGAAACTAAAACAAAGCATTTTATGGTAATTTTAAAAAACTAAAAACACCATAAACACTTAATGTGTGTACATTGTGTTTTTTAACTTAGTTTATAGTGTTTTTTCAAGATATTTTATTGTGTTTATAGTGTTTACGTTTTATGGTGTTTTTTCAAGTTATTTTATTGTGTTTATGATGTTAACATTTTATAGTGTTTATGGTGTTCGAATATTTTTGAAACTAACATGGGCATTTTATGGAGTTTGTGAACACTAAAAACACAATAAATCCTTAAGTTTGTAAATGGTGTTTCCGAACTAAGCAACTTCATATATGAACACTAAAATAGTTTGCCTTTTTTATTTATTTAGAGAAAAAAACACCATAAAAATGTTCAGTTTTATTAACTTTCGAAAAAACAATATAAAATACTTAGTTTCATGAACATCCGGAAAACATATAAAAAATCACCATAAATGATTGTTATCCTTTTTGTTTATTCAGTTTCATGTATCTAAGAAAAAACACCATAAAACATCATCTTCATAAAAACACCATAAAAACAATCGGTTATCAAACACATAAAAAAACACCATAAAAACACCCCAATAACCCAATTTCATTCAACACATATTTTTTCGTTTTATAATATAAAAATATTGTACTCGTTGTAAAGATAAAAATATTCTCGATTTTATAGTGTAGTTTTTTTTAAAAAAATAATAACGTCTAAAAAAGTTATTGTAATTTGGAAAAAAATGGGGAAATTGTTAAAAGTTAACAATTACTGCAATACCTATCTTATTTCATTTTCAAATTCCTCATGTGAGGTGTCACGTTTAGAGCCATCCATTTTTAAAATATGTGGCTAACATTTTTTCTTACACTTTTTAAGATTTTTTGACTTTGTAGAGTAACCATATACAACATTATGAGTTCAATTGTTTTACCTTGCTTTTTTCTCCTCTATCGCTATCATATCTCCATAGTTTTATATGAAATAGTAAAAAGAAATGATAATCAATGAGAATAAATTTAAAAATAAACCATTATTTTTTAATTAATTCCTTATATACGTATATATAATTGTATTTTTATATGTATTTTAAAAGATTGCGAAATTCGTGGATAAATTTAAGTAAATGGGAATGTTCAAGTTTTGAATTTAAAAATGTATAATTTATTCATTTATTAAATAGTTTCTCTTGTATTTTAAGTAATAAATATTGAAATGAGATTGGTCTAATCATATTTTAATACAAATTCCGATCCATTTTAGTTGTTCTAATCATTTCCATTAATAAACTAATAATCAGTTAATGTTTAACACGTGAATTTAAAATATTAATTTATTACAAAACAATTGAGGCTTTTTGAATAGTTTTTTTTGCTTTATGAAATTATTAAATAAAAAATAAATTGGTTATATTACAATTTTATTAATTTTGAAATGTAAAAAACCTATTATGTTTCTTAGTTTTTTAAATTGCTAAAATACGTTATACGTAGTTTTAAATATACAAGATGTTAAAAAATAATTATATGTAAATATAATATTATATGTACATTTGATATCATATGTAATTTTACTAAGTGTAAAATATTATGTAACAATTAAATTTAAATATAATAATTGCAAATATGAGGACATTTTATCAAAAAATATGCGTCAACGTTTTTTTAATTATTATAAAAAAAGCATAAACATAACAGTTGGATTTATTAACAAATTTTGTTTTATATTTAAAGTAATATAAATTTGAAGAAAACTTATTTAATAATACATTAATAAAACTTTCAATCATTTATTTGTTTTATTTATTTACTTAAATCAATAATTTGTTATTGTTTAATTTTTAAATTTAGTATAATGGTAAATTATGAGATAATTAAGGCTAATAAACTTATGTTTTATGTTAACGGAAATTGCTGAATAAAAATAAGTTGCTTATTGTAGTTTTTCATATTTGAATTTTATGAATTTTGAAAGTTTTTTAATTTATTGTGCATGTTAATTCTTTAAATTGCTAAAATGTGTTATACGTAATTTAAATATCTGTAAAAATATTTATGTGTAAAAATAACATGATATGTAAATTTAATTTTATATGTAATTTTATTAATTGCAAATATGAGGTCATTTTACTAAAAAAATACTTTAATTTTTTTTAGTTATTATAAAAAACATAAAATCTTGGATTTATTATCAAATTTTGTTTTATATATTAAGTAATGAAAAATTGAAGGAATTTGTTTAATTATTAATTAATACAATTTTGAATAAATTAGTTGTACATATTTCTTTTAATAAATTGATAATCTATTATTGCTTAATTTTTAAATTTAAAATAATATTAAATTAGGAGACAAATAAGGCTAATAAATTTGTGTTTTATGATTATGAAAATTTTCAACATAATGTGGTGATGACATTTGTTCTATAGTACTATGTAGCAATAGTTTTATATTGACATGTGACATTAAATAAGATGTATATAATACTAAAAGGATATGAGTCCTTGAATTTTTATTTTTATTAGTAGTAGAAGATATGTCTAATATCTAAATTATGGTTCAATTGAAATCAAAAGTCAAAACATGATTAGCTGTAAGATATTCATACAAAAAGCATGAAAGTAAAACATAACTACCCAACCCCCTAATTGCTTGTTTGGCGGAGATGACCTACCAAACAAATCAACATCAACATCATTTGACATTGGTACACCATAAATATATTCAAAATTTTTACCAACTCCCTAGAACCAATGTTGTAAAATCGCCATAGGCAGAAACAAGTCGCTAGTCACTAGTCGCTCAAGTACATTGTTGATTTGGTTTTAGTTGGCTGGTAAATCGGTAGTCAGCCTATTCGGTGTCCTAACGGCCAAGTTGGCCTAGGAGTTCTACCATATTTAGTTAGTCAGTTTTTTTTTTCGGGTAAAAAGGGACCAGATCCATTATTCTTTGAGACATATCTCAACCCTATCTCCGTAACATGTCTCTAAAATATTGAATCCAACATCTAAAACATCGAATCTAGCCACTGAAGTACTTGACTTACTATGTTTAAGTTTATTTTTTAAAATATTGAAGTATTATATTGAACTATAGATATTGATGTGTGTACATAATATATATTTGTAATTTTACATATAAAAATTCAATCCGTCTAGCTCCGATTAATCCTGATTAATCCTTAGGCGGTACCTTACCACCCGACTAATGAGTAGCGCCTTCTACAACACTATCTAGTGTTAGATATTTTAGTGTAATTGGGGTTAATTTGATCGATCAATATGAATTATGAAATCATTAAACAGGTTGGGTGTGGGGTGCACGCTTGTTTAATATTTTATAAATTCAATGGGGGTTCCAAGGGGGCAACGCCCCCTTGGCGGGGGTCCGGGGGCAGCGCCCCCGGTTAGCGGGGTCCAAGGGGCGACAGCCCCTGGCGGGGTCCAAGGGGCAGAGCCCCTGCCTGGAGGCAGTTTCCAAATGTTTTGCGCCCAGAAATGATCGAATTCATGAGACTCTGGTTCATTCAATTTTACACAGCGAATTTCATACTTGTTCTTGAGCGAAATCGAATTTTATCCGATCAAATATTTGGGTGAACCGCAAATAGTTTGATCTGAAAGTGTGTTCCACGACTTTCGATTCATCCGTTGTTCGTGTTTTTTCTGGAAATTCTCTACATCTAGAGCCACTACAATCATCTAAGATTACACATCACCACAACCATACTCCATATGTTTTGAGTACTTGCACACTCAAGCTTCATGTTTCACATCTTCTTGCAAGAGTTCAACGTACCAACCGGCTACCTAATATGTCAAAGGCAATATAGATATCAAACCAAGTTGTTAGAGAAATTCGGTAATAAATACTTGGAAATCTATCGAATCGTGTATGAAATCACTATCCTAAATCAATATTTCTACACTTTCGAGTTCAAAAACTTGATTAAAGGATAATTTAATAGAGAGATTTGAATGCGATATGAATCTCATGTGTTTCTTCTGAGCACCAAAAACCATGTTTTTGCCAGAAGAAGATGGTAGTTATTTGCAGTTAACTACCATGGGTGACTTCCATCACACGGGTCAAAATTTCGGGTTATAGGTCAATCCGATCATAAAAAATTTAGCAAATTTCGTTTAGGTTTCGAGACCGTCACCATGCGCTCTAAAAATCCGTACAACATATTTCTGTCTATTTTCGACAATACTCCCAACAGAGACCTTTTAACCTCCCTTCTATTTAAGTTTAGTCAACAAAAAATCAAATCAAATCCGAAACCAATACCATACTTTGAATACTAGGACACTCCACACCCCAAATTGAATACTACGACAATCCACCCCAAACATTATGAAGTTCTTATATTTCCATACCACAATACTCTTGCAATATTTGATCACTAGCACACTCCATTTCTATCCTCCTTGACTTTTGATGATTACAAGAACAAGGGCCATACTCCCCATCGTCTAAATAAAGAGCCTCAGCCCAGGATTCAACACACCAACACAACTATTTTCTCCCTCTCCACAATTTTTTAAACAAAAATAGCCTCCAAAATTTTAGGATCGGTCAGTGAGGTACGCCTAATGGTGATGTTCAATATTTTTAAACAAAAAAAAGCACATATACAAACATAAATTAAAGTGGTGGGTTCATACTATTCGATCACTTCATCTACCAAATCCCCCTCATATATCTACTAAATCACCTCATTCTTTTTCAGGAATGGACCTCATGAGTTAGCTAAAATTCGAACTAGTACACTCAATTTCAAGTTGATTTTAACCTTCAAATAGCCTCCACATCATGACTGTGCCAAAGGAAACAACTGTTGTTCCATTTTGTTTCTCTTGTGCATTTGATGTATCAAAATTACTCCAAATTTAATGATTCATTGACTTATATTTTTGTACTTCAAATCTATATATTATGGAAGAAAATCCCTAACAATTTAAGCTTTTGAAACCAATTAAAATCAGTTTTAAAGTTGCTTAAGGTTTTAAACTTCTAGTTGAAGGTTTTTCTTGAAATGTTCTTTTATTAAACTTCATAGATCGTCAAGCATTGGTGATTCATTATCAAAATAAGTTTATAAACATGTATACGAATCCAAAGTCTTGAAATCGATACTTCACAGAAAATGGGTTTAACCAAAAGACTAATCAAAATAAATTACATAAATTAAGTTACTTACAAATAAATTAAAAAAAAGTAGTTAGCTGTTTTAGTTGACATATGATCTATAGTTTATCATACCCACATTTGTAATTTCCTCTCTCACAATTAAATGTGTTAAAGATCTGGGTTTTAATCCTTGTATAAATAAGATATCTTGAAAATTTGGAGTAGAAAACACTTGTTAGCTTTAAAATTATTTTAGTCAAGATGGGGACGAATTTAATTTGAAAGATTGATGTAAATTATTATATATATTAAAAGGGATGAAAAAAGAATAGTAGATTTAATATTATTATATAAATAAGAGGGCCCATTGCTTATATATATTATGGGGATGATACCTTTGTTAACCCTTCCTTATTGCGATAACCGCATAACCTTGGCATTTTTTGCGTTTTTTGTCCAA
This sequence comes from Mikania micrantha, assembly GCA_009363875.1. Classification (NCBI taxonomy): domain Eukaryota; kingdom Viridiplantae; phylum Streptophyta; class Magnoliopsida; order Asterales; family Asteraceae; genus Mikania; species Mikania micrantha. Next base: position 94,112,474 of record CM018694.1, read on the forward strand.
ATCTTAGTTTTTTTCATTGTCTTTATTATACATAAATAGGAGAGTTTCTTTTTTGTGTTTTTGCTAATTCATCACCGTTTAGGAATTATTTACAAGTGTAAGTAAGTGTAATATCACATATCTACATATTTGATGTAAGTGTGATGTAAGTAAGTGTAAGTACTTACACTTACTTACACTTGTAAATAATTCCTAAACGGTGATGAATTAGTAAAAACACAAAAAAGAAACCCCCTATTTATGTATAATAAAGACTATGAAAAAAACCAAGATTTGGACAAAAAACGCAAAAAAATGCTAGGGTTAATGGTTATCGCAATAAGGAAGTGTTAACATTTGATAGATCATATATATTACATTATTTAGGTGTCTGATACATGTAGTGATGCTTTAAAAATTTAGACTTGTATCATCAGAGGTTTTTTAACCTTGAGAAGTAGTAAACAGAGATAAGCGTATTAAATTTGATAAATTTGCTTATAGATTTTTATTTTTATTAAATTTTAGAGATTTAATTTGATAGTTTGTTTTCCTTAATTGAAACAATTGTTTGCCGGTAAGAAGAGTTTTGAGAGTAATTTCTCTATTATTTTTGTAACATATTTGTGAGGATTTTCTATAATTATATTTTTTATAAAAAAATTGTATAAAGTTCGTGATGATATATTTGATTTGTTATGTAACTTATGCTTTTGAAAATGATGTATAATATATGTTCTCGAGAGTGTACTGTGATAACCCGCTGCAACGCGCGGGTTGAATAAACCTAGTTAATATTAATGTTAACTTTTTAATTGTTTTCTTACGGGTTGTCTAAAAAGTAAAATGATATAGACTTATAATTAAGTGAGATATGTGAATATGGGTGTACGTTGTCCACAAAAGTTATGATATTTTATCTCAAAGTGATTAGTCTTGAAACCATACCACCTCTAGAAAGGTTTTAAGTTTGAGTTGTGCGTTGATAAAGTATTTCTTAAATCAAAAAAGCAAACCAACTTATTCATCAATCTTCACCAAATGAATAAGTGGGTGCATTTCCATTCTGTAGTCCACTTCATTGCATGCTCATGTTTTTTTTCTTTACTATGTTTTCATAATTCATAAATAGCAAAAAAAATTCTTTAATTATCCCTTTATATTAACAATTAGGTTACTCCTTCGCACGTTTCGTCGGGATTTTTTTTATGACAAAAAATGAAAGAAATTATAGCAAAAAATGCATGACAATGAGTACGTAAATTAAGAAATTTTGAAGTTGCATCTAAATATCAAAAGTTGTAAAACTAAGTAATAAGAAACACAAAAGCATATTTTAAGAAAGTAATAACTTTGATCTTGAAGCACGTGTTACTACTTATATATAACACCGTCATTTGAATTGCGCGACTTTCTTAAAAACTTAGGGCAAAAAAATTAAATGAAGATATAATCACATGCATAACAACAAAAAATAAAGTTGTTAGAATAAACTTATAAAACCCCTTAACGAATGCCATAAAAAATGTCTCATAGAGTCGCTTTGTAATAGAATAATAAACGAGAGTCATAAAAGTAAAATATTAAGAAAATTATTAAAAAAAACAATAAAAAAATGTCAACAATATCAATATATAAACATAAAATGCTAAAAACAACAAAGACAAACAAAACGTTACTTAAAAGAAGAGACTTGAACGTAATACAATAAAATATAGCAACACTACACAAAACGTTAACAAAATAGATACTTAAAAGTAAAATGCTAATTAATTAGACAATGATAATATAATATTGAGAAAAGGAGACAAAAACTAATACGTTTAAAATCCTTAAAAAAGAGAAAAACGCCATGAGAACTAATCAAAATCAAAAGCTAAAAAAGAACACATCTTTGCTACTACTACTCCACTTTTTTTAAAATAATAACTAGATTTTACACACACACTGCAGCAAAAATGGGCTTTAGTGACGGCAAAAAACCGCCACCAAAGGGGCCAAAATCGCCGCCAGTTCCTTCAGCGGCGGGATGCGTGACTGGGGGATCTGCGTGACTGTTGTCGCTATTGGCATTGCCACTATTGAAAGGTTTTCTTGTAGTGACAGATTTGCGACGCATATTAAACTAATGTCTCAAATACCAAAAACTTAATTAATTAGACAATGATAATATAATATTGAAAAAAGGAGACAAAAACTAATACGTTTAAAATCCTTAAAAAAGAGAAAAACGCCATGAGAACCAATCAAAATCAAAAGCTAAAAAAGAACCCATCTTTGCTACTACTATTCCTCCACTTTTTTTAAAATAATAACTAGATTTTACACACACTACAGCAAAAATGGGCTTTAGTGACGACAAAAAATACCAAAATCGCCGCCAATTCCTTTAGTGGCGGGATGTGTGACTCGGGGATCTGCGTGACTGTTGTCGCTATTGGAATTGCCACTGTTGAAAGGTTTTCTTGTAGTGACATATTTGCGACGCATATTAAACTAATGTCTCAAGTGCCAAAAATTTAGTTCACTAAAATACATTATAATGTCTATCATTTTAATATACAACCTTTAAACATTAAAAAAAAACTCATTAACTCAGGTCACAATATTGTTTACATTTTTAAAATAACCAAAGTGATAAAAAAAAAAACCACATTTTTTTGAGTTGGGTACAACCTCGAACCCATGTCATCAATGACAGCAAGATCTAAATACCAAAATGCAAATAAAAAACATATTGTAACAACTGTTAGTTCATAAAACACTAAGACGGACCGTCTTAAAAGAGAGCATCATTATGTCGTAAAATCAAAATGTTTATTTCGCCGTAAAAGTCGTAATCCATCATAAAAGTCGTACATCAGTATTCTTGAATGCATCTAGTAATGATAAACACTAGGAAATTAAATCTTTAACAAAGTTTAGATCCCCCCCCCCCCCCCCCAAAATAATAAATTAGATGTCTAGCTACTTGAGCGGCTAAAGTGGTCAAGAAGTGAATCTTTGCGTTAAAAATGGTCAATTAATCTTCATCCTTAGTCAAAATTGGGTGAATCAAACACCTATCATGATTCTGGAAACTTCAAGTGAGTGCGTGCGTGGGTTCTATGGTGAAAACGACGAGCAATTGGTGTACGTAGCCAAAGGGATGAGGTTGATTGTAATGAAATTGAAAGTGTAGAACAAGCGACGGTGGTGGATTCATATATCCTCATTTTATACTAAATGAAGCGAAGTGTCTGATTTTATACCCTAGATCGATTTTAGATTATCTTGAACATATTGATGTGAGGTATCAAACATTTTAATAATTACTTATGAGTTTTTATGTTAATGATGACATCATAAGTGTGAATAATTAAAACTTTAATGTTAATTGTTGTATGATAATTTTTTGTATGAGTTGTACTAAATCGCGCATATGAAGGTAAATTAGAACTTAGAAGTACTCTATGGTTTTGATTGTATGATTAAAATTTGAGCGCACGCAAAATGTTTGATAAAATGCTTAGGAGAAAATTTCACATGATTTGAGATTTTTTGTTTATATATAGCCTAACACATTTATCCTAAATAATATAACTAGGGTTTAACTCGTGTGTTGCAGTGATAAACATGTATTTAACAGGAAAAAAAACACGATAATTACCTAACTAAAATTATACAAATTAGGGGTGTGCATAAAACCGAAAAAACCGACCAAAAACTGAAAAATCCAACCCAAAAAAACCGAACCCAAATAAAAACCGATGGGTTTGGTGTAAGTTTTCTAAAAACCGAAAGTTTGGATTTGGGTATGGTTTTAACTTAAAGAAAAACCGAAAAACCAAATGCATGCGTATATATCAATATGTAAGCATGTATATATAACCTTTCAAAATTTCAACAATTTATAAACCGTCTATTTTTATTTTCTTAGTTCTTGATATCAAAAGTCAAATAAAAATCGTATATTTTATTATTATTATTAGCTTAAGATACCAAAAACACGTATAATTTTTATTAAATTTAAATATTTTTGTATATATTTTTAAATATTAAGTAGTGTTGTACTTAAAGTAATTTTAGTACAAATATAATATTTTAGTTTGTTTTTTATAAGCATAATTTGAGGCCTAAGTAAATCGAAACCAAAACCGAACCCAAATGGTTTTGAAAAGATAAAAACCGAGCCCAAATAGGTTTAAAAACCGAAAAACCGAAATTTCGGTTTTGGGTTTGGACTAAGCAAAAAACCGACCCAAACCTACACATCAAACCCTTAATACGAATCACGAAAATCAAAACGCAGACAAAAAATTCTAAAATAATAAATCGAACAATTGCAAAAGTTATTTTCAATCGCAGGTAATATGAACCCAATAATTATAAAAAAAATATTGAGTCATACCGTCGATATGGTATTCGATCACAATGGCAGCGATAAAATCACGAAAACCGAAACGCAAACAGAAAACACTTACAACAGTTATTAATCCATCGAAAACAATAAATCGAACCGTTGCAAAAGCCAACAGTTAGTATCAATCACAGAATATATGAACCCAAATATAAGCATACATCATCCAAAATTATAAACTAAAACAATACAAAAAGGCGTTCTCAGTCGTAAAATGTTTTATCAAAAAACAGACTCGGTCGGTTGGCCCACCTAAGATATTCAAAAATGACCGATCGATTTTATCTATTAATTAATTAGTATTATATTATATTTATTATTTAATAGTTATTATTATTTAATTATTATTATTAATTAGTTATTATACTATTCAGGCTACAATGATTGCAGTCAAAACGCTACAACAGTTATTAATTCATCTAAAACAATAAATCAAACCGTCGCAAAATTGTGTCAATAGCAGGGAATATGAATACAAATATAAGCATACATCGTTAAAAACTATAAAACAATACAAAAAGACGTTCACAGTTTTAAAATGTTTCATCAAAAAACAGAAACATAAAACGAATAAATATTTAATTATTATTATTATTTTTTAATTACTATTGCTATTATATATTTTTATTATTTATTAATTATTATTATTTTCTTAATATTAGTACTTAAATAATTTTATAATATTTACTATTTAATAGTTATTAATATTTATTATTATTAATTAATCACTGTTTCATTATATTTATTATTTTATAAATTATTATTAATTAGGTATTGTTACTATTCACACCGATGATTGCGGTTGTGAAGATGTTCAGAAATGATCGATCACTTTGATCTATTAATTAATTAGTATTATATTATATTTATTAATCAATAGTTATTATTATTTGATTATTATTATTATTGATTAACTAGGTTTAATCTCACCCGCGCGTTGCGGTGGGTTATCACAGTACTCTCTCGAGAACGGGTATTATATATCATTTGCAAAATCATAAGTTACATATCAAAATCAAATCTCTCATCACAAACTATATACAATTATATATATATATAAACATAAAATTATACAAAATCGAAAAAAACAAAATTTAAAAGTTTTAGTGGCCAAAATCAAATAAACAAAACTTTATATTATATAAAAGTTTTAGTGACCAAAATCGAAAAAACAAAACTTTACTATTAAGTTTTAGTGGCCATAATCGAAAAAACAAAACGTTATATTATATAAAAGTTTTAATGGCCAAAATAAAAAAAATAAAAAACTTTAAAAAGTTTTAGTGGTCAAAATCGAAAAAACAAAACTTTATATTATATAAACATTTTAATGGCCAAAATCGAAAAAACAAAACTTTATTATTAAGTTTTAGTGGCCAAAATCGAAAAAACAAAACTTTATATTGTATAAAAGCTTTAGTGGCCAAAATCGAAAAAACAAAACTTTAAAAAGTATTAGTGGCCAAACTCGAAAAAATCAAAACTTTATATTATATAAAAGCTTTAGTGGCAAAAATCGAAAAAACAAAACTTTAAAAGTTTTTGTGGCTAAAATCGAAAAAACAAAACTTTATATTATATAAAAGGTTTAGTGACCAAAATCGAAAAAACTAAACTTTACTTTTAGTGGCAAAAATCGAAAAAACAAAACTTTAAAAAGTTTTAGTGGCCAAAATCGAAAAAACAAAACCTTATAATATATAAAAATTTTAGTGGCAAAAATCGAATAAACAAAACTTTAAAAGTTTTAGCATCCAAAATCAAAAAAATAAAACTTTGCTATTCCTTTCAACTGTTTTTTAATATATATAGGTTTAACCTGTTTAACCCTCCCGCGCGTTGCGACAGGTTATCATAGTTGATTCCCGAGAGTGGTATTATATATCATTTACAAAAGCATATGTTACATAACAAAATCAAATCTCTCATCACGAATTCTATACAATTTTTCATAAAAACATAAAATCATACAAAATTCTTACAAATATGTTACAAAATTATAAGAAAAAATTACTCTCAAAATTTTTTTATCACCGGCAACCAATCGTTTGAATTACAACAAAAACCAAAATCTTAAAGCAAATATCTCAAATTTAATAAAATCAAATTTATAAGTAAATCTCTCAAATTTAATACACACATCTCTGTTTACTGTTTTTCAAAGTTAAAAAAAATTCTAGTGGTACAAGACTAAATTATCAAAACGTCATCATATGGAACAAACACTTACATTAAACTTAAATAAAAAATTAGGTTTTGAATAAACAAATTAATTTCAATGTGGGTTAATATGGACCACATGTTTATTTTCAAGATTCCAAGTGGACGACCCATATAAAGTTTAAGGGTTTTCTCTTTAAAATCGAGTTTTTATAGGATACAAACCATATATATGTGTGTGTGTGTGTGTGTAGTGGACGACCCATATAAAGTTTAAGGGTTTTCTCTTTAAGATCGGGTTTTTATAGGATACAAACCATATATATATATATGTGTGTGTGTTATTCACTATTTTACTATGTATATTATTTTATATATATAATTACTATTCCTTTTCATTCTTTATAATATATATAATAATTATTATTACTGTTCATACTTTAATGATTGCAGTCAAATCGTAGACAAAAAACGCCTACAACAGTTATTAACGCATCTAAAACAATCGAGCCGTCGTTAAAGTTAGTGTCAATGGGAAACACAACGCTTAAAGTTGATTGGTTTTGAGTTATAACCATGACAAAAAAACATTTTTTTTTAATTTAGTAATTACTTAAAAATGACTCATAACATAAAAGGTCAAATGTGTTAAAAAATGTTAAGAAGTGATTCCCTTGTTTTGATGGGTTTTTTCTTTTATAATCACTCTATCTCACTTTAATTTCTTAAATGCTACCAATGTGGGACAAAATATGTAATCATATATAACGTTAAAAATTATAAAGCTAAAACAATACAAAAGATGTTTCCCACTCGTAAAATGTTTCATCAAAAAACAGAAACATAAAACGAACAAATATGTCCTTATTATTATTTTTTAATTATTATTGCTATTATATAGTTTTTATTATTTATTAATTAAAATTTTTTATTAATATTAGTGCTTAACTAATTTATAATATTTATTATTTAATAGTTATTATTATCAATAATTAGTTGGTTTTATATTATATTTATTATTTTATTATAATTATTAAATAAGTGTTATTACTATTGGTGTGGAGATATTCAAAAATGATAGATCGATTTGATCTATTAAATAATTAGTATTATATTATATTTATTATTTAACAGTTATTATTATTCAATTATTAATTTATTATTATTACTATTCACACTGCAATTATTGCAGTCAAAACGTAAACATAAAACGCCAACAACAATTATTAATCCATAAAAAACAATATATCAAAACGTCGCAAAAGTTAGTGGCAATAGTACGGAATACGAACCCAAAGAATAGTATGTAAACATAAAGAAGTACGAAAATAATAAATAAGGCTTGTGCATCCGCGAAATGTTGCCTAAAGAAATACGAACATAGCGTTGACAAGTATATTATTTAACTACTTTTATTATTTAATTTAAGGCTTCTAGCCTGTTGGTTCCTCGTTGATTTCCTTGTGAGAGGTGTTTGGTTTAAATATGTGCCAAAATATATTTGTTAAGACAATGTTAGAGAGTTTCTTCAGTTATGGGGTTTTTCTTGAGTTAGGGTCAGGCGTATGCCCTAAAGAAATACGAACATGGCATTGACAACTTATATTATTTAATTACTTTATTATTTAAAGACTTATAGCCTGGTGGTGACCGCTTAACTTCTTTATAGGAAGTCATGTGTTTAAATACATGTCAATATATATTTGTAATCGTTGCGTCAGAAGGTTTATCCATTTATGAGGTTTCTCTTAGGGTGTGACCAGAAGTATACTGCAGAGAGTCAAATCCTAGGAATTGTGGAATTTGTATCTTGAAAGTTTGAGTTTTAAGCCATTTAAAAAATAAAAAACTATTATTATTTAAGTAATATCATTATTTAACTATCATTATAAAAAATAAAGGAAAACAAATAAGAAAGGACCTTGGGGCCAAGAATCGAACCACACGCCTCTCGTACCGCTAAGGCATTGTATACGTTATTTTGTTTTTGTAATCTTTATGTATTTGTTTAGTAATTATTATTTAATTAATTAATTTAACAATTTGATTACCTTTTCTTTTCTTTTTTGAACAGTTAAGTTTATTATACACCTAAATTACACCATAATAACACTCTTTTATGTGATTGGACCCATGACCTTAATTATATATAAATATAATATGTAAGATACTAAATCAATATGGTTTTATAGTGGTAAATGGTTAAAGTGCTCGCATTGATTATATGAGTTAAGTATAAGCTATTGTAATGAGGTGAATTATGAAGTCTAACATGTTTAGAATGTTTTCATTGGATTATAAACATTGAAAACGGAGTATAACAGAGTCTTGGTTTGGATTTGTAAATATATTCAAAACTATTTTGATAATAAATCTTGTTATCTAGTCTTTAAAAAATCATGTAAAATCAACAAGATTTTCGTTTGAGCTTATTTTATATTACTAAGTTTTCGGTAAATTTATGAATATAATTGGTTATTATACACGTTCTATAAAATAGCATAAAAATCAAGGGAAAATGTTCTTATATGCTTGGAAAGCTTTTTGAATACTAATGTTATTTTTAACCATGAAAAGCTAAATAAAATTGTAAAATGATCAAAAGGCTATTTTCAATAGGAACACAACAAACTCGAACAAGCATAAGATATGTTTTCGATAAATGTTATAAAATCAACCGCACTTTCTGTTGAGATGCATTTTATATAACTAAAAAACTCTCTAAGTTTAATATGTTTTATCTTCAAGCATAATGAATTAATTTAGGACACACATGGTTAAAAAGGGTCGTGAACAATTGTTGTACATAAATTGTAGCCCTAAAAATGAATTTTTATAAATTAGATTTAATAGAATGTTTGAATATATATGGATGATTGGTAATACTTGATTGTGTGTATCCAATTAGGTGTGTTAAAAGTGTCTTTTGCAAATACGCAAACAAGGATTTTTACAAACCAATCAAAATAAGCATTTGGGTCAATTATCTATATCTTATTTAGCGTGGTATTTATGTCCATATTTGTTTCCGTTAAATACCTTATGTTTCCTGCCGTCATATCTCAACCGTTTCCGTCAAATGTTTTCTTCCGTCTTCCGTCAAATACCTTGCTTTTGATGTATCATCGAAACCAAAACCGTTTCTTTCGTCGCCTTCTCTCAACGTCTTTACAGGTTTTCGATCTATTCAATTATATCCATTGTTTGCAAGAAGCCAACTGCCAAGAACCATCACCACCACAAATCAACAATTTCTTTCTTCCTGGTTCTTCCGCTTATATGTGTCCGATTTCCGTCACCATCACCAAACACCTTATGTGACGACATAATCGAAACTGAATATTAGGAACACCACCAAATATTCTTACAATTTCCGACATCTTCTTTTAATCTATGAACAAACTCTTCCCAATCGAAACTACATAGACCTTTACAACTAAGATTGTTTTTAAAAGTTAACACATGAGGAGTTCCACATGAATAAAGAGGGAGGGTTCATGGTATACACCTTCATATTCTCTCAATTTAATTAATTAAAAACATTTTTCATTCTATTGGATTTTTTTTTGGCATAACTTCTTGAATATGTTTAAAACATGTTAAAAGCCATCAATGGAATATGATGAAAATTGTGTAAGAAATCCCACTAATAAAATCAGAAGATCAAATTGGCTGTAATTGTATGAAGATTTAGGATTTTAAATAAATGGCTACTTTTGCTGCTTTTAAAGCAAACAATTTGTTAGAAGATTAAATTTCAGTCGAATTATGACCAAGTTTTCATGTCTGGGGCTGTATGGAACTTTTATTGGTGTCTATCATGATGAACCAGAAACTTCAAGACTGTGAATGACCCTTTGTTTCCTTATAGATAGATTAAGTTTTGTTAATGATATCAATAATAAGAATCAAATACGACAATTATGAAATTTTAAAAATTTTATAGTTTGTTCATATTATATATTATGGTTAGAATTTGCATATGAAGTTGCAAATGTTAAAAAGTTAAAAGGCATTTTAAGCAACTAAATATGGATTTCTTTAGTTATAAGATAATTATGATGTGTGTTTCCACAAATATCATTTGAAGAGACGTGATGTTTGGTGAGTATTATTTGCAACGGATTAGTATTTGTTGCTAATGCAAATAATAGATGATATTCATTCATCGCACCTTGATGATACAAATTGTTGTTTCGCAACACTATGTTTGGCGTGTTATAGAGATCATATAGGTTAGTTTTATTGTTTAAAAATAAAGTGAGGTGGAGTGTGAAGTGTGAAGTGTATTTTTTTTTCAAGTCCTTCCTCACATGCATTATAATTGGTGTTTTGGTATAAAAAACCATACACAATTTAATTTACCATAGCAAGTATAAGTTTGTCGCATGATATATAAAAGTTTTTCTGGCTGCAACGTGCCAGGCACCCATACTAGTTAAATATAAAAAGTGTGAGCCTTTGTATGTTGGCTGGTGAATGGTCGGGATGATAAATAGTGTGTGCCATATTATTAGTATAGAAAATAAAATTAAACATGAAATACGTAAACCGAGAAGGAATTAAGAGGGGAGCCCATAGACCCGAGAAGCATGGTTGTAAAAATCCCCGACTACGCCGATTAATCGCTAGTCCCTTAAGGCCGATTAGGCCCGACTATCTGATTAGGCCGATTAATCCCGATTAATCTCTAGTCCCCACCCCACGGACCGACTAGCGACTAGCGATTTCTACAACATTACCAAGAAGGAATTACAAGATCCTAAGCTTATCAACAAGAAAAATGTGAGAAACGTGCCTCATATTTGAAAACATACATATGTGATATTGTTTATTTATGATATTAAGGTCTTAAATTCATACTTGTTGATGACGTAGGATAATATCACAATATAACCAGATGGCCAGATCGTAAAATAACACCACAAGGCCAGATGGCACGAAGGTAAGACGGAAGAGATAGAAGTCAACTCATCGAACTTCGATAAAGGAAAAGCAAAAGCAATGACTAATGAAAGCTAAGTTCCCGGACCAGCGGGTAAAAGGCAACGCCCCAAACAAAAGGTGATGTAAGTCACCTTTTGCGCAGAGATAACCAGAATAGGAAAGCTCGGAGGAAACGCCAAGAAAGCAAGGAACCTGGTTTCCCAAAATAAAGATACCATGCGAAGGCAACTCGGATCCAGGCAGTATAAATAGCAAGCAAGGGCAGACCCTCGAGGTACAACATTCTTGAGCTCTCACACTCACTTCAAATACTTCCTAACACTTTCCGAACGAGATACTTACTCTCACACCGGAGTCTAATCGCAGGAGGACTCCTCCTGCGGTAAGGCTAACGGTTCTTTCTTGATTGCAGGATCGCAAGGAAGGTCTCTCATCGCCATATCGGAAGGTGTTCTGGGATTGTTACTCGAACATTGGCGCCCACCGTGGGGCCCGAAGCTCAAAATTACGCACTGAGTAGCAGGGTTCCCAATCTCTCTTCGGTAAAACACCAACTCTCCGTGTACTCACCCTTTTCTCATGGAGGGAACGAGCAACCCTAGCGGTTCCTCGGTACCTCAGCACTCACCCAGTTTATCACCTATCATTACTGATACGGTCGATTTGACACCCGAAGGGGTTCGGGAGCATTTCCCCCGTTTACAAGAATTAATGACAGAATATGTTCGAGAGGAGCGCCTCAGGGGAGTGCGCATCCGTTTGGCATACGATGAAGACGTGGAAACCCCCGTGTTACAACCTACTAGTATCGAAACACCTGTATCATTCCCTTTGACCAGTCTGTCCGTAGACAATCACACAATGATACCATCCCTGCCGTTGGACTTGTCCCATTCTTTGGGTCATTACAACACAGGAGTCATGATGGCAAGCCAAGGTTATCGAACGGAGGTCATGGCAGGGAGCGTCAACCCTCTGACAGAACCATTCCCTTTCATTTTCCCACCTTCTGGCCAGATGGCCGTCTCAGCAGTAGGTTTAAACCAAACTACTGCTCCGCCGACAAATGGCGGAGTAACTTGGCCAAACATAGGGACCAGCACCCTAAACTACCCCCCATGGCAAAACATGTATGGGGGACCACTGTTGCAACCCAACACCAATCCCTGGAACCTGTTATCTGGAAGTAATAACCCAACCAACAACCAATACTTCAACACCATACAACCGATCCATCCCTTCCCACCTTTTAACCCCATAAGCCAACCTTTTGCTATCCCCACATACCACACAGAACCTTTTATACAAACCACGAACCCCGAAAATACAGCCCACATCGCAGAAATGATTGACGAGTTATCTCGACCCTATGTCCCTACCACCCACACCAAGTTTTCCCCAAGAATTGCTAACTTTCCGTTCCCGCCCAAAACAAAGATGCCGGCCAACGTAAAAACATATGACGGTCTTGGCGACCCGGATGACCATTTGGAACTATTCACAGGGGCAGCAATGGTGGAACGGTGGAGTCTACCTCTGTGGTGCCACATGTTTGCCCAAACGTTAATAGGACCAGCAAGGCTTTGGTTTAATAGTTGCCAAACGGAAGTATTGATACCTTCGAAGACCTCAGCAGCAAGTTCCTGGCAAACTTCATGCAGCAAAAAAGATATACTAGGGATCCGGTCGAACTCCACAACATAAAGCAAAAAGACGAGGAAGATCTCCGGGCCTTCATGGAAAGATACAAAACAGAAAGTTTAAGTATTGGAGGAGCGACAGAGCAAATGCGGGTATCTGGATACATCCATGGTGTAAGGCCAAGGCAGCTCATTGAAGATCTCAACAGAAAGATACCTAAGACAATGGAGGAAGCGATGGAGCGAACGGAGGCGTTCGTCAGGGGAAAAGAAGCAGCTCAAGCCCTGGATATGGGAAAACGGCCAAAAGGCCAGGTATGGAAAAAATCTCCACCCAGGCAACAAAATAAATACCCCAGATACACTTCCCTTGCGGAAAAACGCCCGTCCCATCGGTCTCATGACACGTATCGACCCTATGGTAGGTCGGGAAGTGGTTACGAAGAAGACAGAAGCAGAAACGTGCAGTTTACAGCACTAACCAAATCGCCGAAAGAAATCTTGGCCACTGAAGAGGCTAGGTTCAATTTCCGACCACCAAAACCTATGCCTAAGAACACAGAAAGGCAGTCTAACAAGTTCTGTGATTTCCACGGAGACGTTGGACATCATACCAACGATTGTTTTCAACTAAAAAAGAGGATTGAAGCTGCTGTCAAGTCAGGGGAACTAGCCCACCTAGTAAAAGACATCAAAGAGAAGAAAGATACACCCAACAGGCAGCAAAACGACAAAGAAAAAAAGAACAAAGAGATATTGATGGTGTCTGTAGGAGAATCACCGGATGACAGGAAAAGAAGGGATCAAGAGGAATGGATGGCCAGAAAAATAAAGTTCCCGGCCATACGGCCAGAAAGAAAAAGCTCGGTACCTATGGTCATTAACATGACCGTAGGGAACGCAAAAATACACCGAGTATACCTAGATGGCGGGAGCGCATCTGAAATAATGTATGAACATTGTTTCAACCAGTTAGATGAGGATATCCGAAGGACACTAAAAACGTCGTACACTCCGCTGATTGGCTTCGCAGGAGAAAAGGTGCACCCCCTGGGAGAAATAACCCTTGGCGTTACCATGGGCACAGAGAAGTTTAACAGAACTGAAGAACTCACATTCCTGGTAATCCGAGCACCGTCCCGGTATAACGTCATCATAGGGCGACCGGGAATCAGTGCATTTGGCGCTATTGTATCAACAGCTCACGAAATGGTAAAGTTTCCTACTAAAACAGGAATATGCACCATTTATAACGGCAAGGAAACATACTTAACAGAAGCAGCCGATGTCACAAAACTGAGCATAAACCCCCTGTTCCCAGACCAATTAATCAATATTGGTCCAACACTTGACACGTCAAGACGTAGCCAGTTGATGAGGTTGTTGCGAAACAACGTCGACGTCTTTGCGTGGACTCCATCAGACATGACCGGAGTTCCAAGAAAGAAAGCTGAACACAAGTTGGAAATCCGGGAAGGCAGTAAACCGGTAACGCAGAAGAAACGAGGCATGGCCATTGAGCGAAGCGAAGCCATCAAGACGGAGGTGACTAAGTTGGTAACAGCAGGGATTTTACGGGAAGTACCTTACCATACTTGGATTGCTAACCCAGTAATGGTCAGAAAGCAAGACGGCACTTGGCGCATGTGCGTCGATTTTAAAGATCTAAACAAAGCGTGTCCAAAGGACTGTTATCCGCTTCCCGAAATCGATGCCAAAGTCGACGCCATCGCAGGATTCAAGTTCAAATGTTTCTTAGATGCATACAAGGGATATCATCAAGTCCAGATGCGTTTATGCGATGAAGAAAAAACGGCATTTTACACTCCTAAAGGTATTTTTTGTTATACTAAAATGCCTTTCGGCTTAAAGAATGCAGGAGCAACATACCAACGACTGGTGGACTCGGCTTTCCAGTGTCAGGTGGGAAGAAACATGGAAGCATATGTTGATGACCTGGTCATCAAAAGTAATAGTGAAGAAGAAATGATGCATGACATTGAAGAAACATTTGGCAATCTCCGAAAAATTAACATGAAGCTGAATCCCAGTAAATGTTCATTCGGTTTCGAAGAAGGAAAGTTCCTTGGCCATGTGGTAAGCAGACAAGATATAAAAGCCAATCCAGAGAAATTACGGGCGGTTCAGCAGCTGAGGTCACCAAAAAACAAAAAAGAAGTGCAAAGCCTAAATGGCAAATTGGGTGCTCTACACAGGTTCCTGTCAAAACTAGCAGAAAGATCCTTACCATTCTTCCAAACTTTGAAGAGTTGCGGTACAACCTTTCAGTGGAGTGATGAAGCCGAAAAAGCATTTCAAGACATGAAGCAATACATAGCCGATATACCTTCACTAGTAGCCCCCGTAATGTCAGAACACATGTTCCTATATGTAGCTGTCGGAGGGGAGGCTATTAGTTCTGTCCTGGTGGTGGAGCGATCAGGAACACAATTGCCTGTTTACTTCCTCAGCAGGGTATTACGGGAGGCCGAGACAAGATATCCAGAAATAGAAAAAGCCGTCCTTGCCATTGTCCATACCGCAAGAAGGCTACGCAGGTACTTTCAGGCACATCATATTAATGTTCTAACAAATTTGCCCATTCGTGAAGCGTTGCAGAAACCTGAAAGCTCAGGAAGATTGGCTAAATGGGCAATCGAACTTGGAGAACATGGGCTCACATATCTTCCACGAACCGCAATAAAGGGGCAAGTATTGGCCGATTTCATAATGGAGGGCACGACGCCCAAACCACCAGAAGGTCAGGTCCTCTCCATCAGCAGCGGTACGAAAGAAGAAGGCTGGGTGCTCTACACCGACGGAGCATCAAACATGGAAGGATCGGGTGCCGGTTTAATCTTGATTGATCCAGCAGGAGTAGAGCTCACATACGCTCTGCGACTTGCTTTCCCCAGCACAAACAACGAAGCAGAATACGAAGCACTCATCGCAGGGTTACAGCTTGCAGTCAAAATGAAAGTGCAAGTGTTGCAAGCCAATGTAGACTCACTGCTAGTGGCAAACCAGGTGAATGGTAGCTACGAAACAAAAGGGGATAAGATGAAGAAATACCTAGCCAAGACAAAGAGCGTGTTACAGCTGATTCCCAAATGGCAAGTAAACCAAATCGCCAGGAGTCAAAACAAGAAGGCAGACGCCCTGAGTAAGCTGGCCTCGGTGGTGTTCGCTCACCTCACTAAAACAGTCCTGGTAGAGGTAGTGACCGAACGAGCCATTCAACACGAAGAAGTACAGTCAGTGGTGCTCGAAGAAGAAAGCTGGATGACCCCAATTAAGGATTATCTTTCAACCGGGATGCTGCCAGATAACAAAGACGAAGCTACCAGATTGAAGCTCAAGGCAGCACAGTACATATTGGATGATGGTATCATGTTCAGAAAGTCGTATTTAGCTCCCCTGCTACGTTGCCTCGGTCCAGAAGAAAGCAGCCTCCTAGTTCAAGAGTTGCATGCGGGAATATGTGGGACACATGCGGGTCCTCGGACGATAGTTGCCAAGATGATGAATTTGGGATACTTCTGGCCCACTATGCACAAAGATACTATAGCAGAGCTTCGAAAATGTGAAGGGTGCCAGTTACACGCGCCTATCCAGCGAGGCCCGAAGTACGACTTGATCACCATTTCTCCTGCCTGGCCATTTCATAAGTGGGGGATGGATATCGTAGGACCATTCCCGGCAGCTCGAGGAGGAATCAAGTTCTTGTTAGTGGCAGTAGACTATTTCACCAAATGGCCAGAGGTCAAACCTTTGGCCACAATTACAGGGAAGCAGGTCATCAACTTTTTCTGGGAAAATATCATTTGCCGATTCGGTTTGCCTGGCGAAATCGTCACAGACAATGGCAAGCAGTTCGCTGACGATCCTTTCAAGACTTGGTGTCGGGAGCTCAAGATCAAACAGATTTTCAGCTCTGTGGCACACCCGCAATCAAACGGGCAGGTCGAACGAATGAATCGCAGCATCGTTGATGGCATTAAGGCACGGTTGGGAAGAGAAGGAAAAAATTGGATAGATGAGCTACCAAGTGTTCTATGGGCCATACGAACAACGGAGAAGACCAGTCATGGCAAAACTCCATTTAGCCTGACGTTTGGATCAGAAGCTGTAATTCCGGCAGAAATTGGCATAAGATCGCCACGACAACACCAATTCTCCCCTACCAGTAACGACAAAGAATTGGAACTCAACTTAGACCTACTGGAAGAAGAACGTAACATGGCAAGTATTAAGGAGGCAAGATACAAGCAGGCAATAGAACAGTACTACAACAAAAAGGTCCGGCATGTGCGTTTCCGTCCTGGCGATTTGGTCCTACGCAAAAACGAAGCCAGCCGACAAGAAGACACTGGCAAACTGGGACCTAAATGGGAAGGACCCTACAGAGTCAAAGAATGCCATCAGAAAGGGTCTTACAAGCTAGAAGACATGAACGGCAAACCCATTCCACGCCACTGGAACGCAAGCAATTTGCGTAAATTCTATGTGTAACAAGGTACTCCAAGTTATAGAGCATGGGACTTAGACAAGCCCATTTTTGTACTTATTGCTGTATTACACCATGTATGTAGCAAGTTATCAATATGAAATCACAAGCATGCTCTTTTGTACCAACATAGAATACATAGTTTCACAACCTACGGTTGAGCAACCTAGCAAAATAGCTCCACGGGATCCAGCCCTGACTTACCCGTGTAAAGGTTGAGCCCCTGAAACAATATAGCTCCACGGGATCCAGCCCTGACTTACCCGTGTAAAGGTTGAGCCCCTGAAACAATATGGCTCCATGGGATCCAGTCTTGTCTTACCCATGCTCAATATGCAAAACACGGGGATCCGGCAATGTCCTACCCAGTTACTATGTGCACATAAAGATTTAACGAACACATCAAACAAAGTAAAACATGCTACCAATACCATTACAAAAGTCACACGACAATCAACGCACAAAAGCAAACATTGTCTAATTCAGAAAACACAACCAGATAAAAGTGTTTTAACACATAACAACTAAGCAAGCATTCACTTGTCGTCAGGAGTGGGAGCCCGGGAGGACTCCACCGATGCGCCACGCGAACCGACCGGTTTCACTGGCGGTTTACCAGCCAAAGGAGCATTTAGAGGGGTTGCAAAACTGGTGGTACTGGGACTAGCTCGACCAGCAGCATTCAGCGATTCCACAGTCTCAAAATTCTCTGGCAACAAGCCTGAAACATAATAACAAACGAGACAGTAAGAACACATAACATATGTCAAAAATGCTACGCAAAGCAAAAATTACCTTGCAAAGTCTGACGGCGCTCATTCACACACTTTGCCACAGCCTCGAGGTAGGGGAAGCTTGTACCCTCAAAAGTTGCTATCGCTTCTTGCAATCGAGTCTTAGCATGAGGTTTATAGTGCGCAAGACTTTCCAACGGATGACCAGCAGCAGCATGCTTGTATCCCGACTTCAACCCGAGGGTGATCCCATACTCCCGAGCGGCATTTTGAACAGCGGCTAAGGGTACCAGAAATTCATGGCTATTATGCAAGCGACTCACGATTTGTCGAATTCCTTGTGTAAACAACCACTCGCGATCGGAAACCAGCAAGTCGTTATGTTCACCCAAACTTTTGTTTTCCGCTTTAAGGTCGAACATCACCCGCAAGAAATCATCTTTTTCCTTGGCAAATTTCTCCCGCTCCTCGTTAAATCTTGCCTTGCTCTCCTCTAAAACCGCCAAACCGTGCTCCAAGTCTTTTTTAATAAGGGTCATTTTCTCATCCAAGAATATTTCTTTTTCGGTATACAGCCGTTCCACCTCCAGTGCGTGTAGCTTCTCCTCCTCCCTATCTTTCTCCATCGCTTGAAAGTCACGCTGCAACTGAGAGAGTTTGTTGTTCAGGATAGACATCTTAGTCCGATTAGTACCCTGAATCTCAGAAGAAGACACCCAACGTTGGTTAATCTCAGGAAGCAACGCACCCATCTGTGCCCACAAAACGGCCAGTTGACCTCTCATTTCCTCATCACTCAGCGACCCACTGATCAACCGCTGGCCTGGAGTGGCAATCTCTTTGACTAGCTTCAACGCAACAGCTGGATCCTCAAATCGATCTTTGTTTAGAATACCCCAAGAAGGTGCGAATATTGCGTTCGCATAACTACTCTCAAGTTTGGTAGTCTCGCCACTACCACCTGGCACATCTAGTAGAGGGGTACTGTCTACGGTCACACCCTTGGAAGCAACATTTAGATCAGACTCAGTCCCATCCTCGGATAAGGATGAACCCACCTCCAACATTTTCTTCATTTGAGACACTTCCTGAACAGCAGCCTTGCGTTTAGAAAAACGCAGGCGTTTGGGAACTGAAGTACCCACACCTTCAGCAGACCGTTTCTTCTTACCTTTGGATTTTTTCCCTTTCGGTGAACCAGCAGAACCAACATCGCCAGGCTGTGATGCTTCGCCACAAGTGACTCCCAAGGATAGAATATGTGAATATTCTCCCCCTTCATAGCAGTTTTGCTTATGCACACTGATCACATCTTTTTCCCCATCGCGAAGGCGGCGGGAAGAACTCTCAACATCGGAATTGTTATCCATCTTCATCAAATCAAGCAAACCCATTTCTGCAAACAAACATAACCGCAACTTTCAGTCAAACGGTAACATTCTTGTTAGAACACAACAAGAAAAACCTAAAGGAAATAACATACCACTCCCACGCCAAGTAAATGTTGGTACGCAATCCGGTTTATCCCAACAACGGCTCAACCCGCCAAGAACCAACATCTCTTCGCTAAAAGCCCGCATATACGTTTTATTAGCCATTAACAGCCTATGATGATCTAGGTTGATAGTGGAATCTAAAAGGCTTGTCTCCGATACGGGTTCCTTAGGGTCGCGAAATGAAGGGGTAAAAGGAAGAACCTTCGAAGACACCCAAATAAAACGATTTTTCCAATCCTTCACGGAGGGGGTCACAGAATACACACATTGATTTTCATCATCCATCTTGCGACGTTGGATAGTGAACCACACGCCATTCTTGGCCAAATTGAAAAATCGACGGAACAATGCCATAGTGGGAGGAATACGAAGGGCATTGCAGGCCATTTCAAAATGAGTAATCTTACTCACTCCAAACGGAGCAAGTTGACACGGGCTAAGGCGGTAATATTCTAGGGCATTACAACAAAACCGTGTAAGGGGAAGACGCAAATTGGAAAACTCAAAGAATCGAGTATACAAGGCGATGAAACCAGGAGGACAATTGAGGATGCTTTGATCGGACTGAGGAAGCATGGGCATAAATTCGTCACCCAATCGATACCGACGGCAAAATGCCTTAAAATCTCCCGCAGATAGTTGACACAACCTCTCTTCCATATCAAACCTACCAGCCATCTACGCACGAAATATGATCAGAAGAAGAAATCGGAAATTACCTGTGCTAAGGAGACGATCACGCAGAGGGAGACGAAGCAGAAAAGTTTGAAAATGAAGAGGATCACCGCCCACGAAGATATACAAAGGAAAAGGGGCGGTTTCTTTTAAAAAATTTTAAATATGACGTGACGGTAACCGTCACATCAACCCGTCCAATCGCCGTTTCTCGCAGACATCGAGTACCAATGAAAACTGTCATCATTTATTTGGGGAAACGTGCGAAATGACCAAAATATTCAACGCCGGGTAAGACAGACCGCTCAACCCAGAGGCTAACCAGTCTGTCTGGGGGGCTGATGACGTAGGATAATATCACAATATAACCAGATGGCCAGATCGTAAAATAACACCACAAGGCCAGATGGCACGAAGGTAAGACGGAAGAGATAGAAGTCAACTCATCGAACTTCGATAAAGGAAAAGCAAAAGCAATGACTAATGAAAGCTAAGTTCCCGGACCAGCGGGTAAAAGGCAACGCCCCAAACAAAAGGTGATGTAAGTCACCTTTTGCGCAGAGATAACCAGAATAGGAAAGCTCGGAGGAAACGCCAAGAAAGCAAGGAACCTAGTTTCCCAAAATAAAGATACCATGCGAAGGCAACTCGGATCCAGGCAGTATAAATAGCAAGCAAGGGCAGACCCTCGAGGTACAACATTCTTGAGCTCTCACACTCACTTCAAATACTTCCTAACACTTTCCGAACGAGATACTTACTCTCACACCGGAGTCTAATCGCAGGAGGACTCCTCCTGCGGTAAGGCTAACGGTTCTTTCTTGATTGCAGGATCGCAAGGAAGGTCTCTCATCGCCATATCGGAAGGTGTTCTGGGATTGTTACTCGAACACTTGTCATGATGTTTTATGATGACCTTTGTTGTGTAAGAGGAATGTTAATGTGAAAGTACATAGACCACAAACGTAGTAGCGGATTTGCGATGTAGGCATGTATGTATATAAACGATTTGGCATGAATTCAAATTATAGCATTAAGTAATGAATAATCCTCATTTATGATAAGGATGATATAATTCACATGTTTGAAAATGATCAAAGGCCCTCACTCGTGAGAGTAAGTAGTGTATAATTCACATACGTGTGAAGGTAATTGATGATCTTCATTCGTTAGGAAGATGGAATAGTTCGCATACATTTGTAGGTAATGAATGGTTATCATTCCTGTGAAGGATGAAACTTTTCAATATATTTTGAACTAATCAATAACCCTCATTCGTGAATGTGAATGATGAACAATTCACATACGTGTGAAATACACATCAAAATGAAAATATATTGTGATGTGGTATTTTGTAAATGGATAGAATGACTTATTATTATTAGTCGAACAATGATTTATATGTTTATTGATAGATAATTTAACATGAGTTTGAAGAATTATGTTAAAGTGAACATGAAAGGTTGTTCAAATCACATATAATTATCTACAAAAAATAAATTTTGGATAGGTTTTATAGTATGAAAATTACATTTTCACTCCATGTCATGAAGAATTTTGAAAGAGAAAAAAATCTGACTATAATTTCCCCTCATGTTTTCATAAACTTTTAAAATCTTGCGCAATACAGATTTATCCAAAATGTGATTTGTGTTTTTATTGTTAAGTTGTACTTTTATTGGTTTAATAGTTACTTTCACGTTGCTACTTAACTTTTACTCTAAATATAAATAACTAGTAATTTTATTGCAAAGATATTATGTTTTTCTTCATATTTCAAAATAAATAAAATAAAAATAAGAGCTTCATATTTTTAATAATAATCATAACAGGATTGGGGTCTTATATTACGATTTAAAGTATTCGAAACTTAGGATGATATATTTCGCATGATTAAGTACATCAATTTCAACTCGCCAACACAAAACTCAGCATGATTAACACCTCTATCTAATGCAATAAACAGATTTTTGAATGACCTAGAGAAGCAATCATGCTTGCCCTTCAAGCTATTAAATTCTAGCTATTAAAAATCCAAAGGTAATACTAATAATCATAACAGGATTGGGGGTCTTATAGTAGATTAATGCATATGAAAGATCTGTGTCGAGTAGTTCTAAGAGATTAAGAACTTCTGAGTTCTTAAGATGTTGCTAGGATTAGGAATAACAAACACCAAAAAGTTATAGCTAGAAACACTTGCAATAAACTTATAAAGTTGCAGGTAGGATCCTTACGATCCGTTCGAAATTCCAAGCAATCAGACATAGAACAACCAATACATCAATGCAAATATATAAAGAAGCATAAGTATGTTCTTCAAACAACTGCATTTCTATCTTCATTTTGAATTTTGATTATATGAATCCGGGTATTTTGTCTAAATCAATTTATTCCACCAAATTCCATTCCAGGAAAAAACATTTTGCAGATAAAAGGGAAATCTAACGGTGAGGCTTAGATACAGATCAATTGCTGGATATCTGTCGGCTAAAATACAGTGCAAGTTGAATCAACGGGAACATTCACCTCCATGGCAACATTGCCTAAACAAACAGTCTCAGAAGAATCTCCATCGGAATCATTATAGTCTTCGGATGGTTCAGGTAGAGATAGAGTCTCAGGAATACCATGAATCACTAGCCAATCATTGTAATACATCTCTGGAAACGCAATCGGAACTCCATTCACCATCAATGTACCACCGGATCTGGTAACACCGATCCTAAATCCACTCAAATACGTGTTCACGTCTGTTCTGTACTCGAGGTTAGCCAGATCTTTCCATGAAATCTTACAAGGCAAGACATGCTGCAGAAACAAAGATGGATAATCAGGAATTCGGCGTGAATAATCAACCATCACTTCATCAACCAGAGCAAAAAGCGTTAAAGTCAAACCAGATTGATTCGGAAACCTTAGAAATTGCAGATTAATAAACGAAGCCATAACAGAGTATCCCCTGGATATCAACACGTTACCAGCATCATGGAACGAGATATTTTGATCATCACCGCGGTTTAATCTCTCGCAGCCATCGAAACTATCGATTTGTGCGGGAGAGGCAAGAATCTGGAAATCAGAATCGAAGAAGTTTTCAATAGCAAATATCATCAACAATCCGTCATCAAAAACCAGCGATCCAACGATATTCACGTTGTTTATCGAAACCTGATTGGATAATGAAGGCGATATGACTGTGAGGTGGTCGTCAGAGGACATGGTGGGGATTTTGGTGCCGGGAAGAAGGGAACGGAGACTGGTTAACGAGAAAAGCATGGGGGAAATGTGGAGTCGAAGGAGAGAGAGAGGAGGTTGACCGGAGTTGGCGAAGATGGAGTCCGGCGGGGTGAAGATGGTAGCGGAGATGCTCTGAGAGAGTAAGGAACCGGAGACGAGATTTAGTGTTAACGACATGGCGACGTAGCCGGAATTGGAGAGAGTGTCGGTAGCATTGGTGATGGTCTTAGGTGGGAAGGTGGCGACAAAAGAAGAGACGGCTAGCAAGAGAGTCTCCGAAAAAATCAGCCTCTGTTTGGTCACCATTGAAGAATACCACCGTTGTTCTGATGGTTGGATCTCATCCCAAATGCATGTCAAAATGTAGGAAGTTGTAGGGTTTATTGGCGGTAAAATATGTTTCCAGGCTCACTTGAGTTTAATTTATTAAAAAATTGTTAACAAAAAATTACAAATGCTTTGTGTGACGCGTGATATGATCTTTTGACACGTTGTTAGTTATCTTTATAATTGATCAACTTAACAAATATGGTTCTTCATATTCTTGTATATTTAAGTTCACCTCTCTATCAAAAGATAGATAGAGATTTTTTTTTCCCCTGCAAGGGTTTAAGATTTAAATGAGTTGTTAAGTAAATGCATATGCTAAAATAATAGTCATAAGATATGTGTGTAATACAAGTACATGAATGTGTTTGATCATACAAAAAATCAAACATGTACCAACTTTATTGTCATGTGTATCACAACAAAGTAAATAAGATGGTGTGACATAACTGTGAGATAATTAAGCCAGATTATTGATGTGTTGTAAAACACATCTATTTTTCCATTTGTTTTTGTTAAGTTTCAGTACTGTTTTATTTAGTTTTAGAGTCGATTTAAGCTGGTGCTTCACATTTCTGTAATTTGATGCTTGCAGGTAATAAACACGTATATTCGGTGATAAAGTACAAAGAAACGACCTCACGGTTGGGTAAGGACGGACCCGGAAACAAGAAAAGAAGAAAACTGAATTCTGGAATCTCTCGCGCTACGCGACAGATTTAGAGGTATCTGTCGCGCTACGCCACAGACTTCAAATCGCAGAAAATCAGTTTTAAGCCAAAAAGTCGAAAACCCTAAGGGGGAATACGTTTTTGAACGGCTGGAGGCGACTAGGAGGACGAAGAAAAGCTATTCTAAGGTGATTTAAAGGTTGGGAAAGCATTGGATTGAAGATTGAAGGCTTAGGATCAAGGAATTCGGGTGTTCTTCATTCGGTTTTATTTGTTTCTTTGTTTTCTTTGATTTCTATGTTTCTCATTCACTTTAAGCAGATTATGGATTGTATTCGTATGATGTTTCTTGGCTAATCTTTTAGAACTACCTAGGTTTTGATGATGGCACATGTTTAACATTGGTTTTTATTGGTTTTGGATTATGTTTATGTGATGAACTCATGATGTAACAAACTTGGATTGGATTATTGGATGTTTATGTGTGTCTATGATTGTTTATGGATTGATGATTTACTCCTTGTGTGCCTTGGTGAATGTCTTTCATGTAATAGGTGCATGCTAGGTCAATTACTGTGTGTTTTTGATTATTGGATGGTTTACTACGTACGAGTTTACCATAGGAGTTATTATCTTGATATGGATATATTAGATGTGCAACCAATCTTGATAGCCGTGAGGTGAGAGATTGTCGGTTTGTCTAGGGTGTTAGATTTGCTAGTTTAGAAGCTTTGTGAGAAGATCTTTCTAGTTCATCTTATATCTTTGTTTACCGAATCCAATAGGAAAACCCAAGTCATCCCTAGCATTTAAGAAAACTGTGACTTTCGCGCTGTGAGGTAGATTGTTCAACAGTTACTTCTTAGGTGTTTTGAGATTATCGTGCCGTGAGGTAGATTGTCTAGCGGATGCATTTTGAGTATAATTGGATGACCTGTGAGGGAAATCCATTTAACCGGTGGTTTAACGGCTTCTAGGACTCTTAGTTGACAATCCTTGAGAAGGGTCGAGGGTGCTCTAGGTTTCCTTTGAGTTTAGTATTTTAAGATCCCGGTATCACATTGTTTCCATTACCGATAGATTCTTTGTTGAACATGTGTAGGATTCATGCCTAGGTAGTGTTTTGTCTTCGTCTGATCTTCGTTTCTATCTTCGTTCATTTTGGTGTCTTCTCTTTAGCTTTCTTTTAGTTATTCTTAGTTTTGTTAGCAAAACCCCCCTCCTTATTATTATTTTATTTAAGTACAAATTTTGTATATATAAGTCATAGAGTCTAGTTAGTACAGTCTGTAGAAGTCTGTGGGTTCGATATCCGGACTTGCTTTGCTCTGTTACATACGATAGGTACACTTGTCTGTCGGTAGCTTAGGTTTTAGAGAGTCTAGATTTATTACTTTGTGTCTATTTTAGAGTCGGTTTTTAGTTAGTTTATTAGCTAAGCTCCGTCGACATCAATTATACCACACACAACGCGTAATATCTTAAGCCATGTTAAAAAAAATGGTAGCATACAACTCACTCGGGTGATAACAATGACTCTTTTATATTTATAATTGGTTTTATAACTTTAACAACAAATAAGAAAGATAATTTTTAAACATAATATTAAAAAAAAAATGGAAAGAATGGTATAGTAACATTATTAAGCCCTTACACTTATTTTAGAAAATTTATTTTGGCCAATCCAATGAAATCATCAAAGATTAATTTCACTGGTCATAAATGTAATTTCTTATAATATAAGCTAATAAGCTATAACTCAAATGGAGATGGCTCATGGCCTATTTTATCTAGTTCCTGGGCCGATTCTAGACCTTTATTATTGGGCTTTTGGTGTCATGGTTTGTTACTTTGTTGTTTTCAAATGCATTCACACTTTCCAGTTTCCAGTAATAAAATATCATGAAAGGTTAAAATATGAAACTATTTTTGTACAAATAGAGTTTAAAAGAATAACAGTTTAACATATGACAAATCAAACGTTGGAGTTTCACTTGTTCCTTTTCTTTCTTACTGTTCTCGAATACCACTTTCCCTGCCTATAGGTAATTATCGAACTTAAAAATCGAAAAAAATTTGGTTACAATAACCAATTGATTGTTAACAATATTAATGGGTATACGTTAAGAATCTTTTTTGTTGGGAGCCTTGGTTAAAATGTTTTAGTGACTGAATAAGTTGCTTACCCTAACTATTTTCTGACAAAACTGAACATCATTCAAGGCAGGGACGGACCTTAGGAAGGGCCCGATCAGAAGGGTCGATTTAGTGGTATTTTGTCGGAAAATCCTTTGATCGTCTTCGTTTTGTTAATAAAAATCATTTAACCCCGTTTGTTTCTTAAAAATCACTCGCCCTCCTCCAAGCTTTTTTCAATCTCTGTAAATGATTTAAGGCTAAAATAACTGCATCTTTTAACTTTAACATAGTTTTCTAGACGCCCACACGTTGACACATCTAACAAATTTTGATTTTAATCTGGCACTGGCACCATTGGATTTGGGAATGGAAAAACCGAAATCCAACACAGATCAGAAATTTGGGCTTCCGTTTGCTTCATATATGGGCTTACACTATGACTTATTTTAAATCTAGTTTACTTACTTTTCCTAGACCCCTAAAATATTTACCATTTCGAGTTCTCTAATATATATAACATGTAAAATAAAGGTACAAATTTTTTTTTTATCATTTCTACGAACAAAGTCTTTTGGTGCTCTCTTAAGTAAATACGAAGTTACAGAATCTAAATACCTTTTGTTTTGTACTTTATATTAAATTAATAAGTAAATACCAATGTTGTAAATATCGGCCTAAGCGGCGCTAGGCGCTCCTCAACTGTCTCGATTTCTGCCTAGGGGCTAGGCGGGGCCTAGTCAGCCTAATCAGATTTTTATTTTTTGATTTTTTTTTACTTTTTTAGTCTTTTTTCTGGTAAAAAGGGATCAATTTCATGATTATTTATACATTTCTCAACCAAAAATCATTAATATGTTTTTGAAACATCGAATGCAGCTAGTTAACATCGAAACTCATCTCTAAACTTTAAACTCAGTGTTTAAGTTTGCACTTTGAAGTACTTTATTTAGTATATTTAAGTTTATTTTATAAATTATTTGAAGTATTATATTAAATTATTGATATTAATGTGTGTATATAATATATATTTGTAAAATTACATATAAAAATCCAATCCGCTTAGCGCCAATTAATCCTTAGGCGGTCGTCGCCCGACTAGCGCCTGACTTCTACAACCATGGTAAATACCACATAAAATGTTAAATTGAATAAAGATGAACATCTCATAAGTGTAAGCTCTTAAAAATTCAAATCTATAATTATTTCCACTTGCAAATCCTTCAGCTAACTAATAATCGTAGTGAGACATTACTATACAATAGTAGCATGTTTATAAGCTTGTAAATTGTAATTGAAATTTATTAGGTTACTCTTTTAATGCGTATAATGTGGTGTCTCATTCTCTCATTCCCCGTCTTCCCTCCACATTTTGAGGATCATGTCTATCATACTAACATTTTATAATCTAAATTCTTTTTGTTAACTGTTTACTTTATTGACTTGTATTACATTTTAACGTATCAACTATTTTGATATGAATGAAGAGATAAGATACCAAATACTACAAAATGATAAAAAAATAAGATAAAATAAAATAAACCCTTCGTTATATAGTTAAAGAAGAATCATAACAACGATTTTTTCAAATAACAAAAATAGTTGATGAAATTCGTTGATCAACAATAACTCTAATTGTTGTTGATACCTAGTTGTTGAGAGTAGTTGATATTGTTTGAATATTGTCATTGATAACCAAGTTGTCACTTGTAGTCTTAGTTGCCACAAATTTTAGTTTTTTTTTTAGTTATCACTGATGATTAGTTACCATGTCCGTAGAACCTTTAATCATGTTCTATTCATAATTAATTTTATGTCAAGGTAACATTAAAAAAAAAAAAAATCGTGTACCCGTTCCCATTTCATGGTATTAGTTCCATGATCAACAAGTAGCCTTCATCGTCATATCTAACAACTTTTGGCGTAATATTTTTTTCACTTTAGTGCTTTTAACCTTTACCCTTCAATTTTTCAAGATCACATCTGTAAATTTCTTGATAAGTAAGAAATAGGGCAAATACTTGACAAAAGAAGGAAAGTGGCATCCAATATGTTTATGATAATTTTTAGCAACGTTAAAAAACCGAAATAATGATTGAAGGATTCTTGTTTTTTTATTTAAGATTTCTCTTAATAAAAAAGTTGTCAGCACTCATATCCAAACACGTGCTATACGTTTGTTGGAACTAAATTTTCAAAATTAAAAGCTTTAAGATCTGAGGAGGAAAAAAAAGAACGTACAAGAATTTGCAACTAACTATGTAATACTTGAATTGGCCTTTACGATACAACAAAAGTGATCGCCACCAATACAATAACATATTCAAAATGTTTAAGCTTTTCTTCTTCGGGTAAACAATTGTGCAGTTTTATTAGACCTGACAATCTTAACCCAAAGCAAGAGAAATAGGTTAGTTTGGGTGAATAAGTATCGTATTTTGAGTTGAAATATGTAACATCATAACACGTAAAGGGTGAAGATGGTAACTCTTTAACACAATATGAGTCAAAATGTGTAACTTAAAAATATATAAACAAAGTCAATACAAATGAATAATAATTATTAATAATATGTTTGATGAAAAAACATGAAAGATTATTTAAATAAACTATTCGTTTAGTTAAAACTTATTTTAACTTGAACTAAATTGAAGTTTTTTAAAAAATGACTATTTTAGATCCAAATTATTTTTCCTTAAATCCCATCCTAATGCAGAGTCATCCTAACCCGAACCTTCTGACCTCTTAGCCAACCTGTTCATTTTGCCAGGTTTAAGTTCTATATTAAGGAATACATATACTTTCTATAGAAAACTTTTAGTAGAAAGAGCATTGGTTGGTTTTTTCCAATACGAGTTAAAACCCAAAAGTATAAATAGTTAGTATTTGTGTAATAAGGGAAAAAGAGGTGTTATTAAAACTTTTAGGAGGCATGATGCTTTTCTTGTAGATGACCAAAAGTAAAGCAAAAGGAGATGAACGTCTAAAATGTGGCACACGGTTTTGGCTTTTGCTTTCGGCTTTGGCTCTAGCTAATCTTATGGGGTAACCAATATATATATATATATATATATATATATATATATATATATATATATATATATATATATATATATATATATATATAAAGCAATCAAATATTCACTTTTGACCTTATGTAATATATCTTAATTGGTAAATGAATCATGTTTCTAATCCGAACAGTCAAGAAAGCATGATTTATAAAATAATCCTCAAATTGATATAAAAATGTCGTCATTGAAAACTTCTACGTAGTCCAATCTTGTATCAAGATAAATAATAAATAAATAATTTATACATACTTAAAATCATTGACGGAACTTGAAAAAAACCTAGCTATCAGTGGTCGAAAGTCACATACGCAAATTTTTTCTTCCTAACGCTATGTTTTGGATTATAAATTTGGGTCGATGATTCGGGTCGGATCAATTATCATTTAGAAACTTTAAATATCTAATTTTACTTAATTCAAAAAACTAAACATGTTTTAATAACACAAGACATAAAATGTTTTAATATGGAATGGTGAATAAGAATTACAAATTTGATGCGTTATTACACAGATTTTTTCTAGGATTTTTGGGTGAAATTGTTATTTTTTGAGGTGGTTTAAATACACAAAACCACCTATAAACTAGATTCAAAAATTACAATAATTTCCCAAAAATAGTACAATAAAAAACCTCCCTATAAAGTACATAAACCGTCCCAAAAAATTTACAATAACCGACTAAAAAAATAATATTTAAAACCGCCTCAAAAAATTACAATAACAACCGCAAAAAATACCCCTTCAAAACCGCCAAAAATAAGAAGAAAATCTCCTAAAAAATGTTCTTTTTTCCACTGCTCAAAAAAAATATAAAGAAAACATATAAAAAAAACCTTAGTAAACCGCCCTAAAAACATAAAGAAATCGCCTAAAAAAACAAGTATCTCAAAACTGCCTCCAAAAATATAAGTAAGCCACTTCAACTAAGCTATTAACATTTTTTGCGGCAGTTTATTGGTAAAGCACTCAAATTTGTAACCAATTGCAATAAACCGCCTTAAAAAATACCCTGAAAAACAAGATTTGTGCTAGTGCATACTACATCCTACAACTAACACATTTTTATAAATTAATCTCTATGATTTCACTAATATACTTATTTCAATTTTATAAACAAATTTAAATCTATAAACGTATTGTTAAAAACACTGTTGTAAAAATCGGCATAAGCGCTAGGCGTCCTAGTTAGATTTTATAAAAATTTTGATAAAATAAAAGTTTTATTAAATACAAATTTTTTCGAACAAAATGAATATAAACCGAAAGTTATAAAAATGATAATATAATTTACATTTTTTATCTTTGTGTGTTTAACGATAATTTAAATTAAGTTCTTTAGCTTTAATAATTAAAAAAAAACTACTTATTATCTTAATTTGAAATAGTTAATTTTTGACAATAAACTAACTAATTAAATTTTTAACACTGGTTAGTTTAAGGACCTCAATTATTAAAAATCAAGAAGTTAAATGATATTCCTATTGTTATTAAAAAAATTATTGTTTTGTTATTTAAAGTCATTATTAATACATAATTTAATCATTTTATATCATATATTGTGATGACCTGACGTTGGGGTCATGCAAAAACCTAATTAACCTAGGTAGTTAGGGTAAGTCAGGTATCGTATCCACGAGGAACATGTGGTCAGTGATATATAATTTCGTTTAACTAATCAAATGTATTTAAGAAAATAAACTTGAAATTTGGATTTTGGTTTTTATGTAAAAGAAACTTAAGTAAACTTAAACACAAATAAAAGAGTTGTAACAATGTATGAAAATGTGATCTCTCCAGGTTTCAAATTAGTAAAATAACTAGGTATATCTTGATTTGTTAATTGGAAATCACATAGACATGATTCATGCTTAGATTATTAAACAATTATGATTTGGAACCAAGTCAATGACTTTGTTGACAACCGATAACTAGACCGATGTTGTTGACTCAGTTAATTACTTGTTCACAAAATGTAGGATTTCTAGAATACTTTAAAATCAAACCAATAACATTAAACTTGACAATAGATGAAAGAAAGCAATGAGATTGAATTCAAAGTTGTAAAATAAACCAGAAATCGTTTATCGTTTCACAATCAAGCAATATTGAACTTGTAAATCTATGAAAACAAATCCAATACCAATGTTTAACAAATGAAAAGAAAACCTAGTTATACAACCTAACTATTCACCCAGAAAGAATCACAATCGGATTAGCCAGACATCCTCAACCTTGAATCTTCACAATCGTCGATCATAGGCATGATTTGATCTTTGCTTCTACGAATCCGGATGATCTTGGATTGATTTGGAGGAATTGTAAGCCTCAAAATCGTCACTTTTTCGCCCAGAAATAGTCCCAAAAACGGCTTAGAAACGAAACCCTAAGATTAGGCCTTAAATATGGGAAATATTAGGTAAAAATCTGAATTTTTCGGCCGTCGCCGTATGATACGCCGGGTCTGGGCGTATCATACGGCCAAACTGGTACCCTACGCCCATAGTTTTCTGCCAACGCTGGATTCTGGGCGTATCATACGCCGGGCGTATCATACGTTGACTTGGGCGTATCATACGCCCAGTCTGATCTCACCAATAGCTTCGTCTCGTCGAGAAACTCAATTTTCATATATTATGGGCCCCGTAACTCATCTCCTAGCCTGAGATATGCCTCCGTGAAGTTTTGACTCGTCGAGCTTCCTTTAATTTCACTTTTAGCCACTCAACTTCTCTTCCAATCACCCAACCGGCTCTTTTACGCATCCTTAGTCTCTTAACACCTGAAAATCATAATCACACTCAAAGTAAACGTGTTTTGGACCCAGAGCCTATAAAATTATGCAATTAACACTTAAAACACTACAACAATCACCACGTGATCACATCCTCACACTTATTCTTTGCTTGTCCTCAAGCAAAACTCATCAAAACTATTCAAACATCATAATCAAATACATTTCCCAATTGTCCCGCCAATTCTTACATCAAGTTCTAGATCATAACCAAATCACAAGACTTACAACATTACATAGTTTTACATCGTGACAAGTACAAACAATTTTTCAAGTAAAACATGGAATAACCTCTAACTAGACCTAACATGCTTCAAGTATTTCACATAAATGTATTGCACCACTCACAATATTCTCTCCACTCGGTTTATTTCTAGACTAGTCATAATGTACTAGTATATATGTGAACTCTCAACCAAAAGTGAATGACCATCATCATAAGCTTGTATTGCAATCATACTTCCACCGAATTTCTAAAACCATACACAAATTAAGAGGACTTAACAGGTTGTAATGAAAGGCTAGGATTAAGGTAGGTATAAGGAATTTGATGGTGACGACAAAATAATGGGAATTAAAGAATATTGAACCACTAACAAGTTCAACTTACGATTATACTACAATGACTCTTTTTGTTGCTTCATATTGAGGTCATTTGACCTAATATTCTGCTTTTTTTTTTCTTTTCTCTTTTTCTCTGTTTTTTTTTAAGCAATGAATTTGAATTCCATTACTACATTTGAAAACCAACTAAACAACTTGTGGATTTAGACTTTAAGCTTAACAACCAATTAGGCTAAGGCTCAACATGGTTTCTAATGATTGGGTTGAAATTAGAAATTATCACAGACAAAAGGCTAACGAAAACAAAGGTGAATCCTAATGCCTCCATCATTTTTGTGCAAGTTCTAGCATACGATATCAACATGCATTGCAACACAAGTTCTAATTTGGTATACACTTTGGTATCACTCAGAACAACCAACACTAAACAAAGATATTACAAGTAAGGCTCAACTCTCACAAAAAAAGTGGGTAAAAGGTTGACGACACAAAAACATTCATGTTACTTACAATCTAGCATGTCACCCCTAATTAGTCGTTATTTCATTGATGGTTTCTAAAAAACACTTGCCACAACCACTATCATGCAACTTAAAGACTCAATTATGACCAAGAGCCTAATCCAAACATTAACGGGTCAAAAGTTGATGATTTACATTGAAAATTCTGATTTTCAAGCCATTTGAGTTTACTTGAAGCAATTCAAAAATTTTATTCATTTTCACCGCCATCATCCCCACACTTGAGATACATTGTCTCCAATGTATAGTTTACTTTAAAATTTAACCCCAATCATGTAATCATCTCTTCAAAACCATTAACCCAAACTTGAATTCAAACACTAAACAAAAACACAACTAGTGATGAGGAAAAAAAACATGGACCTGATCTTGTTGTCCTCGTGATGTAGATAATGCGAATGATGCCATATCGACCTCGAATCTCCATGGGTCTTCCCCACACTTATTTCCAGTAATGTTTGTGGCATGAACTCACCAAAACAAAAAAATAAATAAATGCGAAAACACTTAAAAATAAACAAACAAACTAAATAAAATCAATACAAACACATAGGTTGCCTCCTATGCAGCGCTAAGTTTTGTTTACGGTCTTCAGCCAGACCATACCTAATGTATCTTTCACGGTGGTCGAAGCGAACATTTGCCTACCGAGTTGCCAACATATGCTCGGCAGTTAACATGATGGATCCACATCCACCTCCTCGTAATCATCATGCCCTTAAAATGCTTGCGGGGCCACTTCTGAATGATTTGCCCAACATCCTGTAATCTCACTTTCCTCTTCTTTATTCTTGAACCGTCATCCCCAACTTTGTCACTTTGAATAATATGTAATCGCGGATGATTAAAACAACCTAGGAGAGTTTGAGTCACTGGTTCATTATGTGTTATGCCATTTACTTGATCAACACATTTAATTTCATGCTTTGGGAGATCCGTAACCACTTTTTCTATCACTTCACCGTCAACCATATCAAGTGAGTAAGGTGCGTCCTCTATGGAAGGAGCTGGTGTGGTATTATTCTTCACAACCTCTTTCTCTCCTTCTGAAAATTGCATCCTTACGTCAATTCTCATTGAAAGCACTTCACATTTGCAATTTAAGCATTCAACCCGTTGTTGATCTGTAAGATGGTCAAATGATAACACCTCATTTATCTTGGATAGAAACAAGTCCAATCGAGCGATTTGTTTCTCTTCCTCAGATTGATAAGTAATATGAACTGGCTCGACAATTGGGCTAGCAACATTTTCTTGACAATTGGGATAACTTTCATACTCCTCCTGATAACCTGATTAAGGTGGCATCTCGGATCCATAGCTATTGCAATCCCACTCTTGCCTATAACTGTCAGCACCCAACTGATAAACTTCTTGGTAAGTTGATGACACTGGAACGGTATCTGGATAGGGTACATCATCATAGTAAAGAGACGCCAAATATAATCGTCTCCTCATATCCTCTCCCCTTTTCCAGAACTCAGGGCAATCATCTTTCTGGTGACATGGACTCCCGCAGCACATACATGAGTATTGCACAAAATTCATAGTGAATCTGCGCACACACACAAAAATACCCACGTAAACCTGAACAAACTAAATAAATAAAAATAAGAATAACTGAAAAACAAATGAAAATAAAAATCTTTTTGGTTTTTTTTTGATTTAAAAGAAAATAGTAAAGATAAAATCAAACAAGATGATATAACACTAAGCGCACTAGTTCCCCGGCAACGGCGCCATTTTGATGACCTGTCGTTGGGGTCATGCAAAAACCTAATTAACCTAGGTAGTTAGGGTAAGTAAGGTATCGTATCCACGAGGAACATGTGGTCAGTGATATATAATTTCGTTTAACTAATCAAATGCATTTAAGAAAATAAACTTGAAATTTGGATTTTGGATTTTGGTTTTTATGTAAAAGAAACTTAAGTAAACTTAAACACAAATAAAAGAGTTGTAACAATGTATGAAAATGTGATCTCTCCAGCTTTCAAATTAGTAAAATAACTAGGTATATCTTGATTTGTTAATTGGAAATCACATAGACATGATTCATGCTTAGATTATTAAACAATTATGATTTGGAACCAAGTCAATGACTTTGTTGACAACCGATAACTAGACCGATGTTGTTGACTCAGTTAATTACTTGTTCACAAAATGTAGGATTTCTAGAATACTTTAAAATCAAACCAATAACATTAAACTTGACAATAGACGAAAGCAAGCAATGAGATTGAATTCAAAGTTGTAAAATAAACCAGAAATCGTTTATCGTTTCACAATCAAGCAATATTGAACTTGTAAATCTATGAAAACAAATTCAATACCAATGTTTAACAAATGAAAAGAAAACCTAGTTATACAACCTAAGCATTCACCCAGAGAGAATCACAATCGGATTAGCCGGACATCCTCAACCTTGAATCTTCACAATCCTCGATCATAGGCATGATTTGATCTTTGCTTCTACGAATCCGGATGATCTTGGATTGATTTGAAGGAGTTGTAAGCCTCAAAATCGTCACTTTTTCGCCCAGAAATAGTCCCAAAAACGGCTTAGAAACGAAACCCTAAGATTAGGCCTTAAATATGGGAAATATTAGGTAAAAATCTGAATTTTTCGGCCGTCGCCGTATAATACGCCGGGTCTGGGCGTATCATACGGTCAAACTGGTACCCTACGCCCATAGTTTTCTGCCAACGCTGGATTCTGGGCGTATCATACGCCGGGCGTATCATACGTTGACTTGGGCGTATCATACGCCCAGTCTGATCTCACCAATAGCTTCGTCTCGTCGAGAAACTCAATTTTCATATATTATGGGCCCCGTAACTCATCTCCTAGCCTGAGATATGCCTCCGTGAAGTTTTGACTCGCCGAGCTTCCTTTAATTTCACTTTCAGCCACTCAACTTCTCTTCCAATCACCCAACCGGCTCTTTTACGCATCCTTAGTCTCTTAAAACCTGAAAATCATAATCACACTCAAAGTAAACGTGTTTTGGACCCAGAGCCTATAAAATCATGCAATTAACACTTAAAACACTACAACAATCACCACGTGATCATATTGCTTCACATTTTTTATATTTTCATTAGCAATTATTTAATATATTATATTCAATCCATGTAACACACGGATAATAACCTAGTAAGATATAAATACGATAAAAAACAAAAAGAAAATCTTATATCAAAATATAAACCATTAAGCATGCCACGACGATATATTCATAAAATTACTAAAAAAAACTTACTAACATTACAAGAATGTGTGTTATATACCAAAAAAAAAATCAAGACCAAGTGGATCTTGAATAGTTAATTCAAAAACAATTTTTTTTTACTTAATAAAAACTAATCCGGATTAATCTCTAAAACCAATGTTTTCATAACCGGACCGGACGTCGAACTGGTCTCGTTACGGGTCAGAGGTCGGACCTGTCGGACCGGATTTAAGAACCAGATGATTTAATAAACATTTTATAAATATATATATATATATATAAAAAATTAAAAAAAAATTAAAAAAATTAAAAAAAAATTAAAAACCCGGTTCAACCACTGGTCCGACCACCGGTTTTCCGGTCCGACCACGGGTCCCGGTTCGACCGGCCGGTTCACCCACTGGTTCCCGGTCCGACCGGCCGGTCCGGTTTTCAAAACACTGTCTAAAACCATTTTTAATTACAAATGAATCACAAAAAAATAGTATTAATGTGTAAAACCACCTTTATTGCAAAGAAGACACTAAAGGACTATTTGGTAGGGGCTGAATGAATTTGAATGTGATCAGGCAGATTCAGACATTTTGTTTCAAGCATATAAATGAAAAGAAATGTTTGAATGAATATCTAAATGGTTCAGATATGAGTATCTGTCTCAATGTGTTAAAAGAAAGGGGTTGGCTCCTCTCCACATCTCCAATCCTCTTTGATGACATCGTCTCCTCTTTGACGACGACAAGGCCTCTCCTATCCGACGACATCTCTCCTCTGCATTTTCGTTTAGATGTTCAACCAAACAATTTTAATTTATTCAGCACTTACTGGTTCAGAGTCTCTTAACCATTCAGACATATAGTTGATTTAGTATTTAATGGTTCGGAGATTACCAAACAGCCCCTATAAATACATGCTATTCATGGAAAAGAGTTTACAAAACTGAAAGTATACCTATGAATATGACCAAAGGCCCTATGGAACCAAACCTAACTGTAAGAAAGCTAACGTTACACCCACAACTAGGCAATTTAAACATAAACCTAAATACATATCAGTTATCTAAGCCCAAGCAAAGACCACACCTTTTCATTTCATATGAAAATCTCTAATATTTATT
Source organism: Mikania micrantha (assembly GCA_009363875.1). Classification (NCBI taxonomy): domain Eukaryota; kingdom Viridiplantae; phylum Streptophyta; class Magnoliopsida; order Asterales; family Asteraceae; genus Mikania; species Mikania micrantha. The sequence continues at coordinate 94,150,681 of CM018694.1, forward strand.
TGAAGAGTAACTCCTATAATTGATGATGTTCTATAAAATGTGCAAGTTCAACATATCATGTTTTATCTTCTTATTCAATGTTTGTTATTTATTTGAAGAGTAACTCCTATAATTGATGATGTTATATAAAATGTGCAAGTTCAACATATCATTTTTATCTTCTTATTCAATGTTTGTTTTAGTTTTCCTCTACTTTACTTCCTATCAACTATGAGGGTTTTTTAGGTTTCTTATGTGTGTTATCATTTGTCTTCTCTGAACATATCTGAACCATCTTAATTTTCATTCCTTATTTTATTCAAAATGACGTCAACACCTAATTTGGATATAAAAACTTCATTACTTATTTGGTCTAATCTTATGTGCTCAAACATCCGCTTCAACAGCCTCTCTATTATCTTCAGCTTTGTCGTTTGCTTGTTATTGATTGGTGTGTGGTCGGCTTCGTATAACTTGATCTAATAACAACACACCCTATAATTGTTCCTTTTTAGTATGTGTGAGAATCTCCTGTCCAATAATATATCTTTTTCGACCCTCCATTATCTCCAATTTCTATACCAATAAAATGTTATTACATTAAAAACTCTCAAATGTATCTATTGTATCAATTTGTCAATAAAGTTGTAATGAAAGATTTTATATATAACTTGAAAAAATTTACAATTTCAAGCCAGCTGTTTGTAAAGATTTTTTTGTCAAGTAAAATGAGTTTAGCTATGTTTTTATGGTTAATTAGTTAGTTACAACTTTGTTTAGTGTACTTGATTATGTACCTCCATATATAATTAAAAGGGATAATTCTATAAAGACTTTTATAATAGAATAAATAAACTTCATGTAAACAATTTTTTTTTAGATGTTGAAAGCACTTCCGACTTTTGTTATAATTATTTCACGACATATTGAAATGTTTACTTTTGTTTGCTAATATTCAGAATGAATTGATGGCCTTTGCATCCATATTTTAAGTTGTTAACCACTCATCATAATTTGATTTTAAATCCATAAAATCGTGATCCATTTAAGACATTATAAAATTGTTAAATGATTTTAATGGTCATATGTAAAATAAATACTATAAATTTACAGTAAAACCAAAGGGGCTTTGTCCTAGCGGTACTCTCTTGGCTTTCCAAATGTAAAGTCACGAGTTCAAATATCTCTTAAGGCGAAATAGGGGTCTTTGGAAGGTCAGGGGGTTTTCCGGTGCGGTTTCCTCCTGGGGTGCTAGTGGGGTCTCAACGGAGGTCATGGTAACTAGACTTTGGTGACATGTCCTGAAAATCAGTGGCTCACCCGTTGAGATCCAATGCCGTTCAAAAAATAAATTTACAGTAAAATAATTATTCAGTCAGTTGCTTAGGCGTAGAGACTAGAGACCTACAAAAGAATGATCCGGCAAATTAGCAACATGTGGGCCTGTGGATTGACACGTGGGCCCATTTAAAGTAATAAAGAAACAAGCACTAAGATCCGGGGTGGGCCACATGCATAACGAACGCGATTTTTAAGGAGGCACCTACTTAATTCCCAAGACGAGATTACTTTTTCTGTTAAAAAATCTACTCTAATAAAGAAATATATTTAAAGGACACGTGTTACATTCTGATGATATCTGAGATTTGTTTTCTCGTCTCTCTCTCCTAATTATTTCAACAATTTTTATAATTATATATTGAAAACTATATATATTTATTATTCTAATAATTTACTACTTTATTAAACTTGGTAAACTGTAATAAGATTTAAATTATATATTATCTTAAAATATAGTTATATAATTATTGAACAATAGTTGATAAATATAACATATATATTTTTATATAATTATTGAACAATAATATAGTTATATAATTATTATTTGTTTTATAATTTTTAGATATTCACATTTCTTATTTCAACAATAGTTGATAAATACAACATATATATTTTTATAAAAATTATTATTTATAACATGTTATACTTATTCAACCCATGTAATACATGGGTTTATAATGCTAGTAAAATAATATATAATAATATTCTTTACGTACTCTTTGTATTACATGAATTAAAAAAACAAATATAACGTATAATTATCAATTAAAATTTAGAAAATATGAGATGATTTTTATTATAAAATACTATTGCAATTTCGTATGATTTAATATTTTAAGTATTAAAATAATAATATTATTTATTTAAACACTAAATTTTTTATAGTTTGTTTTCCTTTAAATATTGTGTTTCAAATAATTGTTTTTGAAAACTTTATAATTTAAAATATTTTTTTAAAAAAGTGTGTTTCTAATATTAATATATGTATTAAAAAACCTTTTTTATTTTAAAATTTTATATAATAGGAGAAAGGAACGAGAAATAAAGGTTAAGATGCTCTAAAATATTACATATGACACTTAAAAGCTTTATTTATTATTATAGATAGACAACTTTGGAAGCAAATGATTAATAAGCGTATGTTGTAACCGAAAAAATAAATTAAATGCTTATGAATTAAAATCAGATGGTTATGATGTACCTTTTTACAACAAAGTTAAAGAATTACTGTTAAAAACGGTAAAATAGTATAATTTATAAATCATGTAGCATATCAAAAATATAGTAGATATTAAAAACACCTACACAGGAATAAAAACCGTCTTCAAACCCAGGGTGTTCACGAGCTGAACCAAACCAAGCTAGAGGTCAGCTTGTACTTGGCTCGTATTCAAACCAAGTCTAGCTTAACTCGGCTCGGTTCGGTTCGTTTTTGGCTTGGTTTTTTCATAAGAAATTTAATATTTGAATTGCATTTATTTATCAAGTAACTATTATCCTTTTGTATGTAACTTAAAAAATATACACAAACAGACAGTTTTGCCCAGTTATAATAACAATAATAACATAAAAACACCTCGAATTGGCTGAAAAATGGCACCACCGTTTATAGCAAAGACAAATGTTCGTTTGGAAAATAGCACCCCTAAAAAATGATAGCATAGAACATCCCATTGAACTCAAAATAATCATATAGCTCAAAAGTTCTCAAAATAAAATATGAAAACACAGGGTTATCAAAATGACAGCATAAAACATCTCATAAAATTATGATCATATAACACAAAGTTCTCAAAATCAAATATGAAAGCACAAAACATCCCATTGAACCCAACTTATTTAGGAATTAGGGTTTGTGACTTTGAGTAAGGAAGTGAATCTGCGAATTCTGACTTAGGAATGGGATTTAGGAATGAGGAAGACACATGAATCCATTACGTCTTCTTTTCTTCTTTTTTTTAACATAATTACGTAATAACACCAAAGTATATTTATTATTAAAAGTAATCCTATAATTTTATCATTTATTATAGCATGTGGTACAAACAAGCTGAGCCAACCTTGGCTCGGACTCGACGCGGTAACAAAACGAGATGACTCGGTTCAGTTTGGTTACAAATGAGCTTTATCCAAGCCAAGCTTTATCCGAACGAAATACGAGCCAAATTTAAGATTTGAGCTTTTTGAACAATCCTAATCAAAACTATAAAATGCTTATCTATTACCATCGATCCGGAGAATATGTGTGCAAAGAAATAACTGTGTCCATAGAAAATATAATATTTAGTATCGAAACAAGAAATGACCTGTTCAGTTTAAATCCGTATGTACTTCATATCAACTATAAACAATAATTTATCTTGTTTTGTTAATATTCTTAAAAGTATTGAAAGCACACGCTATAAAAAATATGATGAAAAGTTATGCAATGAACCAACTAAAATTTCCACTCCCCCTCATTATTTTATTGTTTCTTTCTTTCTTTATTTTTGTTTTTTCTCATCAGTTATATGACTTGATTAGACTTGCCATATCTATTTCTAAAGGGGGCTGTTAGGGAGACACCCGACTGGATCCTCGGACACCCTCAATACGGCCCGTAAAGCCCTTTACGGGTCGTATTGAAACGAATATTTCTGACAAAATCTGACACGTCAAATCATAGGGCTGACGCAGACTGACACGCAGTACATACGGCCCGTAAAGCCCTTTACGGCCCGTATTGAACGCCAATAATTTGAGCAGCGCAAATTATTTGACTTAACGTAATAGATGTATGCGTAAATTAATCGTTTGATGTATATCTTCATGGCATACGTTATAATGCAATACTTGAATCAAAAAAGAAAACGCAGACAGGAACAATTTGATTTTCTAAACAATTAGGTTTTGGGGTTCTTTAACAAATTCAAACTCGTAAAGGTTTAACAATGTCGATGGGAGGCAACAACTTCGGTGATGAATATATGTGTGTCTATGAAACTGATCAGGTAACAAACTTATTCGTTTAACGGTTGTTAGTTTATAAAATCTTATACATTTTTTTTTCAGGTTTTTGCCGGTGTTGATGAACTTGTTGATTGGGCGATTGCTAGAGGGCGTGAAAATGATTATGTGCTAGTTAGACGACGAAGCAAAACTAATGCAACCGGTGTAGTTATAAAAGTGTGGCTTAAATGCGATCGCGGTGGCGTGTATCACGGTGAACCAAAAGCTAGACGTACTGGTTCGAAGAAGACTGGGTGTGAATTTGAGCTGATTGGTAGATACGAGAGAAGTTGTGGTGGTTGGAAGTTGCGTGTGGTCAATAATGAACACAACCACCTAGCGGCTGAACAACTAGGCGGTCATCCATATGCGATGAGATTAAATGAAAATGAAACCCGTCTAGTTGAGCAACTGTCAAACCAAAACATGTTGCCCCGTGATATACTTGCAGCTGTAAAGGACCAAAACCCCGCCACCAGCACATCATGTCGTTGTTCGTCAGCCACGACTGCATCCGGCTGACGCGGCGATCTTACGCGACCTTGTTGGAAGCGTACGCGACCTTTCTGGAAGCGTACGCGACCTTTCTGGACGCGTTGATCGCTTGGAGGGGATGATGCGGTGGATGACGGAGCGTATGGCGGCATCTGCTGGCATGGATATTCCCGTCTTTCCAGGACCGGGACATCATCAGGATCCTGCGGATCCTAGTGGTCATGCTTAGTTATTATTATTTTTTTTTTGTCTTTTCTTTTTTGGATTTTGATGTATGGACACTACTTTAGCATTCGATGTATGTATTTTTATTTTGTATATATGTTGTGTATGGCGTGATTGTTTGTTTTATCTTTTATTATATAATTAAAAAATGTGCGTGATTGTGAAATGAATAATAGATAGTTAACAATTTTTTTTAAAACCGTTTAACGTTATTTATATTCTGATAACTATTGTTTTAAAATCATTAAACACGATTACGTTAAAATAATTTTCAAACAAAACATTTAAATTTACGAAAATCATAACTAATTATGTTAAAAAAAATTGTTATTTATATTTAAACGTCACGATGTTAAAATATTTTTCAAACATAACAAATAGGCAAAATAATTAAATAATAACGTTAAAATACTTATTATTTTACAACAAAACGATTAAAAATGGTTACGTTTTTTTTCGAACAATTAAACGATATTATAAGTTACTTAAACACGTACCGTACGTGTTGCATTTAACAAATACCGGATTTCAAAACAAAGTACGATTATACGCTATTATAAACAGATATTATTTATAACTTAAAAATTAAATAACTAGACGATATGATATAACAATTAACGTTAAACGCGTACGTATACCGGAATTCAAACAACGTGCGGATTTTATAACACGTATATATAATAATATATATATCATATGTTTAATATATAACGTTAAAAACGTACGTATAGCGATTAAATATAATTACGTTAAAATATATGTTTTAACCATTTAAAACAGTTAGACAATTACAATGTTTCAAATAAGTTAAACACGTACGTATATCGGGTGGAAAAACAAAACTTATTTTCTTTTCAGGTTTAAAAACGAGTCGTATGCCCCTTTACGGCTCGTATTCCGTTTTCAGCCGCCAGACATCTCACTGACATTTTCTGACACTCTCTGACGGCTTTACGGCCCGTAAAGACCTTTACGGCTCGTATAGATAGGGTAGGTGTTGACTGATCCGTAGGGGGTGTCCAAATAACGCGCCCCTTTCTAAATTAGTGTTTAAACATTTTTGTTTGAAGGCCATGTATTTAAATTATAAAAGTTAGCTGTAAATTTAAACATATCCATTCTCATTGTTTTTAGAGTAAATCATAGAAAATGTTTTTTATTTATTTGAAATTACATTTATAATCATTTATTCTAAAAAAACGTCATTAAAATATTTTATGTTAACATTTTGTTGAAGATTAGTTATTTACACCAACTTATGTTAGAACTTCATTTAGTTTTTCTAAAATGACAATTGTACCCTTATTTTTATTTTTATTTTTACATTTTATTTTATTTTGAAGTTTTTATTTCTTTTACTCTTTTCACCATTTTATCTTATAAATTATTCTTAAATTAGTTAATAATTTAATCCAGTTGTTAATAAAAATATAATCTTCATTAAAAAAAAAAAATTTTCTTACAGCTTTTAATTTTTATTTGTCTAGAGTAGTTGATTACTTTTCTTATTTTCTTATATTTAAAATAAATTAAGTACCTTTATAAGGGTGGTTATATATGTAATTAAAACACATGAGATTATAACAATATGCAAGTGAAATAACACTCGTCGTTTTTTAAGTGAAATCTTTTGTAAGGTACTTACTTAGCAAAAGCTTAAATTTATATGATCTTAAACAAGTTCTAGCTCAAATTGCGTTTTAAATTAAATAATTAATAAAACAAATGTTAAACTTGATCCATTATAAATTACATTTTAAATTAAAGCTGATTTAATAAACAATTATGAGATTAAGATATATACAACAAACGTCATTGAGCTCGTTAATTTAAACGAGAATGTTATTTATGTAGTATAAAAAAAAATTTAATACCTTGTGAGTACATGATGGAATAAAAAAATTATAATTTGTAAGTGAGTAGATTTTAACTAAACATTGACAAGATGTTAAATTAAGTTGGCATGGCTAATAATGTCACAGAATAAAAACTAACTATATAATTGTAAGAATGTTCGAGGTTATTAACCGAAATGGCATCAATGAAAATCAAAATGCTTAAACTAAAATGTGACAAACTAAGCACGTTAGTAAGTTAAATCTGATTGTAATAATTATAATTAACACTAATGGTCAAGTGCTCCTAGAACCAACTTGTAACGACCTGAAAATTTTATATATATTATTAACGAACATTAGCGATTTTACAATCAGATGAACGAAATCCTTTCCTAAATAAATTGTGAACTCGTAAAGGCTCGTGAATTCTAAAAATACTTTATAACTTAATAGTTAGAACGTAGAATACAAACCCAAAAGTTAAACCTAAAAGCTAACATTGTAAAATTCGACAAGTTGTATCTAATGTCACTGGAATAGGTTCATTTGAAATTCATTTGAGCCGGTTTATGAGTGACTAAAAGTCTTTCTCAAATTCGATCATTATAAATATGGGTAACATTGTCATTTTAAATAAAGGTAGCTAAATTATAGACAAAAGTTAGTGTAAATGATGTAATTTGTAATAAAATATTATATTATAAAGGATTTTAATGACATTTTTGTACATAAATAATACTATAATAAAGAGTAAATTACGGTTTTGGCCCTTGCGATTTAAGTGTTTTAACTATTTCGGTACAAAATATAATCTTTTATCAATTCAGCCCCAAGGTTTAGACAAGTAGCATTTTTGGCCCATAGTTAAATTTTAGGCCATTACCATTATAGTAGTTAAGTTTGAGTGGCAAAAACCGATATTTGTTTAAAGCGCAAGAGCTGAATTGATAGAATATTTTATTTCAGCCCAAAATAATTAAAAAGTTAAACCAAATAGACCAAAACCGTAATTTACTCTATAATAAAACATGAAAGTTTCTACAAAAATAAAAGACGTTTTTGAATTTACTCCCGTTTTTAGAGTGAATTGATATGTAATAGTTATTGCTTTTTTTTTATTGTTTTTAAATGACCACTATTTTTTTTTAATATAAATATAGATTTTTTTTTGAACAGCTAATATAGATATCCCAACAAAGCAATACTTCTTTTTGTATCTTATACATTTTCATGTTGTATCATGTAATTCTGTTGGTTTATATATTCAAATTATTATTACTATTAGTTATAATATCCTATTTTTTAAACAAGTTTATTAAATGTTCATACTTTAAGCGTGACAGATTTTAAAATAATAAGACTTATGACAATCTTTTTCTATAAATTTTATTACTTGATAGATAAACTCGTGACTAACTAGATGAAACATTTACGAAAATAATAATTAGAATTTTATATTTGCTTTAACTATTGCAATAATGTATCTTTTTTAACTAGTGGCCATAAAGATTAATATTTTTATTTAATTAGGCATGATTTGATTAATATAATAGCAGCCATTAAAGTTTAAAAAAGTAATAGAAAAGACAAATAAAACCCATAATTCCTTCTATACCTTTCTTCTTCCCAGTGTTCTGTAGATTCACACTCGCACTTACCCGCCTTTTCATTTCGCACCCTCCAATCCATGTGCAACGCACACCCCACCCTAACCCCCTGTATATATAAACACGTATGTCATATGTTTGCTTCCAATACTAATGTGAAACAACTTCTTTAGCCGTGTTTCTTGTTTTCTTTCTGAAATTAAATACGTTTAATTGATTTTCAAGACTAATAATAGATTGGGATTCGGTCAAATTCTTATATGGAGTGAGGTGTTCGATTGCTAACATCATCAGCAACTGAAGGATGGAGAATCATTCATTGTTCCTACTGCTCTTCATCACCTCTGTTTCATCTCTTTCTTTACACCCAGACTATCAATCCAAATTTTTATTAGGTTTGTTCCTCATCATGTTTAGTTTACATCTTTGAGGTTTTAGGCTTAATGATCTGCGAGTTCTGGGTCTATCGTGATAATCGGATTTTGTTTTGCCGACTTAGAAATTATGTTTTTTGGGTTTCTAAAATTTTCGAAATGGGGTTCGGTAATCAAGATTCCCCTTGTTCATTTTTCTTGAAAATCGTGGATATTTCGTAAATTAGTGCTATTTCTGGCAACATTGCACTTCAATCTATTAGATTTATAAAGAACAACATCTGTGATTTGGGGTTTTTGGTATTCTTTTTGTTTGGAGCTATATGATTATGTCTATTTGTAGCCTGATCATCATAACGTGACGACATTGGGATATTTCAAGATTGAATTGCTAAAACTTAATCTTTATCTTTGAACTCTGTCATGGGTTTTAATTTTCGTTACCGGATATTGCGAAAATTAGCAACTTGTTTATGAATTTTGTTTTTGAATGACACCTTATCAGCTGTTGCGAAAATCAGTAATTCGTTTATGAATTTCGATGTTGATTGACACATATGATCGTTGATTATAGGAGAAGATAACTTTGGTCGTTGGAGAAATGGGATCTTAAGCTCGTCGGGTGCAAGTGAGACTCCTGGTCCTGCTAACAGTCCTGCCAATGGTCCATCCAGCCCACTTGTATTGGCAGGATCAAGAACAAAGAGGCCTGACATTTTTAACTGTCTCAAACGGTATCGAGGTGGCTGGGACATTACCAATAAACATTACTGGGCAGTAAGTTTCTTTAAATAAAACTTGTTTTTCAAGATTCATTTATTGGTGGCATTTATCCATCAGCCTGTAGTTTAAAGATCATAAAGGAGAAACACAAGCTTGATTTTATGTAATTGTTGTCTGCCAAATGTTTTAATGACATTATCTACAGTCGGTTGGATTTACAGGAGGTGCTGCGTTTATTCTTGCAATATTATGGTTTGTGTGCTTTGGTCTTGCCATGATTATTCATCATTGTTGTGGCTGGAGAATAGACATTAAAGGAAAAGAATCCCGTGGTTCTCAGAGGATATGTTTGATCTTGCTTCTTGTTTTCACGTGTGCTTCAGCGTAAGTGTCTCAGTTGTACTCTTGATTTTTTTTTCCTATCCATGTAATGTTCAATTTGGAATCGTAATTTTGTCACGCAACAAGCCACTAACTCGTTTTGATATGTGTTTTGACACACATTGTCAGAGATTGCATGTTTATAATACAATGATCCAAAGGATAGCGTTTTAATGTGTGCTTGTTGTTCTAAGCTGTAATAATCAGATAGTCAATTGTTTGATTATTTGACTACAAAATTGATATTCATGTTGTTTTCATCATAATTTTGTATCTCATATTACATGAACAAATCTTGTTGCTACCCAGGATCGGCTGCATACTTCTTTCAGTTGGACATGATGAATTTCATCATGAAGCTGTGGACACATTGAATTATGTTGTTAATCAATCAGATTACACTGTACAAACACTCTTGAATGTCACGGGTTATCTGTCACTGGCAAAAACCGTTAGTGTGGCCCAGTTTTTTCTTCCTTCAGATGTAAAGGATGATATTGACAAGCTGAACATTGACTTAAACAATGCTGCTGGTACACTGAGGCAGAAAACACACGTAAACTCACAAAAAATAAAATCTGTCTTTGATACTGTGTAAGATTCCTCCTATGAAGTATCAGCATGACATTATAATTGTGTTAAGTTTAAGTTTTCAAATCATTTGACTGTTTAGATTCTGTCCATTATCTGTTTCAGGCGGCTGTCGATGATTGCTATTGCCATTGTGATGCTTCTAGTTTCGATTTTAGGCCTATGTAAGAATTCATAAGACATTGGTTTGTTGATTCCTGTTACATTGATTGTGTTTTATGATTTTTGTTGTATATTCTGTCTTTTTCTTGCAGTTCTGTCTATCCTGGGTCACAAGAATACAATTTACATGTAAAGTTACTCTCTTTTTATAGTTGTCTTGAGCACATTTGTTATGAGTTTATTTGTATCTTAGTCATTGCTATTGCTTGTGCAGATTCATTATCAGTGGTTGGTTACTTGTCGCAGTTACATTTATTCTTTGTGGAGTCTTTGTGATTATCAACAAGTAAGTTAAATATTGATTTAAATTTCTTGTTTGTCGAGTGTAATGAAGCAACATAAATTTCAGTTTTTTTATTTTTATTTTTATTTTTTTATTATGTTATTTCATTCATCTCTTTTGGAATGACTTTATATTAAACTTATCTGTTTCCCTGTTACATTATGGTTACAACTAATGTAATGTTATTGATTTGGGTACATATATTAGATGCTTTAGAGATGGTTAAATAAATTTTATATACGTTGGAGTTTCCGTGGGATGGAAGTCGTATTAATTATGGAATTATATTCCTTAAAAATTGTTATTGTCCATCTAAAATTTTGGAAAACAGATCAGATCTAATAAAATGGTTTCTTTTGGTTAAGCAAAATGCAAGTGCAGTTTACATCTAAAATCTGAATTTGACAGCTGAAGACCCCGTTTGCGATACGCGCATGTAATGTTGATGAAGATCCAAATCAATCACACAATAGAAATAGGGATTACAATTGAAAAAGAAGAAGATGATGGAATGATGATATTAATGAACGACTGATTACAAATCAATTCCAGGGTTACACCCTTCTCTGCATAAAGCATGAGCCAATTACAATTCTAAAATAATCTCTTCTCCACTCAACTCACAAGCCTCACCACTATTTATAACCCACTAACACCCACTAGATATTAAAATTACCAAACTACCCATATCTAGATCCTACCATTAGTACTAATTAATACTAACATATTTATATAACTATGATCTATATCATTACTCCCCCCTTATTTATAAGTCTTGTCCTCAAGACTTGGGAATTAACTATGAAACGTGCTTTGCTCCAATTATCTTTCCTTCCGGACATTTGTGAGCTGGCCCGTATCTGTTTCCCCAACGCAAACAAATTCTTTTCTTCTTACGTCCTTTCCAATCCAAACGGAAAGGATATAGAACTCCGCGATCATGATGCAAAACATTTCCCAACTCAAAAGTGGAGGAATGTAAATGTGAAAGTAAAGATTGTTGTGCCAAAGTCAGAACCACTGAATTGGAAGGAATCGGGTACTGCTTCACATCAACCGACTGATAAGCAGCTTCCTCATCGAATAACCATAGGCCCATGCATCTTTCAGGCACAATAGCAACATACCCATCCCCCAATTTGATACGAATTCCATCAAAAGAACCAACAGAGAGACCCTATGCAATAACCAAACGTTGGGAAACCAAATTAGGAGTGGCACTACTATCCACCATCAAACTCACTGGAATTCCTTGTAAAACCCCCTCAAAACGAAGTGTTGTCACTCCTCCCCTATCAGCTAAGAGCCCAGCTGATTCTAATGCCCAACAAGTACCCGTTACTGGAGGATCCATCGGATCAGAATAATTTTCAGCTTCTAACAACAAACGTTCACCCTCCCCATTATCGGATTGATTTTTTCCCAATAACAAACGTGACTGAAAACCCTTCTCTGCTGGAGGGAAATTAAAAGTGGAATTGGGCTGAGGTTGGCCCACCTCAGACAGCCCATTCTTGTGTAAAAGCCCAAATTCAATTGAATTGCTAAAAGGAGCAGGATAGACCTTACTGGTAACGCTCGCTACATGCTTCCTGTCGACGACATCGAGTAGAGAATCGTGAAGCGATTCCGATTGCTCAGAAGGAGTAGGACTTGCTCAGAAGGAGTAGGACTCGCGACGCCCCTAAAACGCTGCAGTAGTTCATATTGGAACTCCGGCCAGGTAATGGACTCCCAGATTTGAGTAATCGCCGTGAACCAGTGATTCGCTACCCCAGCCATACGAAATTGGACTAAAGGAAGGCGTAATTCATCAGAAGTATGATTGAAATCGAAATAGAGATTCACCTTTTGGAGCCATCCATGAGGATCAGATCCGCTGAACTCGGGTAATTGAACCTGTTTAAACGCCCAAGGAATGCCCGCCGGATCTGTATTTGCCCCGAAATTGATGTTGGGCGACGAGCATAAACAACTGGAAACGCCATTACCAGATCCAGATGCTCCATCGACCTTCTGTTTGTCATAGTGTTTTATCCAAGCGAGAATGGTTTTGCGGAATTCCCTCTCTGCATCACGTTCTGCCTCCCACGAGGCTTTGAATTCTGAAAAATCCATGATAAAGCGAGAATTGTTGTTTGAATGAACGAGATAGAAGCGAACAACAGGTATGAAATCAGAAGATGAACGTAATGTGACAGAGAAAAAGAGAATCGAATTAGAAACGAGAAAACGAAATTGAAACTGTAATAAATTGAAATAGGCGCTAATTGAACGACAAATCTGAAAAATCAAGTGAAAATCGTCTGAAATTGAGACACAGTGGCGACGATGAAATCCATTAGAGATGGAATTGGAGACGAATCGCTGAAATCGGATGCGAAGTAGCGATGAATCTGAAAAATCAATCGCAAATCGTCTGAAATTGAGGACCAGGGGCGACGATGAGAGCCATTTAAAGAAGAAATCGGAATTGAATTGCTGGTGGAGAACGATAGGGACGACGACGATGAGGAGAGTGTGGAGATGAAATGGAATCTCTGGGGAAGATGGCAGGTCGGACCAATGATGAAGATCCAAATCAATCGCACAATAGAAATAGGGATTACAATTGAAAAAGAAGAAGATGATGGAATGATGATATGAATGAACGACTGATTACAAATCAGTTCCAGGGTTACACCCTTCTCTACATAAAGCATGAGCCAATTACAATTCTAAAATAATATCTTCTCCCCTCAACTCACAAGCCACACCACTATTTATAACCCACTAACACCCACTAGATATTAAAATTACCAAACTACCCATATATAGATCCTACCATTAGTACTAATTAATACTAACATATTTATATAACTATGATCTCTATCAAATGTATATATGTGTCGACCCTTAAGGGGCAAAAGTAAAGTTGCATTAATTTTAGCATTATTTTACTCAGTACGATGATGATGATGACCCTTTTATTTTTTGAATCTTTACACGTACAAGATGTTGGATCGATTCCTTTGATTCAGATTTAAAGATGAACACGTAAACATGGATGAAATAGAGATTAGATGAAACCTGTGAATCCAGTGAATGCGTTGTTAATTCCAGACATGATTCCTGTGATGACGATCCGATCGGGTTCCCGTTTAGGGTGTACGGTGAGGATGGAGACGAGATGAGAAGGCTCGGTTATGGAGCTCACGAATCCAGAGGCTAGGGATTTGTGATTAGGATGTTGAGAATGTTAAGAGTGAGTAACCTTTCATTAGGAGCCATTAGTCTCTATTTATACACCCAAGGGGAAACCCTAAGTAGGATAAATAAGGATAATTACGGCCATCAAATAATTATCTATTTGCTAGGAGTAATTAAGTAATTGATCTAATTAGTTAAATAATCATGAGAGACATGTTGTAAATATTTAGTCTTACACAAGAAACTAATAAGCAAATTTATACTTGTTTTTTTTTTTTTCTTTCAGTGCAATAGCGGACACTTGTTTGGCCATGGGACAATGGGTAGATAACCCTCATTCTGAAACTGCCCTTAGCAACATCCTTCCATGTGTTGACCAAGGAACCACTAATGACACTTTGTACAAGAGCAGATTAGTCGTTAATGATATTGCAAATATAATAAACGGTTTCATAGGTTCATTTGCAAATTCGAATCCACCTCCTGGCGGGAACTCTAATTACTATAATCAGTCAGGCCCACTCATGCCATACCTTTGTTATCCATACGACTCCCAGTTACAGGAGCTAGAATGTCCTTCCCAATTGGTTTCTATGGCAAATGCATCTGGGGTATGTAATAAAACTGAACTTATTTAAGATTATTTACTGTATTTACAGTTAATGTAATTATTTGAAAAGCCTTTTATTTTTTAAAGAAGCTAGTCTGGTTTGATATCCAGGTGTGGCAGAACTACACTTGCATGGTCTCAGAATCAGGATTTTGCACCACCACCGGAAGACTGACACCCGACATGTATCAGCAGCTAGTGGGAGCAGTGAACATAAGCTATGCCCTTCAACACTACGCACCACCGCTGCTCAGCCTCCAAGACTGCAACTTTGTACGAGAAACCTTCAGAACCATCACCTCCGACCACTGTCCTCCGTTAGAAGACCACCTTCGAATGGTGAATGCAGGTCTGGCTCTTGTCTCTGTAGGAGTCATGCTCAGTCTTGCACTTTGGATTGTATATGCAAACCGGCCTGAAAGTGAGCAAGCCTTTGCAAAGATTTCATCAAAGTTCAAAGGCGGATGCACTGGTGATATCGCCATTGATGTTTCATCAAAAAGTGACCAAGTTTAATAGGTTGTAAAATCGATTTCAAATAGTTTTAGGTATATAGAGTGACATGATATGGGTTTCCTGCCAGATTCAAGATTGAGCGAAGCCGTCTTGGGTTTTGAGCTTGCGTAAAATGCATACAGTACTTGTTCCAAATCTTTTATTATTACTATCATTACTATTATCACTATTTTATTATTATTATTATTATTATTATTATTATATATTTTTTATTTTGATAAAAAATGCAGCCTCACAAATATACAAAATCTTTTGAACCACTGGCTTTGTCCTAGTCACAGCTTCGGTGGATTTTCAAAATTTGTAAGTTGGATGGAAAGTAAGATGCAGGCCGGTTCAATGGGTCAATCAGTCCAATCTAGGACTGACGTAACTCTATTTTTAAGGGTAATGGGCTTAATATATATGTGTGTGAAAATTGGGCTTAAAAAAATAAATTGAGCTCAATATCTTGAGCGGTGGGACACGGGAGCCAGAAGAAAAAGGTGTGGATGTCTAGACAAGAAAATTTGGGTTTTATTTTCTAATCTCCTAGACTCCAACCCTCCCGTCCTAAGCCGCATCAGACGAGAAAAACAGGATCGAAATTACCAGAAGAAAAGTTGGGGCAAATGAGAGGGAGGGTTGAGGGAAACGATGAGACGGATAGTTTGGAACATGGATGGCGATTGGGGATTGGAGAAACGAGATGGACTGCGGATGAGTCATGAGTGGACGACTCAAGTACTCAACGATCTCAATCCGATCTGATAAACACTCTTAGCTAAATGTATACTTCTTAGTTGGCATATATAATTCAAAATCTTAGCTTCATGAGCTGCTTTATTGGATCCATTTCTTCAAGTTTGCACTAGATTTTCAAGGAAGGCGAGTGTACGCACGTTATTGGTTTCTTCTTATTAGCTCAATGACGACGTCGTTTAAGTTTAAAATATATGGATTTACAAATATTCAAATAAAATGGTCAAGATGATATGACTTATACATCAATTCTAAGCGCATGTAACCCAGGAAAAATGAAGAACAAGAAAAATTGAGAACAACAAACAAAACAAAATCGAATTCGTTGTGTATTCTTTCATGATCTGATCTAATACACACACACATACAGTTTGGTTCAAATATACCGATTGGATCCTAATTTACTATTAGGAGATTACAAATTCATCTCTCCTAATTTACATAATTATATACTAATCCAAACATATATTGACATAATGACAAATATGACCCTAGACTATAACTAGTTAGAGATGCTAACTATTAGAGACTATCCACAGCGGTCACCCCACTGAAAACCCTTCCCCACTGAAATTTCCTGCCACGTCATCACCCCACTGAAAACCTTTAACACCCACAATGGTCACCCCACTGAAAACCCTTCCCCACTATTCCACATCATCCCACATTTAATTGATTTTGGGCCAATCACATTGCATCATTCACGACATTCACGACGGGGAGCGGGAGCCGTGGAAGGCTTTTCAGCGGGAGCCGCGAATAAGGGGGGCGGTGTTCCCGTGAGACGCCGCCGCCGCAGGGAGGAGGCCCGCTGGCCGGGCGGGAAGACCATTGTGGTCGGTCTTAAACAAACTTGGTTAACAATTATAGGCTAACAATGCAATCCTCTTGTTCTATTTTTTTAGCAGCCACTATTAAAGTCAAGTGACCTAGGTAAACCTAATAGCAAAAGGTCTCCCATGATCGCAAAACACAGAGAACGCTGGTGACCCAACCCTTCCAACATTTCAAAGGAAACTCAATGTCTGAAGACACACTATGGTAAAACCTCTGACCCACTTTGAACATATTGTTTCAAGTGAACCTCAAACTTATGATCTTTACATTGAAAATTAATGGGGTTGCATTCTCTCAAATCAATTAATCTATGGGCTTATTTGCGTCTTATTTTATAATTAACAGGGGCGGCCCGGGGGAGGGGCAAACCCGACCTCCGTCCCGGGCCCAATTTTTCGAGGGGCGCACTGTGCTCCATTGACCTCACTGGCAAACCCTAACCGGCTCCATGGACGCTCATGTTCAAGAAAAATTTGAAATTCAAAATCCCAATAAAAAAAAAAAAACCTCGACCTCACTGTGCTCGATAGGGATGAGATTTTTATACTGAATACCGGTACCGTACCGAACCGATACCGTACCGGTAGATTCGGTACCGGTAACGGTACTTCATTTTATCAAGTTTCGGTATCGGTACTAACCGGTACCGGTACCGGTAAAATACCGAAACTGTACCGGTACCGGAATATAGGTATTTTTGTTTTAGAATTTGATTATTTACTAATCTAGTATACTTTAAAAAATATTTTCCTTATAATTATGACATAATAACATCTATAATTTAAAGACTAATATTTTTCATCTTCATCTCAACAAAAAATTGAGAAAACGGTACAACACCGGTAAAGTACCAAAAATACCGGTACCGGTACCGATACCGAACCGGTACCGTACCTAATGTTTCGGTACCGGTATCGGTACCCATTTTTCAAGAATTTTGGTACCGGTATTTTCGGTATCGGTACCGGTACGGTACCGGTATGGTACCGATCTCATCCCTACTTCTCAGGTTTTTTAGGTTAAGAGACTTATTTAGGTTAACTTAATCCCAGAGGAATGTTTAAAAGAAAACTCTCCATTTTCAAGAAAACCTAGAAAACTACTTTTAACCAATCAAAAATTTTCTTTATTTACTTTTTTTTATTTAACTAAAACGGTCGTTTAGTAATTTTAACAACTTTTAATTTTGGTAATTATCTTTTGTTTTTATCTTCCTTAAATCTCTCCTTATTTAATATATTAGTTGACCAAAACTTATGAAGTTGTTTGCTTGGGAAATTACGACTGCATAGTAAACGAGGATTCAATTAAATCTTTTTGTACGTGTTATATTTATTAATTATAACTTTTTGTATTGTTGTTGCTTTCCAGTAAACCATACTTCAAGATTAAAACAATTTTTGATTATATATACCGTTTTTTATATTAATAATAATAAAAAAAGGCTGCTTTGATTCGAATTAAATTGGTTTTGTTTCACAATATATAAATGAACACATGCAATACAATATTTATAAAGTAAATCAGGTTTGCTATGTTTTGGAAAGAATTGTGAAATATAAAATCTAAGAGCGGAGAACAACTCTGAATTAATTAGCATGTTCAAAAAGGCCGGCCGGCCAATATATATATATAAAGAAATGTAACGAGGTGGACAATATGCTCTTTAATTATCAGGGGCGGCCCTGAGAAATTGGGTGCCCAGGACGAGTCGGGAAAAAAGGCCCCTAACGCATTCAAAGCTCTTGACCGCTAGGGGGTCAAGGGAGTCGCGCCCCCTTGCGGGGTCCTAGGGGCAGCGCCCCTGGCGGGGTAGCCGGCGGGGGTTAAGGGGGCAGTGCCCCCTTGTGGGGTTCGGGGCAACGCCCCGAAACCTAAACGAAATGTCATAAGTTAATATGTTCGGGATTAACTTCCGTATTTTACGTAAACGGGTGAAATAAGGGTAAAAAAAACTCAGTAAATGGACCCAAAATTTGAACTAAATTAATAAACCTAAATCAGTCATTCAATAATCAGTAAACTGTAAATCTTAACCTAAATCATAATTCATTAATTCAACATGACAAATTCACAAATCAACACAAAAACATTAACAATTTAAATTATTTAATCATTAATTAACAACACAACAATCAACACAAAAACATTACCTAGTGAGTGGTCACAAATCTTGAAGAATTGAAGGTCGAAGGAGAGGCTGGTCGAGTGGTCTGTGGTCGCATCGTCGCATCGTCGCATGCAGCCGGCAGCTGCCGCAGCAAAGCCTCCCGGTTGCACTTCGCAGAGTGAGGGCTGAGGGCGCAATCGTCGGTCGAGCACTAGGGATGAGATCGGTACCATACCGGTACCATACCGGTACCGATACCGAAAATACCGGTACCGAAATTCTTGAAAAATGGGTACCGATACCGGTACCGAAACATTAGGTACGGTACGGGTTCGGTATCGGTACCGGTAACGGTATTTTTGGTACTTTACCGGTTTTGTACCGTTTTCTCAATTTTTTGTTGAGATGAAGATGAAAAATATTAGTCTTTAAATTATAGATGTTATTATGTCATAATTATAAGGAAAATCTAGGGATGAGATTTTTATACTGAATACCGGTACCATACCGGTTTCGTACCGGTACCGTACCGAACCGATACCGTACCGGTAGATTCGGTACCGGTAACGGTACTTCATTTTATCAAGTTTCGGTATCGATACTAACCGGTACCGGTAAAATACCGAAAATTCTCGAAACTGTACCGGTACCGGAATATAGGTATTTTTGTTTTAAAATTTGATTATTTACTAATCTAGTATACTTTAAAAAATATTTACCATGATGCGTTAAAACCTAATTAATATTCTAATTATTAAATATAAAAAATACTATAGAAATCTAAAGGACGATGCGTTCATGTTTTTCTGATCGTAATTCTTCGTTTTGTGAACATGATTTTTTTTATAACGTATTCATATGATGCATTCATTTGCATAGATTTTCCTTATAATTATGACATAATAACATCTATAATTTAAAGACTAATATTTTTCATCTTCATCTCAACAAAAAATTGAGAAAACGGTACAAAACCGGTAAAGTACCAAAAATACCGGTACCGGTACCGATACCGAACCGGTACCGTACCTAATGTTTCGATACCGGTATCGGTACCCATTTTTCAAGAATTTCGGTACCGGTATTTTCGGTATCGGTACCGGTACGGTACCGGTATGGTACCGATCTCATCCCTAGAAAAATCTATGCAAATGAATGCATCATATGAATACGTTATAAAAAAAATCATGTTCACAAAACGAAGAAATACGATCAGAAAAACATGAACGCATCGTCCTTTAGATTTATATAGTATTTTTTATATTTAATAATTAGAATATTAATTAGGTTTTAACGCATCATGGTAAATATTTTTTAAAGTATACTAGATTAGTAAATAATCAAATTCTAAAACAAAAATACCTATATTTCGGTACCGGTACAGTTTCGGGAATTTTCGGTATTTTACCGATACGAAACGTGATAAAATGAAGTACCGTTACCGGTACCGAATCTACCGGTACGGTATCGGTTCGATACGGTACCGGTATTCAGTATAAAAATCTCATCCCTACTGAGAAGGATCTTGAGTCATTAGATCATTAATCAATGACTATGATTAAATCAAGTTATTGGAGGGTATTTTAGTAATGAATACTTTTGTTAACTTTTTATCAAGCTCCTCCATTTTATTTAAATGTTCATAACTTTTACATACGAAATTAATTTTTGAAAAAAAAATATACCATAAAAACTAGCATTTTTTATCTTCAAAATTATTAGTGTATTGCTATAGAAAAAATTTTGTTTTTTTAGTTCATTGTGTCTTTTGTGCAGGTCATTGTGTCTTTTGTGCAGGTCATTGTGTCTTTTGTACATGTCATTGTGTCTTTTGTGTTTTTGCTCAATGTTGAGTTATCATGAACATTTTAAGATACAATGATGCGCATAATACATTATGTCAAGTAATGATGAAACAATGACGAATATGAATAACAAAATTATCTTTAAAAGACACAATTACTTATAATAAAGACACAAAGACAAGTATGAACAATTTTGTGCATGTCATTGTGTCTTTTGATTAGGTCATTGTGTCTTTTATGTTTTTTTTCAATATGGTATTTTCCTGAACAATTTAAAACACAATGATGTTGCAGAATATATAATGTTAACAAAGGATGACACAATGACGAGTATTAATAAAACAATGATATTTAAAAAAAGACACAATTACCTGTAAAAATATCACAATGATGAGTATAACAACTTTGTATGAGTCATTGTGTCTTTTGTATAGGTCATTGTGTCTTTTGTATTTATGCTCAATGTTGTGTTTTAATGAACAATTTAAGACATAATAATGTTGCATAATACATAATATTAAGCAACAATGACATAATGACGAGTATGAATAACACAATGATCTTTACAAAAGACATAATTACTTTTAAAAAAGACACAATTACGTGTAAGAAAAACACAAAAAGATAATTATACACAAATATTTAAAAAAGACACAATGACGATAATTAGACACAATGAGCTGAAAAAAAAATTTCATTTTTTATAACAAAATTATACTCATTTTAAAGATAAAAAAATCTTCGTTTTTATGATATATTTTTTTTAAAAAATAATTTCGTATGTAAAAGTTATGAACGTTTAAAAAAATTGGGGGAAGTGGTTATTACTAAATTACCCTCTAACAACTTTTCCACTAAAATTTTAAAATTTTCATCTTAAATTTAATTCTATGATCTAATGGCCAATAATCTTTCTTAGCCTTTTTAGGATAAGATGACTATTTAGTTGAACCCAGTCTCCCTCCCCTATATATATATATATATATATAGGAAATATATAATCTGCAAACCTCACCTTAGTGAGCAAACCCTGAAAACTCCTTTATGTGGCCAAGATTTTGCCACATCACCACCTTATTATTAAATCCATTTAGGGTAAAGATGTCTTTTTACCCTTATGTACTTTAATGCATTTTTTATTATTTTACACAATAGTTTTTTTATGATTTCAAATATTCATACGCATGTGGCATTCAGTATATGTCAAGAAGTTACATCAGTATTACGTTGTGTTTTTCCCCCTTTTTTCCTCCGTTGTTTTGTACATTAAAAAGTAAATTAACATTTTAGTTTATACATGTTTTTGTTACACATGATTTTTGTCACACACGAAAAGCGATTATGTTTTTTTACGTCATTTTAAACATTTAGGATCGTATTTTACCCTCTTTTTTTCTTAGGGGTCGTAACGGTAATTGTTGCAGTATACGTGTTTTGTTACGTTAACTTTACCCCCTTTTTCTAGTATGCGTGTTTTGTTACGTAAATTTTATATGCGGCCTCTGTGTTTTTTTATTTTTTTTTGTTATTTAATTGGTATAAGAATTTAAATAATTTTGGGCTTTGTGTCATTTTCTTCTAGAACTAAGGATAATTTTTTTGTACTATGTGGCATGTTTGTCTACACATATCTTGTTCATCATTAATAAAAAGTTGTTTTTTGTAAGAGGGTATCACCTCCAATTGTACTTTTTATTTGATAAAATAACATTGTTACAAAGTACCCACTCCACTTCCTCCTTATAACAAATCCACGCCAAGCCCATTCTATTTCTGTGTTTTTTCATTTTTGAATTCCCAAACATCTCATTCCTTTGCATGAACTTCCCCTACTCTTTTTAAGTTGTCTTTGTATAAATTCTACACTTGATCTTAACACGTTTGATTCTTTGATTGCAAGCTACAATGAAGAATCGTTTGTTACATCAGAGATAGAAGGTGATAATCTTTATTTATATTTATAGTGCCTTCTTTCTTATTATCATATGTTATTTTTTTGTTGATAAAGAGGATGGTTATGTTCCAAATTTACGAATTTCTCAGTACATCCCGTAAACGATGATCCAATTCTTTATGTTGATGAAGATGATGGTTATGTTCCAAATTTTCCGTTGATACGTGAAGAATGTTACGAAATCCCGACAGTTGGTGATAGATTGCAATTTATTTACATGTTTTCATTTTATTCTTGTTAGAACAACAATTTTTTTTTTAGATGTTGAACCGTATTAGATGTTGATGATCATTTGGTGTTCCCACCTGCAAAAGAAGTATCAACCTCTGAAGATGTTCAGCAAAGCAAAAAAGCAAATGGTAATAGTTTTGTTCGTGGCATTTACTTGTATGTTACGTACATGTTAAGTTGTTTTTACTTAAATATTTCGATTTTTTTCGTTTTTTTATCATGTTAAAAAAAGGAGAAGATTTTGAAGGATGTTACAAGTTTCTGACTCCTAACGGTACCAAGGTTTGGTGTCCGAATCAAGGATGCGATATCCAACCAACTGTAGGGGCAACATATGGTTCTTGGAGTGATGTTCTTAGAATGTACAAGAATTATGCATAATGTTAGGGTTTTTCAGTTCGTGTTGGGCAAGCAAAGAAAAATAAAAGCAATCAGGTCACACACAGATACCTAAGATGCAACAAAGCTGGTAGACCTCAGTCAAAGCGGAAATTTGACACGTTAGACGAATCTTCTATGTCTGTTAGGAACAGGTCTTTTCAAGTTACGGACTGTAAATCTCATATATCTGTCCAAGTTACAGAAGCCACGTCCACTTTTGTTATATACAAGTTTGTTGAGTGTCACAACCATCCTTTGGTTGAGACATATAATCGGGACTTTACGAAAGCAGGTCGCAAGCTATCTTTCTCCACAAAACAGTTTATTCATCATATGACACTAAATAATATTGGTTCAACTATATCTCGCAGGCTTCAAGTGTCTATGAAGGGTGGTCATCATAATGTGAAGGGTATCCCTACTGATTTTAGGAATTTTAGCCGAGCAATCCGTCTACTTATAGGCAACCGGGATTCCCAGTTGCTTCTTGATCGGTTGCGTGATCGTGTTAAAACCTCCCCGATTTTTTCTTTGATTTTTCTGTTATAAAAGGCGAGCTCAGGCATGTGTTCTGGGCTGACGAGATATCGAAGAAGAACTACAAAGTTTTCGGTGATGTGCTTGCATTTGATGCCACATATTACACTAACAAGCAATTTTTTGACACAGAACCTCGACACGTATATATTACAGGTGTATTACATCTAGTTTACTGTAGTTTACATGTTATTTACTATATTTTTACATACGTAGGTACAACATGCTTTTTGTCCCTTTTACAGGTGTATTACATCTAGTTTACTGTAGTTTACATGTTATTTACTATATTTTGACATACATAGGTACAACATGATTTTTGTCCCTTTTACTGGTGACGATCCTCACAAGAATTGTGTAACTTTTGGAGCGAGTTTGTTACACAGCAAAACTATAGATTCATATAAGTGGCTGCTAAATGCTTTTATGAAAGTACACGACAAACAACTGGTTTTGGTTCTTACTGATCAAGATCCTTTAATGAAGAAGCTATTTCCCAAGTTCTTCAAGGCTCACGTCATCGTTTATGCATGTGGCATGTCATGAAGAAACTACCACTCAAGGTGACAAAATAATAGATATGCTAAGTTTATATGCTTCTATGTTTGTTATAATTTTTTTTCTACTACGTAGGTTTCTAGTGATTTGCTTAACAACACTGATTTCCGAGCTTGTATGCATCGTTTGGTGTGGAATTTGTTCATATCTCCCACTACATTTGAAACACGCTGGGTCGACCTTATTACAAGGTTTCAATTAGAAGGACACACTTAGTTGAGTGACATGTATGCGATTCGTGATCAGCGGGTTCTTGCTTATTTTAGATAAATTCCAATGTGTTGCCTAATGAAGACCACATCCAGATGCGAAAGTTCCAATGCTTCGTTCAAAGTTAATTCCAGTGGAGCAAATACTTTAGTGCAATTTATCTTGTGCTATGACACTTCTATTGAAAGTCAGCGTTATAGGCAACGTTTGGCGGAGTATAAAACTTCATCTCGACCATATCAATCTTTGTCAGGTTTAGAAAATAGAGAGACATGCATTTGAAATATATACCCGTTCAATTTTTTTGGAAGTTCAGAAAGAGATTGTTAAGGGGAAGTTGTTTTGCTATGTCTCTCACATCGAGCACGTAGACAATAAAGTTGTATATTTCGTAACTCATCTCAACAAAGACAGCAGTGTCACCAATGCTTTTCAGGTATTGTTAAAAGAATCACTTAATTACATATATGTTTCATTAGTGTTACATTATAGTTACTGCATTTTTACGTTTGTGTAATACCATTTTTTAGGATTAAGATTACACACTAGTTAATGTTTTATTACGTTTATTTAACATATATTGTACTCTTTCTTATTTTCTGCTTTTTTAAGGGAAAACAATATATATTTATTTTTTTTCAGGTACTTACTGGGCCTAGCAGCGGGAACTATGATTATTCATGTCGCAATTTTACTCGTATCGGTTTCCTTTGTCGACACATTTTTTGTGTTTTTAGGGTCAATAGAATAGTTCGGATACCAGATGAGTATATCTTCAAACGATGGATGAAAGATGTTTTACCGAAAATAATTTTTGAAATTCAGTATCGTTATGGTGTAGACAATTCTCCTGAGTCGTTGCTCCGGAATGAAATATTGGGGTTAATATCTAATTGTGTCGACAGTCTTCGAAATGATTATGATGGTCTTGCTGTTTTTGCCAATAAGGTTAGGGAACTTAGTAGCAGTCTAAGTTCGGATCCAGTTGATTCAATCTCTAAAATCTCTAACGTTGAAGATATTCAAAACTTGGTTGGTGGAAGTTTGGATGTTGACATGCAATGTTCGAACCCTTAGGGGATTCGTAACAAAGGTTGTGGCAAGTCACGTCGTTTGATTGGAGCTGGTGAAAAAGCCGTTGATAAGTCGCTTAGAACACCAAGGCTTTGCCGCACATGCCAAAAGTATGTCACGGGGCGCGACCCTCGTAACTACAAAAAGAAGCGTACAGAAGCCGTTGACACAATCGAAGAGTAGTAGTAATATTAGCTAGGTTGGGGGTTTTTGTTTATCTATGTGTGTTTTTTTGTTATTTGAAATGTATGTCTCCCCCATTTTTTGGTTACTAGCAAAACACTATAACTGTACGTTTTAAGGATGGCCTGTAGTTAAAAAAATGGCACGCAAATGCTATGTTTTTTGTTCTGGCTATCTCAATGTAATTGTCTTAACTTTATAAAATTAATGTTAAAGTGTTATATATGTATACACAACATATAGACGATGTAACAAGACAGTAACTTAAGTGCATTAACGCAAAAGCACCTAATGCTGGACATTTAATTATTCTGACCTTACCAACTTTTCTATTAAATGGGCAATCTCTTGGCTATAAGTAAGCTGGAATCACATTATTCAGATGCATGCAATTTTTTTTAATGTAACTGTTTTAGTTTTAAAAATTTTATGTTAATGTGTTATATATGTATATACAACGTTTAAATGTTGTAACATGTCAGTAACTTAAGCGTAACACCTCCGGAAAATGGGGGTAAATTTGGGCGGTGGCTTTTGGTATGGAAAATGTGGGTGTATGGTTTTAGGGGATTTGAAAAATAAAATATTGGTTTTAAGTACAAATGGTAGAAAGACATATATACCATTTATGTCCTTTTCAAAGATTTTACCAAACAATTAAATAAATCAAGAAATCAAAGATTAATATTAACCACACAATCTTCAAATCAATGGTTACAAATGTGGTTTTCAAGGTTTTCGTACTAAGAAAAAGTTTTCAAATTACCTATGGTTACTATCGAAGATAGAGATGTAAATAAACAACTAGAAGATAGGTAGAATAAGAAAATGGCTGATGCCAGCCGCCCACTTTCATAACACGATGCAATAACAAAATCAGTTTATTAACCCTTTTCATCTACATCAATTATTATAAAACGGATCCACGTGATCATTTAATAAATGCAGGGTGTTGCATATCCTTTTAAAAAAATACTTGCATTATTTTAGATAAAAAATTAATAAATTTAACAAATTAAACCTATATGTGTTAGAAAATAAAAGTCGAACGACAATTTGTGTACATACTATTTTTGCCATCTATAGTATTGAACAGGATCATGACAAAGATCCAAAGATTTACAACATTGGTGATATAAACATCCTAAAAAGGTCGTTATCACAGTGAATAGCACATTATTATTCATTTGCGGGTAGGTTCATGATACCTTTGTCTTATATTAATTGTAATTACACATGAGTCGAGTAATTGAAAGCATCTAACGAGAACGATTTCATTATCAATAAAGAGCAAGACGAAACGGTTGAACAACTCATTCCACATGCTTCAAGTTATGTTGTTAACAGAACTAGCCCTTATAGTATGGCCGAGGTCCGCTGAATTGCTTTGTGTGTGATGGTTGGCCAGAGCCGCAATGGATGTGTGCATATATAAGTGTGTACACCAATGTTTGAACCAGGCCGGACATCGAATTGGTCTCTTTACTGATCAGTGGTCGGACCGGCCGGGTCAGATTTAAGAACCGGATAACGTCATGAATATTATATAATATATTTATATATATTTACATTAAATATATAATAAAAAATATAAAATATTTTTAAAAAACCGGTTCGACCTCCCGGTTTCCCGGTTCGACCGCCCGGTTCTCTCAAAAACGGTTTCAAGCACATAACCGGGCCACCCTTAGTAGTTAGTACCGAATCCCGGTCCAACCGGATGGTCCGGTCCGGTTTAAAAACATTGGTGTATACACAACCGAAGGATACAAACCTATATATACACAAACACATGTACATACATACATACACACACATTTCAATTCAAAACGGTTCAAATGGTTCTTGTTCGTATTACTTACATAGATATATACACATATGCAAATACATATTAATACGTATAAATATAAAGAATAATACACACACATATAGGATTTGAATAAACAATTCATTTTTAATGTGTGTTAATGTGAACCACATATTTATTTTCAAGATTCCAAATCAATGGCTCATATAGGGTTTAAGAGTTTTCTCTCTAAAATTGAGTTTCTATATGATTCAATCTCTCTCTCTCTATGTGTGTATATATATGGTGTAGACAATTTAAAAACTCATCCTTAGTGAGAAAACTATGAAAACCATGTAAAAAAACGTTTTTTTTTTTTTCTGAATTTTTTTTATAGGTTTGTAACATTATTTGACACATTTATATAAAAAAAATAAATAAACGCCGACTAGTTATTTTTAAAAAAAAAACATTTTTTAAAATCATGTAAAACATACGTAACATTTGGGTGCAGTGTTACGTATGTTTTACGTGGGTTTATAAAATATTTTTTTAAAAATATTTACTCGGCGTTTTTTTGTGCCAAATTATGTTACAAACCTGTAAAAAAATTCAAAAAAACGAATTTTTACATGATTTTCACACTAAAAAGGGGTTTTATTTTACCTTTTCCATATATATATATATAGAAAACGAATCAAATACAAAGTAGTTTTTCACCTTTTTGTAGGGGTGTTCATGAGCCGAACCGAGCCGAACCGAGCCGAGCCAGGAGTCAACTCGGACTCGGCTCGGATTTAAACCGAGCCTGGCTCGGCTCGGATATCTTGGCTCGGACTCGGCTCGTTTTTAACCGAGCTGGCTCGTTTTTGGCTCGTTTTTGACTCGGTTTTTAGATAAGAAATTTAATTTTTGAACTTCATTCACCACAACTCGGCTCGGTTCGTTTTTGGCTCTTTTTACATAAGAAATTTAATATTTGACTAGCATTCACCTCAATACGGCTCAGTTCGTTTTTGGCTCGGTTTTTACATAAGACAAGAGGCGTGAATATGTGAAACTAGAAATTAAGAATATGATTTAGCAATTAGTAGAGCACGTGAGAATGGAGATTTATTTCGTATTTCTGTCCTCTTTTCATTCATTATTTTATTATTTTTATTTTTTGACATAATTACGAAATAACACTAAAGTATATTTATTATTGAAAATAATTTTATAATTTTATATTTTAGTATAGCATGTTGTACAAACGAGCCAAGCCACGAGCCGAGCATACGAGCCGAGCCAGCCCTGGCTCGGACTCGGCTCGGTTTCAAAACGAGCTGGCTCAGTTCGGCTCGGTTACAAACGAGCTTTATCTGAGCCGAGCTTTATCCGAGCGTTTTCCAAACAAGCTACGAGCCGAATCCGAGCTTCGAGTTTTTTGGACAGCCCTACCTTTTTGGTTAAAAGAATATAGAAAGGATTTTGAACTCTTGATCAAAGTAATCAAAGGTTAAGATCAAGTTGTCGTCACTTTACATTTTGAAACTTATAAATATTACGTCAGAAGGGGCAAAAAAGGAATATACTGTATTTGTTGGCTTTTTTGTGGTAATCAAGTTCCACCATTTTAAAAAAAAATCAAAAGCTTTTAAACAGTTAATCATTTAAAAAAAATTGCACCATTAAAGAGAGAATTTTTTATCTTTAATTTAAGTATAGTATTGTCATAGTTTTTTTATTTTCATTTTTTTTGTGGTCTGTGATTATTGATTCGTGATTTTTTTTTTTTCATTGCAAGTGCTGAAAGCAACGTGTACCAATCACACCATGTCATCTGAAAAAGATCATATTTTCTTTAAATAGGGTTGTAATTAAAAAATGGGTCGTATGGGGTGCTCAAAAAAATTGGTTTTTACAAATGAGTCTGCCTCCACTAGTAGTGACGATTTAGAGGAGAGATAAAATTAGAATATATGAGTGAAAATTGACAGTGTCTTGTCATAATAAAAACATTATTTTTTTCCTTAAATCTCCATTGCAAGTGGGGATGATATCCAAATTATGACACATTGTACCACTTTGCCACTACCAACGGCGATTTCAAGTTTATTTCCATTCCTAGAGGCGTTTTTAGACATATTTGTGCCACATTGTCATTACTAGTGGCGATTTCAAGCTTCTAGCCACTAGTAGTGGCGATTTGAGACATGATTGACAAGACATTGTCACTACTTATACCCCTATATTCTAATTTTATCTTTTCTTTAAATCGCTACTACTAAAGGTAGCCTCGTTTGAGGAAAAAAAAAAGTTTAAGCACCCCATATAACTTATTTTTTAATTACAACCATATTTTTAATGAAAATTCTGATAATCTGATCAACAAGTCCAATAGGTTCTTTTTTGCAGTGAAAGCGTAGGAGTTCATAAACTTAAATTTTTGGTGTTAATAATATGCATGATCAATAAATCTAATGACAACATTATTACCCTTTTTTTCCAAAGCCAGTAAGAAAAATGGTAATTAAAAAAATTCATATATTGTATAATTTTTTTTTAAGAAAAAAAATATATCATGGTGTGGTACTTAAATAATTTTAATTTTTAATAAAAACTAGGTAAATCTAGCAAATAATTATTAATTATATATAACTAAAAAAATTACTATGAAATTCTGTTATATGATATTTTGGTAAGATTAGTTATAATTGGTTAACGTATTCTGATATGATCAAATTAACCGAGTAAATTAAATAATTATAGTATCAGATATATAATCGTTGAAACCATGTGACATTAATTTCGCTAACGCCGCTGTTATCCATACACCACCCCCTAATCATACACCAGGGCCTACGTATACGCTCGTATAAAACTGTGTTGTCAGAAAAGTTGTCGCAAGAATGTCTGGTTGATTTTTTATAATACGGCCGTGTAAAAATAATTTTTATATATTTTTTTACAATTTTATTTATATTTTTAAACGTTTTTACCGCAATTATATATATTACGCATATTTTTGCAAATTTAATTAATTTTACGTTTTTCTTGCATAAAAAATTTATAATTGTTTAATTATATAAATTATTTTTTAATTATATAAATTATTGTTTAATTATATAAATTATTGTTTTATTAGATAAATTTATAGTTGTTATATGTAAACCAAGAAATCTATAATTGTTTATTTATATAAATTATTGTTTTATTAGATAAATTTATAGTTGTTAAAGGTGAACCAATAAATTTATAATTGTTTAATTATATAAATTATTAAGCAACCATTAAAATAAATATAAAAGCATGTACATGTAAATGACAAATAATTAAACAACAAATATTTAAATAATACACAACCTCAAAGCACAAAAAAAATACACATATATATACACATGACAAAAGTTATACATCAATAAAAGATAATATAAATACAAACTAAACACCATCAACACCACCACCACCATCATCATCACCACCACCACCAGCATCGTCACCAGTTTCTTGCACCCAGCTTAGCAGATCTTCAAAAGTCATGAACACCTGAAATATTCAAATTACTTGTGAAAAATATCAAGCTTAAACATAAAAAAAAAACATAATAATGTTTGCAATACCTGTTCTGTATCAAAGACTGAAATGTTTCCAGAAGAATCTTCGCCAAAATTCGCCGATATCTTTATAACTTAATGAAGTAATACAGAGAAACTTTGATTCGTTTGATTCGTTCGTTTATAAAAGTAATTGATCAATCAACATACATACATACATATATATATATATATATTGTAACACGTAAATTGAGGAATCTGATATCACGTCAAGGGAAAGATTCTTTAAAATTTGAGAAACTATACGCCTGTATAAGGCCTATACGGTCGTACACGTTTGTACTAAACGGCTGTATAAAATTACATCAAACCTGACACGTCAGCCCTAGCAGCTGTTGTCGGTTTGACTGACCTTATACGGTCGTATAAGGCCTATACGGGCGTATACGAGACCGCTGGATGGTGTACTGAGAATGGGGGTGATGTATGTTTAGCAGGGCCCTTTCTCTAATTGTGTCCCCTTTCGTTTATATCAAGTAAAAATTAATTAATTTGCTTTTTGAACGGCGAAGGTCTTAATCGTATGAGCCAATTGTTTCCAAGCCATTTCATCAAGGTCTAGTTACCTAGAGCTTCCATGAGCCACCACAACCACCCCAGGAGGAAACCTTATTGGAAAACCCCTGACCCCTCTCAGACCCCTTTTTCGCTGCGGGAAGGATATGAACCTAAGACCTCCCATATGAAAGAATCCTAGGGTACCATTGAGGCACTGCCTCGTTGATAGTAAAAATTAATTAAATAACCCACGTGATTAATATAATAAGGGTGTTAAGCTGCGTATTTTATTTGTAGATAAAAAACTTGCCAATAATAGACGCGCACACACTTGTATATATGCATCATCCATCCTGTACATGTTTCCATCTTTGTGTAGCTTGCTTGCAATTATAATGATAATGATGAACTCCCTCATGGCCAAGATCCAAACCCGGTTTGGAAGGATCAGGACTCTTCACTCCATGATCATATCTCAAGAAACAATTAAACCATCTTCCCCAACACCTTCTCACCTCAAAACTCATAATCTTTCATTCATTGATTACCTTTCTCCCAACATTCACATGCCATTGATTTTGTTCTACAAAAACTTCAACAACAACAACAACAACAACATCAACATCCTAAAGAGGTCATTATCACACTCTTTAACACAGTATTATCCATTCGCGGGTAGGCTCCATGCACCTGATTACATCGACTGTAACGATGAAGGTGTCGAGTTTTTGGAAGCTTCGGTTCATAGCCGACTAGACGACTTCATTCTCAAGGAAGACCAAGACGAAACACTCGACCAACTTATCCCGAATGCTTTGGGTTGTGCTGTTAATAAAACCAGCCCTCACATGGTTGCTGTCCAGCTGAGTCATTTCACCTGTGGTGGAGTCTCAGTGGCTGTGTCCGTATCACACAAGGCAGCTGATGCGTTCACGATGGTCAACTTTGTAAACCACTGGGCTACTCTTACACGTGGTGAATTACCAATAAATCCTAGGTTCTTTTCTTCTCCCTCCATGAGTAACTTTAAAATTCCAGAGTTGTCTCAAGTGGAGACACCCCAGCAAGTTAAGTTTGCAAACAGAAGATTCGTTTTCCCAAACTCCAAATTAAATGAGCTCAAGAACAAGATTAACGCGATGGGTGCAAGCCCGTTGGATCCTACCCGGGTTGAGTCATTGACAACCCTGCTCTTTAAATGTGCAGCCACAATTACAGGTTCCTCACGACCATTAATTAGCTTGAATCAATTGGTGAACTTGAGAGGAAAAAACAATGGAAATTTCCCTCAACTGGCTCCTGGAAACTTTTATGCAGTGGCTACCGCAATGACCAAGAATTCCAGTCAAATTGAGATGAATGAGATGATTATGAGTCTGAGGAAAGAAAGAATGGAGGTTCAAGGAGCAAGAGATGTGGAAGAGGCAGGCAAAAAGATGGTAGACACTTGGATGATTGTACTTGATGATCAAATTCAAAGTTATTCGTTTTCAAGCGTGTGCAGATTTCCATTTTACCAAGTGGATTTTGGTTGGGGAAATCCTGCACGAGTTATGATACGAAGCGGAAATTTGGATACAAATTTTATTGTTTTAATGGATACTCCGTCCGGAGATGGTATTGAAGCAACAGTGCAGTTGGAAGAAGAAGATATGGCCATCTTTCAAAAGAACGAACAACTTCATGCATATACATAAAAGAAAATTACCAGTATAATCAAAGTTAACCAAAGAATTACCAAAATAATCAATCAAAAAAGGGCTTCTAAGACGCCCCTTTAAAGTACTTTAGACGCCTTTTTTCGGTACTTTTTGAAAACATGTGGACCCACTTGTCGGCGGCTTTGTCGGGGTCTAAATGAGTGTCTTATGACCCCTTTTCTACTGGCGTCTTAAGACGCCTTTAGACGCCCAATTTAGACACCGGCTTAAATCTCACATTGGGCGTCTAAAGGTGTCTAAATTGGGCGTCTAAAGGCGTCTTAAGACGCAGGTAGAAAAGGGGTCTTAAGACACCCATTTAGACCCCGACAAAACCGCCGACATGTGGGCCCGCGTATTTTCAAAAAGTACCGAAAAAGTGCGTCTAAAGTGGCATCTTTCAAAAGAACGAACAACTTCATGCATATACATAATACGGCTACCTGCTGATCGAAAGAAACAAGCATCATATCTATCTGATCGAATTACTCATCGTCATCAGTTATTGATCATGCATTAATTAATTTATCGTTGAGTTTGAATTTATTAAACCAGGTCAGGTCCCCCTGGCTCTCGATCTAATTTCCAGGAATTAATATATACAAATAATTAAAGTGACTCTAATTACATGCATATATATGCATGTATCTCATCTCCCCCAAACCCACCAATAACTTTATTGTCAAAAACACAGCAGATATCACAACTTACAGATTCAATATATGAATCTGTGATTACTTAATAAATATAAAACAAGTAGAATGAACATAACTATTACAACTCAATCTACAAACAAGAACACAAACCCTAAAGAAGAAAACAATACCACACAACAACTCTGAGAGAGCAACTCGATATGAGTTCTTCAGATTGAGAATAACATGATCAAACATTAACACATCTTCTGGGATGAAATCAACCAGACGATTTAGAAACAACAAACCAAGAAAACCTAATTTGATGAGAGAACTCTCTCAAAAACACTGGAAGAAAAAACATTCTCTCTTCTTTATACTTGTACTCTTCATTTTATGCATGCTCGTACACCGGTTCATCTGTTAGCCCATCAACAACTTCACAAGCCCAATGAATAAGCCCAGTTTCTCAAGAACAGACCCAGCAACATTTAGTTGTAACCGGAAACAAATAATCAACAAGATTAATTAAACAAACAATTAACCAATTTTAAGATAATACTACTAACAAGATTTGGGCATAAAACTGAAAAACTATACTTCTTTTTAACATCCCCCCTCAGTTTAATGTCCAAACTCATCATAAAGACCCAGTTTATCACACAACTGCAAATATGTTTTTACCAACCAAACTTTTGTAAATATATAAGCTACCTGTTCATTGGTTTTAACTGAAGCATATTTGATCACACACTTGTAAAATCAGAGCCTTTGCACGTACGCAGCATCAGTCATATTAACTTCTAACATTTGGAGCACAACTTAATCATGAAAATCAAGAGAGAAACGAAGAGAGATTTGCATCTGATTGGAAATCAAGAGAGGCTAGAGGCTAGGGAGCTGTTGTCCTCTTTAATCCTTTAGAGGGTCGTCCTCTTTAATCCTTAAGAGCACCAATAATTTTGACAGCCCACACTCATTTAATTACCAGCCGGCCAACATGCAACATAAAACATTAATGCAAATATTAGAAAAAATGTTTGATATTGAATTGAAATATAACATATATTTTAACCTCCCCTCAATTCAATAAACAAAACACATTAACGTTGTTTAATCAAATTTAACTCATTTTCCTAGTAGAACAAAGAGATGTATATATAATTAATCAAAAAATTTCCCTGGTT
Organism: Mikania micrantha; assembly: GCA_009363875.1. NCBI lineage: Eukaryota > Viridiplantae > Streptophyta > Magnoliopsida > Asterales > Asteraceae > Mikania > Mikania micrantha. The sequence continues at coordinate 94,186,006 of CM018694.1, forward strand.
TCCAGTATGTGATTAAGTCAATAAAAAAAAACTCAAATGAGACTTAAAAAAAAATAAACTAAGCTTATTCAGAACATTCTGAAGATGTCTGAAATAATAACCACAAATACTTTTGTAACCAATTTTTTTCCTTCCTCAAAACATTCTTTTTTATTATTAGTATTTTATTATTATAGGTAAACCATTTAACATTTTTATTTCAAACCAATGAATCACTTCACTAAAGATTTAAAAACTTGCAGCACCAACTATTTTAAGCAACTGAATGTTTAGAAGAAAATAAGACCCACAACAAAATTTTCCAATAGGCAACACACGAACTTTTTATAACCCAAGAAAATACAACTAGTCAGATAACAAACCTTAACTAAAAACTATCCGTAATGTTCAACCATATTTGAAACACATGGTTATTTCACTTATACCTTAACCAACCAATAAAATTCAACAAGTGCATGAAGCAAATCATACTTCCTGTAATCATCACAGACAAGATCAATCATAAAAACCTATGATTACACACAAAATCAGATACACATCTGATGAAATATAGATTAAAACAACTTTCAAAAACTAGTACATGTCATTGGGCATATTCTAATAGTGTGTAACTCCACTGAAAGAAAAACAAATCAAAAAAATAGTAATTGATCATATATGAATCACACGATTCAATAACCATATTAAAGATTATAAAAACAAGTCTGCCAAACAAGTAACATGACTTTCTAAACTTGCAGACAATACAGAATATGTCACAAGACATATATTAACTTCCTGTAACACTATGAAAGAAAGATATCAGAAGTATAAACAGATCTATAACAATCAAGATCTGACAACAAACTATACAAAAAATACATGACTCAAACAGAATCACGAACCAAACAAGCTCGATCTGCGCAAAACACCACAGATCCAAGACAACAAAACAACCTCATACAACAATATAGATCTAAAATCATATCTAAACAAATATACAAAGATCTAAGAAATTCTGAAGAAACCCTAAAAGATCTCTTGAGAGAATCCAGAGAAAATATAACTCTAGAAAAAACAAATCTCCAGATTCAATTACTATATAAGAAACATCTCATAAGAAAACCAAGTCACTAAAAACATACCAACCTTCTGAAACAATCAAAGAAAAAAACTTGGTTTACAAAGAACAAATGACTATGTAACCAAATCATATTAATATCTAACACACAAAAAACTATTAGACAACACAACACTAAACCAAAGAGTCACACGACTCTATAAAACTCAGACTAACGTCCGATATCTTGAATCACTTGATTCAAAAACAGTATCAGAAAACAATATGATAATACAAAGAAATATCATATGATTCCATAACAAATCAGATACACATCTGATCAACAAAAGTCACACGACTTTTAAACTTCAGATCTACGTCTGAAAAAACTTGAACTTGTAAAGAACATACAAATCAGATACACATCTGATCAACAAAAGTCACACGACTTTTAAACTTCAGATCTATGTCCGAAAAAACTTGAACTTGTAAAGAACATAAAGACTAATTTGATTTATTCAAAAAACTTTTACAACTTTACAAATTTACATCATGTAAAGAACCTAAAGACGAATTTGATAAAATCAAAACTTTTACAACTTTACCAACAATGAATCATAAGATTCAACCATATAGAAGTCACAAGACTCTATAAACTTCATATACAAGTCTAACAAATAAGTCACACGACTTTCAGAACTTGCAACACTTGTTAAAAAAAGATAAATTAGAAATCAAAGTCTGATTAAACGACATAAAGAATCATATGATTCCATAAAACCATCAGAAACATATCTGATAAAAAACATAAAAACCACACGGTTTTTTAAAAAACTCAGAACCACGTCTGAAGACAAGAACTGTGGAGGACTTAAAGACTACTGAATCACAAGATTCAAGAGAAGTCTGATAACAATATGACTATCATAAGCTATATCAGACTATAAAACACAACCATCACCAGTTTAGACACAAGAAATAAAGATAAAAGCCATCTACTAGATAAACCTTATCAACATGTCTAGACATAACAGATTTCACAAAAAATTTTGATAGAACCCTAACAAAAGATGATCGTTCAGAGAAAACTGGTTAAAAAAAACATGAACTACATAGTTCAAAAACTAACCAGCAACAAGAATATAGACATATGGGTCAAATAGGACACCATGAAGGCAAACAGATTCTGTTTGAACAAAAACCACAAAGATTCATAATCAGTAAAACATATCTCACATGCAAAGTGCCCAAGTTAGGATGATCAAGAAAGTTTTAGACTTGTAACCAGTTGAATCAAGCAGAAGAAATCCTATGACCAGAATTAAAAAATAGACCATATTGATCTCCAGTTGCAAGAACTAGTTGAAAACAAAGAGTAGAACTTTTATATTAGATTTAATCTAGAAGAAATTCAAAAAATGAAACACAAAAACACTTTTATGACCAAACACCAGATACTTTTCTTTCTCGAGAGTGTTTTAATACTTGATTAAATCACACAACTTGTATTCCAAACGACTAGAAAACTTTCAAGAAGTTTGATCCTTTTTTTTAATAAAATTGCTTCAACACTTAAAAAACCAACACATTTCATTATCATTCTTATATATATATATATATAATACACACATAGTTTCAATCAAATTCTAAACAGTATAAAGCGTATTGTTGTGAAACTGGACGGTGAGCTTTAAATTCACACCCAATAAGAGCCATATGTCAACAGGCATATTCCGCAAATCTAGAAAGTAAAGAAATCACAATAAGAACTTTAACCAACTTATATAAGAAGCAACAAGGAATTTTCTGGCGATAAACTATGCTTACATTAGCAATACTAGCCATAATAAAAAGAAATTTAACACCAGCAACTGAATGTATATGATTATAATCACTCAAGCATGCATTTAAAGAGCCTAAAAAAAACAAAATTACAAGTCTCTTTAGGTAATCAAACCAAAATAAGGATGGCACCTGCTTATAAGCTCACACATTATATATTACACAAACTGATCTACGAGGAACACACAAGTATAATCACTCAAGACTCAACCACACAAGAACAAATAAAAACAAACCCTATAAAGTCAAAGCATATCAACACATATAGCACATATACATATGAACAAGTTTTTACATAAATCATCAAGAATTGACTAACATCGATACTCAGATAAAAACAAAGAATGCGTACCTCCCACAAGGCCACAACAAGCCACAAAGAGTAAGAAAACTTTCACACGTTCATGTGTACATAAAACAGCTATAGCAGCAGTACATCGGGTTGTTTAATTCTGGCATACACAATTGAAAACAACAGGCCATTCTTGATTAGGAGACCAAACATCCTCAAAACTTGGAGTTGCATTTTTCTTTCGCTTGCTCCCAGTCAAAAGTGCCTTCTGTAACTCCAGAAGTTCGTTTTCTTTCGCTTGATCAGATTCTTTTTCTTTTTCCTTTTTTTTTGAGTTCTCTGGTTACTCTGTTATCCATTATTTGGACGGAAGAAAGATCCAAATACCAAAATCGGGTCTGGTGTAGCAAGCAGATATTCGGTATCCAATAAGTTTACAGCCGACGATGGTTGTTCACCATCGGAGGGAAGCGATATGTTGTGGACGAGTGAGTAGACAAACGGAAGATGATCCAGCGAATGACGCCATGACAGATCCGATTAGGTTGAGAAGAAACATCAGATGTGATTATTAATAGAACTAGACAACCAGTTCAGTCGAACAACAGCGGAAGAAGCAAATACACTGATCAGTCCCATCCAGATTCGATGGTTTTAAAACCCTAAACACCAATCGCCAGATCATAACAATCGCTCGAGCAATCCACCAGATCAGCATAAGCAGTCTTCAATCGATCAAATCAGACCAAGATTAGAGCCTTGGGCTCTGATACCATGTCAAAAACACAGCAGATATCACAACTTACAGATTCAATATATGAATCTGTGATTACTTAATAAATATAAAACAAGTAGAATGAACATAACTATTACAACTCAATCTACAAACAAGAACACAAACCCTAAAGAAGAAAACAATACCACACAACAACTCTGAGAGAGCAACTCGATATGAGTTCTTCAGATTGAGAATAACATGATCAAACATTAACACATCTTCTGGGATGAAATCAACCAGACGATTTAGAAACAACAAACCAAGAAAACCTAATTTGATGAGAGAACTCTCTCAAAAACACTGGAAGAAAAAACATTCTCTCTTCTTTATACTTGTACTCTTCATTTTATGCATGCTCGTACACCGGTTCATCTGTTAGCCCATCAACAACTTCACAAGCCCAATGAATAAGCCCAGTTTCTCAAGAACAGACCCAGCAACATTTAGTTGTAACCGGAAACAAATAATCAACAAGATTAATTAAACAAACAATTAACCAATTTTAAGATAATACTACTAACAAGATTTGGGCATAAAACTGAAAAACTATACTTCTTTTTAACATCCCCCCTCAGTTTAATGTCCAAACTCATCATAAAGACCCAGTTTATCACACAACTGCAAATATGTTTTTACCAACCAAACTTTTGTAAATATATAAGCTACCTGTTCATTGGTTTTAACTGAAGCATATTTGATCACACACTTGTAAAATCAGAGCCTTTGCACGTACGCAGCATCAGTCATATTAACTTCTAACATTTGGAGCACAACTTAATCATGAAAATCAAGAGAGAAACGAAGAGAGATTTGCATCTGATTGGAAATCAAGAGAGGCTAGAGGCTAGGGAGCTGTTGTCCTCTTTAATCCTTTAGAGGGTCGTCCTCTTTAATCCTTAAGAGCACCAATAATTTTGACAGCCCACACTCATTTAATTACCAGCCGGCCAACATGCAACATAAAACATTAATGCAAATATTAGAAAAAATGTTTGATATTGAATTGAAATATAACATATATTTTAACCTCCCCTCAATTCAATAAACAAAACACATTAACGTTGTTTAATCAAATTTAACTCATTTTCCTAGTAGAACAAAGAGATGTATATATAATTAATCAAAAAATTTCCCTGGTTTCCAGTATGTGATTAAGTCAATAAAAAAAAACTCAAATGAGACTTAAAAAAAAATAAACTAAGCTTATTCAGAACATTCTGAAGATGTCTGAAATAATAACCACAAATACTTTTGTAACCAATTTTTTTCCTTCCTCAAAACATTCTTTTTTATTATTAGTATTTTATTATTATAGGTAAACCATTTAACATTTTTATTTCAAACCAATGAATCACTTCACTAAAGATTTAAAAACTTGCAGCACCAACTATTTTAAGCAACTGAATGTTTAGAAGAAAATAAGACCCACAACAAAATTTTCCAATAGGCAACACACGAACTTTTTATAACCCAAGAAAATACAACTAGTCAGATAACAAACCTTAACTAAAAACTATCCGTAATGTTCAACCATATTTGAAACACATGGTTATTTCACTTATACCTTAACCAACCAATAAAATTCAACAAGTGCATGAAGCAAATCATACTTCCTGTAATCATCACAGACAAGATCAATCATAAAAACCTATGATTACACACAAAATCAGATACACATCTGATGAAATATAGATTAAAACAACTTTCAAAAACTAGTACATGTCATTGGGCATATTCTAATAGTGTGTAACTCCACTGAAAGAAAAACAAATCAAAAAAATAGTAATTGATCATATATGAATCACACGATTCAATAACCATATTAAAGATTATAAAAACAAGTCTGCCAAACAAGTAACATGACTTTCTAAACTTGCAGACAATACAGAATATGTCACAAGACATATATTAACTTCCTGTAACACTATGAAAGAAAGATATCAGAAGTATAAACAGATCTATAACAATCAAGATCTGACAACAAACTATACAAAAAATACATGACTCAAACAGAATCACGAACCAAACAAGCTCGATCTGCGCAAAACACCACAGATCCAAGACAACAAAACAACCTCATACAACAATATAGATCTAAAATCATATCTAAACAAATATACAAAGATCTAAGAAATTCTGAAGAAACCCTAAAAGATCTCTTGAGAGAATCCAGAGAAAATATAACTCTAGAAAAAACAAATCTCCAGATTCAATTACTATATAAGAAACATCTCATAAGAAAACCAAGTCACTAAAAACATACCAACCTTCTGAAACAATCAAAGAAAAAAACTTGGTTTACAAAGAACAAATGACTATGTAACCAAATCATATTAATATCTAACACACAAAAAACTATTAGACAACACAACACTAAACCAAAGAGTCACACGACTCTATAAAACTCAGACTAACGTCCGATATCTTGAATCACTTGATTCAAAAACAGTATCAGAAAACAATATGATAATACAAAGAAATATCATATGATTCCATAACAAATCAGATACACATCTGATCAACAAAAGTCACACGACTTTTAAACTTCAGATCTACGTCTGAAAAAACTTGAACTTGTAAAGAACATACAAATCAGATACACATCTGATCAACAAAAGTCACACGACTTTTAAACTTCAGATCTATGTCCGAAAAAACTTGAACTTGTAAAGAACATAAAGACTAATTTGATTTATTCAAAAAACTTTTACAACTTTACAAATTTACATCATGTAAAGAACCTAAAGACGAATTTGATAAAATCAAAACTTTTACAACTTTACCAACAATGAATCATAAGATTCAACCATATAGAAGTCACAAGACTCTATAAACTTCATATACAAGTCTAACAAATAAGTCACACGACTTTCAGAACTTGCAACACTTGTTAAAAAAAGATAAATTAGAAATCAAAGTCTGATTAAACGACATAAAGAATCATATGATTCCATAAAACCATCAGAAACATATCTGATAAAAAACATAAAAACCACACGGTTTTTTAAAAAACTCAGAACCACGTCTGAAGACAAGAACTGTGGAGGACTTAAAGACTACTGAATCACAAGATTCAAGAGAAGTCTGATAACAATATGACTATCATAAGCTATATCAGACTATAAAACACAACCATCACCAGTTTAGACACAAGAAATAAAGATAAAAGCCATCTACTAGATAAACCTTATCAACATGTCTAGACATAACAGATTTCACAAAAAATTTTGATAGAACCCTAACAAAAGATGATCGTTCAGAGAAAACTGGTTAAAAAAAACATGAACTACATAGTTCAAAAACTAACCAGCAACAAGAATATAGACATATGGGTCAAATAGGACACCATGAAGGCAAACAGATTCTGTTTGAACAAAAACCACAAAGATTCATAATCAGTAAAACATATCTCACATGCAAAGTGCCCAAGTTAGGATGATCAAGAAAGTTTTAGACTTGTAACCAGTTGAATCAAGCAGAAGAAATCCTATGACCAGAATTAAAAAATAGACCATATTGATCTCCAGTTGCAAGAACTAGTTGAAAACAAAGAGTAGAACTTTTATATTAGATTTAATCTAGAAGAAATTCAAAAAATGAAACACAAAAACACTTTTATGACCAAACACCAGATACTTTTCTTTCTCGAGAGTGTTTTAATACTTGATTAAATCACACAACTTGTATTCCAAACGACTAGAAAACTTTCAAGAAGTTTGATCCTTTTTTTTTAATAAAATTGCTTCAACACTTAAAAAACCAACACATTTCATTATCATTCTTATATATATATATATATATATATAATACACACATAGTTTCAATCAAATTCTAAACAGTATAAAGCGTATTGTTGTGAAACTGGACGGTGAGCTTTAAATTCACACCCAATAAGAGCCATATGTCAACAGGCATATTCCGCAAATCTAGAAAGTAAAGAAATCACAATAAGAACTTTAACCAACTTATATAAGAAGCAACAAGGAATTTTCTGGCGATAAACTATGCTTACATTAGCAATACTAGCCATAATAAAAAGAAATTTAACACCAGCAACTGAATGTATATGATTATAATCACTCAAGCATGCATTTAAAGAGCCTAAAAAAAACAAAATTACAAGTCTCTTTAGGTAATCAAACCAAAATAAGGATGGCACCTGCTTATAAGCTCACACATTATATATTACACAAACTGATCTACGAGGAACACACAAGTATAATCACTCAAGACTCAACCACACAAGAACAAATAAAAACAAACCCTATAAAGTCAAAGCATATCAACACATATAGCACATATACATATGAACAAGTTTTTACATAAATCATCAAGAATTGACTAACATCGATACTCAGATAAAAACAAAGAATGCGTACCTCCCACAAGGCCACAACAAGCCACAAAGAGTAAGAAAACTTTCACACGTTCATGTGTACATAAAACAGCTATAGCAGCAGTACATCGGGTTGTTTAATTCTGGCATACACAATTGAAAACAACAGGCCATTCTTGATTAGGAGACCAAACATCCTCAAAACTTGGAGTTGCATTTTTCTTTCGCTTGCTCCCAGTCAAAAGTGCCTTCTGTAACTCCAGAAGTTCGTTTTCTTTCGCTTGATCAGATTCTTTTTCTTTTTCCTTTTTTTTTGAGTTCTCTGGTTACTCTGTTATCCATTATTTGGACGGAAGAAAGATCCAAATACCAAAATCGGGTCTGGTGTAGCAAGCAGATATTCGGTATCCAATAAGTTTACAGCCGACGATGGTTGTTCACCATCGGAGGGAAGCGATATGTTGTGGACGAGTGAGTAGACAAACGGAAGATGATCCAGCGAATGACGCCATGACAGATCCGATTAGGTTGAGAAGAAACATCAGATGTGATTATTAATAGAACTAGACAACCAGTTCAGTCGAACAACAGCGGAAGAAGCAAATACACTGATCAGTCCCATCCAGATTCGATGGTTTTAAAACCCTAAACACCAATCGCCAGATCATAACAATCGCTCGAGCAATCCACCAGATCAGCATAAGCAGTCTTCAATCGATCAAATCAGACCAAGATTAGAGCCTTGGGCTCTGATACCATGTCAAAAACACAGCAGATATCACAACTTACAGATTCAATATATGAATCTGTGATTACTTAATAAATATAAAACAAGTAGAATGAACATAACTATTACAACTCAATCTACAAACAAGAACACAAACCCTAAAGAAGAAAACAATACCACACAACAACTCTGAGAGAGCAACTCGATATGAGTTCTTCAGATTGAGAATAACATGATCAAACATTAACACATCTTCTGGGATGAAATCAACCAGACGATTTAGAAACAACAAACCAAGAAAACCTAATTTGATGAGAGAACTCTCTCAAAAACACTGGAAGAAAAAACATTCTCTCTTCTTTATACTTGTACTCTTCATTTTATGCATGCTCGTACACCGGTTCATCTGTTAGCCCATCAACAACTTCACAAGCCCAATGAATAAGCCCAGTTTCTCAAGAACAGACCCAGCAACATTTAGTTGTAACCGGAAACAAATAATCAACAAGATTAATTAAACAAACAATTAACCAATTTTAAGATAATACTACTAACAAGATTTGGGCATAAAACTGAAAAACTATACTTCTTTTTAACATCCCCCCTCAGTTTAATGTCCAAACTCATCATAAAGACCCAGTTTATCACACAACTGCAAATATGTTTTTACCAACCAAACTTTTGTAAATATATAAGCTACCTGTTCATTGGTTTTAACTGAAGCATATTTGATCACACACTTGTAAAATCAGAGCCTTTGCACGTACGCAGCATCAGTCATATTAACTTCTAACATTTGGAGCACAACTTAATCATGAAAATCAAGAGAGAAACGAAGAGAGATTTGCATCTGATTGGAAATCAAGAGAGGCTAGAGGCTAGGGAGCTGTTGTCCTCTTTAATCCTTTAGAGGGTCGTCCTCTTTAATCCTTAAGAGCACCAATAATTTTGACAGCCCACACTCATTTAATTACCAGCCGGCCAACATGCAACATAAAACATTAATGCAAATATTAGAAAAAATGTTTGATATTGAATTGAAATATAACATATATTTTAACCTCCCCTCAATTCAATAAACAAAACACATTAACGTTGTTTAATCAAATTTAACTCATTTTCCTAGTAGAACAAAGAGATGTATATATAATTAATCAAAAAATTTCCCTGGTTTCCAGTATGTGATTAAGTCAATAAAAAAAAACTCAAATGAGACTTAAAAAAAAATAAACTAAGCTTATTCAGAACATTCTGAAGATGTCTGAAATAATAACCACAAATACTTTTGTAACCAATTTTTTTCCTTCCTCAAAACATTCTTTTTTATTATTAGTATTTTATTATTATAGGTAAACCATTTAACATTTTTATTTCAAACCAATGAATCACTTCACTAAAGATTTAAAAACTTGCAGCACCAACTATTTTAAGCAACTGAATGTTTAGAAGAAAATAAGACCCACAACAAAATTTTCCAATAGGCAACACACGAACTTTTTATAACCCAAGAAAATACAACTAGTCAGATAACAAACCTTAACTAAAAACTATCCGTAATGTTCAACCATATTTGAAACACATGGTTATTTCACTTATACCTTAACCAACCAATAAAATTCAACAAGTGCATGAAGCAAATCATACTTCCTGTAATCATCACAGACAAGATCAATCATAAAAACCTATGATTACACACAAAATCAGATACACATCTGATGAAATATAGATTAAAACAACTTTCAAAAACTAGTACATGTCATTGGGCATATTCTAATAGTGTGTAACTCCACTGAAAGAAAAACAAATCAAAAAAATAGTAATTGATCATATATGAATCACACGATTCAATAACCATATTAAAGATTATAAAAACAAGTCTGCCAAACAAGTAACATGACTTTCTAAACTTGCAGACAATACAGAATATGTCACAAGACATATATTAACTTCCTGTAACACTATGAAAGAAAGATATCAGAAGTATAAACAGATCTATAACAATCAAGATCTGACAACAAACTATACAAAAAATACATGACTCAAACAGAATCACGAACCAAACAAGCTCGATCTGCGCAAAACACCACAGATCCAAGACAACAAAACAACCTCATACAACAATATAGATCTAAAATCATATCTAAACAAATATACAAAGATCTAAGAAATTCTGAAGAAACCCTAAAAGATCTCTTGAGAGAATCCAGAGAAAATATAACTCTAGAAAAAACAAATCTCCAGATTCAATTACTATATAAGAAACATCTCATAAGAAAACCAAGTCACTAAAAACATACCAACCTTCTGAAACAATCAAAGAAAAAAACTTGGTTTACAAAGAACAAATGACTATGTAACCAAATCATATTAATATCTAACACACAAAAAACTATTAGACAACACAACACTAAACCAAAGAGTCACACGACTCTATAAAACTCAGACTAACGTCCGATATCTTGAATCACTTGATTCAAAAACAGTATCAGAAAACAATATGATAATACAAAGAAATATCATATGATTCCATAACAAATCAGATACACATCTGATCAACAAAAGTCACACGACTTTTAAACTTCAGATCTACGTCTGAAAAAACTTGAACTTGTAAAGAACATACAAATCAGATACACATCTGATCAACAAAAGTCACACGACTTTTAAACTTCAGATCTATGTCCGAAAAAACTTGAACTTGTAAAGAACATAAAGACTAATTTGATTTATTCAAAAAACTTTTACAACTTTACAAATTTACATCATGTAAAGAACCTAAAGACGAATTTGATAAAATCAAAACTTTTACAACTTTACCAACAATGAATCATAAGATTCAACCATATAGAAGTCACAAGACTCTATAAACTTCATATACAAGTCTAACAAATAAGTCACACGACTTTCAGAACTTGCAACACTTGTTAAAAAAAGATAAATTAGAAATCAAAGTCTGATTAAACGACATAAAGAATCATATGATTCCATAAAACCATCAGAAACATATCTGATAAAAAACATAAAAACCACACGGTTTTTTAAAAAACTCAGAACCACGTCTGAAGACAAGAACTGTGGAGGACTTAAAGACTACTGAATCAAAACGTACCGAAAAAGAGTGTCTAAAGTGGCATCTTTCAAAAGAAGAACAACTTCATGCATATACATAATACGGCTACCTGCTGATCGAAAGAAACAAGCATCATATCTATCTGATCGAATTACTCATCGTCATCAGTTATTGATCATGCATTAATTAATTTATCGTTGAGTTTGAATTTATTAAACCAGGTCAGGTCCCCCTGGCTCTCGATCTAATTTCCAGGAATTAATATATACAAATAATTAAAGTGACTTTAATTACATGCATATATATGCATGTATCTCATCTCCCCCAAACCCACCAATAACTTTATATATATTTACTTATTTAGGCTAGCCGTTGACGTTGTTCGATCATGTTATTTGTTCAGTCATCCAAGTCGATCGATTGGTTAAGAAAGATTCTATCTAGCTTCTATATATTCGATCTACAGCTTAATTAATTAATTAATCATATGTTTATGCATCTTAAAATAGGAAATAAATGATAAGGTTTTTATTAATTATATATTTTATTTTAACATTACTATATATACAACGAGTTGAATAGTAATAATTAATAATGATTATTATTTATTATTAATACTAATCTATTATCTATTATATATAATAAATAAAAATCTTTGGGGGACACATGACACAATTCTAGGCCATCTAAAATTTAGTTTCCCACTTCTCTCTCCTCTTTAATTATCAATATTTATTATTTTGTTAGGAATTAAGGATAATGAATTTTAATATGTATAATAATTAATATATTATTAATAAATTGGATTTAAAATGAAATTAACTATGTAGCTTTTAAATAAACTTATATTCTTTTTAACAACTTTTATTTTGTTTTTCAAGCATCATCAAATTTAAATTATATTACTTAAAGAGTAAATTGTCATTTGCGTCCCTATGGTTTGTTCGCTTTTGTCATTTTAGTTCAAAAGTTTAAATTTCATTATTTTCAAAATCTAATATATCTAGGTGGTTGAATTTGGGCTGTCCAAAAATCTCGAATAAAGCTCGTTTGTAAACGAGCCGAGTCTGAGCCAAGCCTGGCTCAGCTCGTATGTTTGGCTCGTGTCTTGGCTCATATGCTTGGCTCATGGCTCAGCTCGTATGCTCGGCTCGTTTGTACAACATGTTATGCTAAAATATAATAGTATAAGGTTAATTTCAATAATAAGCTAGCAAAAAAAAGAAAAGAAAAGAAAAGATGACGGAAATACGAAATGGATATCAATTCCCACGTGCTACACTAAATCCTAATTACTAAATCACATTCTTAATTCCCAGTCTCATATATTCACGTCTCTTCTTTTATGTAAAAACCGAACCAAAACGAACCGAGTCGAGTTGAGGTGAAAACGAGCTGGGTTTGAGCCAAGATTTCAGGCTCGATTTACAATCTGAGCCGAGCCGAGCCAGGCTTGGTTTAAATCCGAGCTGAGTCCGAGCTACCCCTGGCTTGGTTCGGTTCGGCTCGGCTCGGCTCGGCTAGTGAACACCCCTAGTTGAAATTAGGTTTGAGATTTAACAATCTAAAATCATTTATCATTTAACATGATTGTTAAGTGTTTATATATATATATATATGAAGGTTCAAGAGAAAACTTCTTATTTAAGAGAAAACTAAGAAAACCATATTCAACCAATCACAAAATTTCTTAATATTTTACATTATTATTTACCTGAAGGGCACTTTAGTAAAATTTCATTAAATTATTTTAGGAAGTTATATTTTTTTTATTGAAATTCCTAATTTTGCTCTCCTGTCAAATTAGTTTTCATGTTCAAATATTTCAATTTTATGATTTTTGTTCTTGTACACCTTCAAAGATCTAATCTTCTTCTATTTGTTGGCTTCAAAAACACCACAATGGCAGCAAAATCTCCGCCACGAGCCGCAGTCCCCTCGCTCAAACTCTCCACCATCAGCCCCACCACCACCAGTGGGTCTGGAGTCACGAAATAAGGATATGGAAGTGCCACATGAAGATATACCAGCATGACAAATTTCTAACATTCTGCACTTCAAAGATACATCAGATGGAGGAGGAAAAGATAAGAAAACCTTAAATCAACTGAGAAGTCATTGAACAACACATCGTCATCTCTCTCATATGGCGACCCATCAACAAACAAGACGATTCGGATTCTAGGGTTGAAGAAAAGGACGACGAAGGAGTAACTTCGTCTTTGTTTCCATTCTCTGCTTCTGCATCAGTTTCAACCACCATCATTTCGAATTTTTGACCAACTAACCTTGTGTTCATCATGTATATTTTTCTGATACACGTCTACTGCTCAATGAAATGTCACAATGATAAAAAGTTCAAAATTTCAAAATATTCAAGGTTGTGTTTATCTAATAGTTTACTTATATTGTTTTTTAGTAGTTATATGCTTTCAAAATGTAATTGGGTATGCTTGTGTGTTTACATATATATAAGCAAGTTACATATGCATTTGCACATACTGTTTTTTCATTACTGTCTTCACATCATATATGATTACATATATGTAATCAAATCACTTTTTAATATTTAATTTGCATATTCATCTTTATCATCTTCATATATGCTTTGGTGTTTTTAGTGATTGTTACGTATATGTAACTTGTGAGGTTATATACTTGATTACATATATGTAATCAAGTATTTGTAACCAATTATGTTATTACATATATGTAATCAGGTTTAACCTGTTAGATGATTACATATGTGTAATTAGGTATTTGTAAAATCAATGTGATATGATTGTACATATAAAATCGGTTTTGGATCATTTTGTTACTTGTGTTCGTCTTCATCTTTCATTATTTTTCTTTCTTGATATTTAAAAATGCATTTTTGTTTACTTGATTACATATATGTAATCAAATATACATGTAATCATAAACTTTGGTTGAGAAAATTACGATTTTTTGATTCAAAAAAATACAGATGGTTTTGAATCAATCAATTTTTTGAGTGAAAATATATATTTTTAGATTTAATTTATTTTTATATAATTTAAGAGAGAGAAGAGATGAGAGAGAATAGAGGAGAGAGGAGAATGAAATTAAGAATTGTATTAAAAATGACCGGTCGGTGCGCTAATGGTGGCGTTCACCATTTTTTTTTTCTTAAAAATGAGAGTTTTCTATGTAACTCACCCCTATATATATATATATATATATATATATATATATATATATGGGAAGTGATCATATAATAACCCTCTCTAATTGAGAAAACTCAATAACTCACATCCAATGGTTCAAATTTCCAACATTTAATCTAATGGTGACATGTGTCACTAATTAATTTTTAATACAAAAGGGCATTATGGTCTTTTGTCTTAATTACAAAAATCAGATTTAATATAAGAGTGACAAGTGTCACACTATTAAAAAACCATCTATTTTCCTATTTTTAAATTAAAGTTTCTCCCTTGATTGTTATACACTTATAACTTTTTTATACTATATTATTTTTTTATAAAAATTACACCATTAAACTCGTCATATTTTTCTCGTTAATTTCATTATAGTCATTCCAAATTTTTTTTTTTGACATTCGTAATTACACTAATGTAAAAAACATAAGTACAATAATTTTTCTCTTTTTTCAAAAATTTTCCATCAAAATTTTTTTTCTCTCATCTTAAATATATATTACAAACTTATTTTTTATTATAAAATTTAGTTAATTAGATAAATTTATATCAAATAAGATAGAAAGTTAGATAATTGTAGCGTAAAAAAAATAATAAGTTACAACTCGTTACATCAGTGTAATTATGAACACTTTGAAAAAATTCAGCTCGTTACATCAGTGTAATTAGGAATTTTGAAAAAATTCAGCTCGTTACATCAGTGTAATTACGAACACTTTGAAAAAATTCAGCTCGTTACATCGGTGTAATTTTGAAAACTTTAAAATTTTTTGACAAAACTATACTTGAATTAAAGATAAAAATGTGACAAATTTAATGGTGTAATTTTTTTAAAAAAATAATAATGTATATAAAAGTTATGAAGGCTTAAAAAATTGGGGGGTAAACTTTTATTTTAAAAATCAAATCAAGTACACCTCACAAATCTCCAAAATACCCTTAAAGAAATCTCAACCACTCATTTTTCCCAGATTTAATATGGACCACACATTTCAAATTCATTAAATTAGACAACCAATCAAATTGAGTTTATAAGTTATCTCAATTAGCATGGGTTCTTATTCACTCATTTCCCATATATATATTAGGATAAGACTTATGTATTACACAAATTTAAGTAATTTTTCAAAAATATTTATTTTAAATAAAATAATATATATTTTTTAAAATTGTTAATAAAAAATAAAAAAAAGTATGATGTATTTAAAAATAGAATGATAGTAACAAGAGAATGACAAAAACTTAACATTTATATTTTAACAAAGCTTGAAATATGGCATTCAATATTTAATATAAAAGAGACGAAAAAATAATTTTTAAATGACTTAAAAAGCTACCAAGTATATTGAATTATTTTTATTTACTTTAATACACACAGAGTTGAGATCATGATCATTAATCATATGATAACTCACTACTAAAACGATAACAATAACATGTATAATTTTGTAATATCAATTAAACTTTTCGTTTTTTACATTATTATAACACTTTTTTTCAAATGTATGTAAATTCATTACCGTTTAAGAGTTAATATTTTTGTAAGTTTTTGCATTCAAAAACTTATAACAATGTTATTACAACAATGTTAACCTTTAAACAATAATGAATTATAGGTACACATAAATCTATACTCTATAATAAAAGAATAACAATATTGCTACTTGTCATCATCTTACATCACTAATGCCACATGTCATATTCTTACATTACTATTTCCACATGTCAACTCCTTATCAATCCACTTAATTCTCTCTCCTATTAAATAATTATATTCTCTCTCTTATTAAATAATTATAATATTAATAAATAATATATTATTTATCTTTTTATTACAAAACACAATTAAATTCTAAAATCAAAATTTTTAAAGTAAGAATTATTATATTTTCAAAATACAAAATTTATGTAAAAAACAATTTATCTTAAAAAAATGTTTTTTTAAATAAAATATATTATAAAAGGAGTTATTAAACAATAGGATTTTTATCATCTAATGACGTTTTTTAATTTATTTAAAATTTGAAGTAATAAAAATAATAGAAAAAGTTACATTTTTGGTCCGTTATGTTTAACCTTAATTTATATATTAAATCCGTGTAATACACGGGTTAATAACCTAGTAAAGAATAAAGTACTATACATATATAACGAAAATGTTTGAAAAAAACAATGATTTGGATAATTAAAATAAATCATTTATTGTCATATAATTTAAGATGTTTAAAAGAACTTTTTAAGTAGAGAAAATTAGTATTATATTATTTAAACTTGTGAGTAGAAATAACCTTTTTTATATATTAATCGAAACTGGTTCTTAATAAAACATACTTTAATATATTAATGTGCGTGTGTATTTAAATATAATTACCTGGAGGTATATGAGTTACTGAAGTCGGTGTATTGCCCCAACCGACCAAAATATTCATCCCGAAAACCTGTGTTGTGTTCGCGGGATAACGAAAATTTGTCCCGCCAAAATTCTAAATGTCTCTTTAAATTACTCTTTTAACGAATCTGTTTGATTTGCAATCACGGAACAATTTGGTTGCTCGTGTATAATTTTGTAAATCAAGACAGAGAGATCAGGTTCATATCGAAACAAAGAATCATGAGTGCTGTAAATCTAACAAATGTTACTGTGTTAAACAATCCAGCTCTCTTTCTTAGTCCTTTCCAGTTCGAAATCTCCTACGAGTGTTTGCTTCCCCTTAAAGACGGTAACTTTTTATCCATCCACTCAACTTTCCTTTCCTTGTTTATGTAGCATAATTAAGCTTTTCCTTCGATGAGGTGGATGTGGGTTTAAACCTAGATTTTTGGTTCCATGAATTGCTGTTTGTAACTAGTTTTTGTCATGTAATTTTGCACTTTTACATTTATTAGTTGTCTGTATTTGTTGTTGGTTAACTTCATACTGCTTAATTTGCTTCAAAGGATGCTACTGAATTTTTTTATTTTTCTATAAAAGCTTACATAACAAACATTTATGATTTTTGAAATTAGAGTATATGCGGTTAAAGTTGTTCTTGCTCAAGCTTTTTATATAAAAGCAGATATACAAAATTAAAGTTTCTTTTGTGGATAATTTTTAACAAATTGTGATATGCAAATTCTAAAACACAAAAATAAGCTAATTTGTCTCTATTTACGTTTGAGTAATCTAATATTTTATAATTTCGTATAAAATCATTTGTTATAATGAAAAGATACAAATTGCATTTTAATAATTAAAACTAAAATTCATTGGTCGATAATAATATAATCATCATTTTGCCTTTTGTTATTTAATATAATCCAAGTAGCATAGCCATTAAAATTTTGCATTAGATTGTTAATTATTTAATGACCGTGTTAGCAACATTGCTCTCTGATATGATATCTTACAATACTTAATCACTGATGATATTTTACAACTTTGCTTTTTCTTGTTAATAAGATTGATTATCTTATTTTACACTATAACAAAATGAAAGAGGTGTGATTATATGTAAAGATAGAACTCTAAACACAATTTTTTTTAAGAATATGAGAGGGTTTTTGCTTTTTTAAACCCAAATTGACCAACAATGTAAGTTGGATGGTTGAAAACAATAACATAACGGTTGAGACTTCAAAAGTTTCAGGGCTTAAGGCCCTTGCCTCAAAATTTTTTGTCATGAGCTGGCATCGAGTCAAAGGCTGCGGCCCATGTGCCACTAATAAAGGTGCACCTGTGAAACAACTGGAACTGGTCTAAAACATTTGAGAGTAACTTGGAACCAACCTATAACATTTTAAAAACGGCTTAGGCTATGTTCTTCAAGTGCCTTTGACTACCTAGGACTATAGTTTGATGCAGAGTGGTTGATTTACATATTTGAAGCCACATCTTGAAATCATGTATCTCAATCTTTCATGTGTTCCTTGCAGATTTAGAATGGAAATTAACTTATGTGGGATCTGCTGAGGATGAAACATATGACCAAGTTCTTGAAAGTGTGCTAGTTGGACCTATTAATGTTGGCAACTATCGTTTTGTCTTTGAGGTACTTTCATACTTTTTCGTTCTTCAATCATGATTTATTATCTTTGTGAATAAAAAATGAATTAAATCAAATTTACGTGTTGCCATTTTTAGGCAGACCCACCAGATGCATTGAAAATCCGTGAAGAGGACATAATAGGTGTTACAGTCCTGCTATTGACATGCTCTTATTTGGGCCAAGAATTTGTTCGAGTGGGATATTATGTAAACAATGATTATGAAGATGAACATTTGAGAGAGGAACCACCACAAAAGGTTTTGATTGATAAAATTCAAAGGAATATTTTGGCTGATAAACCTAGAGTCACAAAGTTTCCCATTAATTTTCATCCTGAGAATATCAATCCGTCAGAACAGCCTGAACATTCACATGAAGTTGCAAATGAACAACAATCTGAAGCTTTGTTGGTTGAACAAGTGAATCCTGCTGATTCTGAAATCAAGAGTGACCATGAAGAACAAACACCTTCTGTGTCTGGTCACATGCCGACTCTAGTGTCTGCTTAAAGATTTCAATAATTCGAACATTCTAATTTGTTATTGTTCAAGTGTGATGGTGAAATTTGTTTAAGTCAGGGCATGTTTAGGATTTCATTTTAATATAACTCGACTCACTTATTCATCACCGTAATAAGAGATGAGCTCATAATTTGGCTCATAAACTCATCATGGTTTTGACTTTGGTGAAATTAGTCATTCTTGGACTACTTTCTGTTTTGTTTCGTAAGACATTATTATCTTCTATTATTTTGTATTTATAAAAAGACATTGCATATAATTTGGTCATCTTAAGGCTTTTATAATTGAGTCAGTTGTCAAAATACGTAAATCAACTTAAATTTACTATAATCAAATTCAAATCGAAGCCAATTATAGAGGTAGGAATATCACTATATCAGTTCACTATGGTTGACAATAACATGACAAAACAGATGTAATAAAAACCCATCTAGACTCATCATGCAGATCAACTTTCTAAACCTTGGTGTTTCAAAACTTTACACAACACAGCTGAACTAAGCCCTAAAACCATATTGCAAAGGCCTAATGTGCAACAAATCACACACACAAATGAACCTTGAAACTGTAGTTCAAGAACACTACCTATGTTGCGGATTCAGGGCCGGCCCAATCGGCTAAGCAGCCCAATCTAGGGCTTAGGGCCACACAAATAACAGGGCCTCCACTTAGTATTAGGTTTTGGAAACGAGCGCCAATTCACGAGATTAGGGAATAGGGATTTAGGGCAAATGAAAGAAACCACGCATCATCTTGATTCTTGAGGCTGATTCCAGAGGAGATTGGAGAGGGAAACGATTATGAGGTGTCTTCTACTGTTCTTGAGGCTGTTGACGGCAGCCGGTCGAGGTCTCAACGGTCGACGGTCAGACGGTTTGGTAAAGTAAATTCTACATGCTTCACGCTCTATAACAAAATCATAGACAATTTGATCTCAAAGGTGCAATGAATTGATAGTTAAATAACGATTACATTTGATCTATGAAATCTTTTTGATTACCTTCAACTTCAATAAACATGTATCACATTCTTTAAACCTATTTCAGATTTTCAGAATGCAAATAACTGTTGGTGTGCAGGTTGAACTATTTACCATTGAAGCCTAAATGGACACCGGACAAGATTGATCAACGACCTGGTTTAGTTCAACAGTTCAGTTGTTCAAGTTTTTGATAAGGTAATTGTTTACATCTTTACTGCTACATGTTGCGCACTGGTACTTGGTTATTTGGCTTAGTGTCTTATTGTTTGTTTGCTTACATATGTTAACTTTGCTAGTTTGCCTGTAGACTCTAGTTAAACATTATAATGTCAAATGAAAATCGTAAATACGAATCAAGTTGTTAAAAAAGAAAAATAAGTTAGACGTGTTAATAGAACCAGGTTATCTAAGAATAGGGCCACATTTTTATCATTCGTTTTGGGCCAACCAAAGGCTTAAGTCGGCCCTGCGCAGATTCCAAAGGAAAATAGAAGCGCCTGTTTACAACCAGATTGAGAAATTTAGTGAAAAAGTTCCAAAATAGAAGCGACTTCATATTTGTTAAATCATGTCGCTATATCACAACACAACTTTTAATCGCATCACTTGCCGTAACGCACAAATAAATTTGCTTCTTCATAAAATACAATTTTTCATTGCAAATTTAGTTACATGAATTAAAGATATTAAATATTTAATCTTATATTGTTTATAAAATATCAATCTTTATATGATACAAGTTTCCATTGCACATGTATTTGCCAGAGTAAAAGAAATATAATATTTAATAAGGTTAGTAGGATATATAAAATTACCCTCCCTTTTAAAACCCATCGGAGGAATAGTAGTGGATATATTTGCTCCATTTTATTGCCTGATCCGACCTCCTTTAACCCCCTATAACCCGCCTACTGACAACGATCCATCTCCCTAGCGTTGCTGCTAGGGGTGAGCAGAAAACGGTTGTAACCGAAAAAACCCGAAGCCCGGACCGGAAAAAAACCGAACCATAACTGAAATCAAATATATGGGTTGGGCTTCGGTCCCCGGATTTATAAACTTTCGGTCCCAGGTCGGTCCTCGGGCTTTGAAACAAGAAAACCGAAATAAAAAACCCGGCCCGTACATATTATTTTTTTGATTTAAATCACAGTTTAATATTACATCCAGCCCATGAAAAGCCTATTAAAAAAAGCTAATTACTTACGTGGGACAGTGGGGTAGGGTTGTAGCGTGAAGCATCCTGCCATCTGCCAGACTTCCAATACGTGGGTAACTGGTATCTCCATCATTGACAATCAAGAGGATTAAAAATCTTTTACGTGGAATCATCATTGAAAAACAAGGTCAGTTTAGAATTTTACATTGAAACAACAAATAATACCACTCATGTTGTTTTGTTTAGCATATCATGGAGTTCACTTTTCTTAACTAATTGTTGTGTTTTTAACCAACCGATCTAAACAATTTTGATGTACATTGAAATACAACTTAATACATAATTTCATTACTCTAAAATTGGAATACCTACATAGACAACATACTCACCAGTAAGTTACTTTTACGTCATTCTCATGCCAGACAAAACCAGAAAACTACAATATGTTACTTTTGATTTGCAAAGCTTGCAAGTCAAATACAAAAACCAATCAGTTAAAAGAGGAAAAACATTTAAATAAATTCACCAATGTGAAGAAAATGAAGTGCCATGATGCATTATCTACAAATAATAATCACAGTACATGATATAGAATCTTAATGAACATTGTTGGAGTCTATTAAAACCATTAGTGTTACATGCCCATTTACAAATTTTAATATGTTTCATTTAAACAACTGCATAAATTGTAATCTATATCAACCATCAAAGTACTTGTGGTATAGGGGTTATAGAAATAAGTCAACTGTCTAACAGATTGCTTTAGAAAGGAAAAAATATTGTACACATATAAAGAACAACTACAACAAAAAAATTTGATCTCCAGCATCATTTTTGCATAACTTATTAACTTATTTTATTTTTGTTAGATGGATCAAACAAATGTGGAGAACTTATCAAGTGATGAATCTAATGGAGGAGACAAAAGAAAGATTGAACAATCACATGCTCATAAAGAGAACAAACCAAAAAAAAGTAAAACATCAACTTCAGGTGTTTCGAAACCCTCAGGTTCTAGTGTTTGGGAAGAAATGGAAAAGTTTGTTGATGAGGACGGGAATAAAAAGGCAAAATGCAAGGACTGCAATAAAACCTTTGCTGGAGACTCAGGAAAAAATGGAACATCAACATTAAGAAGGCACCTTAAATATTTGTCCAAAAAACCCAAGCAAGTTAGAAGATCAAACTAACTTGTTTGTAAAAAAGAATGATGATGTTGATGGCTTGTCTACTATTAAAACATGGAAATTCTGTGCTCAAAAAAGTAGAAAAGCTATAGCAGAGATGATAATACTTGACGAGCTCCCATTCGCTTCTGTGGAGCATGAGGGTTTTAAAAGACTAATGGAAACCGTTTGTCCCAACTTTAAGATCCCAAGTAGATTTACAGTTTCAAGGGATTGTGACGAAATATTTTTAAAGGAAAAAGGGAAGCTGTCACACCCCGAGCCGGCGGGGTTGGATCGGAGTCCCCGTCGGACGGAAGGTTCCCGGAGCGTGATATCGTGGGTGATAATCATGATGATCAGATTGTTTTACATAGCATCAATGTTTAAGAATAACTAAGCACAATCAAATGATAATTAGGATTACGAAGTTAAATTACATTGTCAATGTTCTGCAATTTAACTAGGTAAACCTATCAAAAGAATATCATGTTCATATCTTGTAACTATTCAAGATATCAAAAGTGTATAGCTTCCATAGCAAAACATGTGCTTCTCCAAAGTCTACTAGGTCTGCTAACTGGCATCCTAGTATGCAATCCAAAAGCTTAAGCCTATTCCTGTGCGTTACCTGAGAAAACATGTAAAAAGATCAAGTCAACACAATGGTTGGTGAGTTCATGTAGTTTTAGTATTTGTAAAATAGCTTTTGCAAATCTCTTTGGTAAAACCTTAACCTCATTAATAACACCTGTATCATCCAACTCGGTATGCTTATATATAGGGCATACCCCTGAGTCGAGCCTACAACCCGCCCAGACGCCGTCCCACCACATACTAAGTCGCATAGGACATTGCTATTAATGATAATTAAGCATTTTACCTACCATTCGTTTCATTCTTCATCATAGCTTTAGTTTACTGTTTCAAAGTTTACCAGTCTATCGCATTCGTATGTATTAACTTCAATATTAGTTTAAAAGCATCGTGGTTAAAAGTTTATGATATCGACCCAAAAGCATTCATGTTTCCCCTAGGTAACAACCTTAATCTCATTAACACCACCTGTATCATCCAACTCGGTATGCTTATATATAGGGCATACCCCTGAGTCGAGCCTACGACCCGCCCAGACGCCGTCCCACCACATACTAAGTCGCATAGGACATTGCTGTTAATGATAATTAAGCGTCTTACCTACCCTCCATATCGTTTATAGCTTTAGCATTATGTTTATGTTTATAGCATGAGTGAACATTGAGGAATCACTGTATGGCAAGCACTGAGAGGCCATAAGTTTACCCCTCAAGTCCCGACCATAAAGGTCACCCTATGGCAAGCACTGAGAGACCATAATAGGTGCCTTCTAGTCCTGACTGTGAAGAACACATGAAGGCAAGCACTGAGAGACCAACTATTGTTCTTCAAGTCCCGACTAGGAAGAACACATGAAGGCAAGCACTGAGAGACCAACTATTGTTCTTCCATAGCCAATAGTTTTAGCATCCAAATAGTTTCACAACCGGTAAGGCAAGCACTGAGAGGCCAACCGTTGTTTAGTATAATAAGTTTAACAACCGGTGAGGCAAGCACTGAGAGGCCAAACCGTTGTTTAGTATAATAAGTTTAACAACCGGTGAGGCAAGCACTGAGAGGCAAAACCGTTGCTTTTGCATAACAAGTTTATAACATTCAAAGTTTATAGCATTATGTGCACTTCAAGCATTTCGAGCATTTAAGCATGATAAGCATATGGTATTTGCATTATAGCATTAGCACTTGGCATCAGTATATAGCATTAAGCAACTAGTTTATGAATATAGTTTATAGCATAAGCATCACAAGTATAGTTAAGAACATAGTTTATAGCATAAGCATCATAGTTTAAGAATATAGTTTATAGCATAAGCATCGAGTGTATAGTCTAAGGATATAGCTTAGAACATAAGTATAAAGAGTATAGCTTAAGAATTTAGTTTATAGCATAAGCATCATAGTTTAAGAATATAGTTTATAACATAAGCATCAATCACCCAGTTTACACATATTGTTGTAGCATAAGCATCAAGTCTCATAAGCATCCAACATCTGTTTTCAAACCTCAAGTTTAAAGTAAAATTTTCAAGTTTATTGCTTTTCAAGTATACTAAGTTTCAAGCATAAGTTTCAACATAAGTATCATGTTTATGTTTAAAGCATTAAACATCATTTCAATAGTTTTATGAAAATGTTTAACATGCTTCTCAGTCCCGAAGTAAAACAAATAAATTTGAAAAGGGACAAATGAACTCACCTTAGGTCCGAAGTGCTTGACTTAAGTAGAATAAGAATGCACGCTCTCTTTGTTTGCACTGGTTGTAATGTTTATGGTCCTGTATTGATTTCATAATGTTGTAGTTCATACGTGTTTGTTTGTAATGATTAGTGCGCGTGTAAATGTTAGTGTTAGCCCTAAAGTTGGCTAACACTTGCGAGTCTTGGTTGTCATCCGGCCTCAATTCTTTATTTGTGTATAAGGCTTTTAAACCTTTATGTAATTTACTTTAAACTTGTCATCCTCTTAACAAACCACTTTTACTTTCCATAAAAGTCTTTATTCTTCATTGTTATTGTTTCTAATAGTTATTCAAACGTTTAACGTGTATTCAAAGTCTATTGGGCCGGATAACCCTTTGGACCTATAAACGTGAAATTGGACCTACGAATAATGGGTGTGGGTCAAACAATCAGGAAATGGATCATGGCACATAGTTTGAACCGAGATTGGGCCATGTTCATACGTGGGCCGAAAATAAATGTTGGGCCGAATAAAACAAAGGGCCAAAACATGTGTTTTCTGTTGGGCCGATCAAAGGTTGGGCTGAAATAATAATCATGGGCCTATAGGTATCCATTTGGACTATCTCAACTTAATTGGGCCAAACGAATAGGCTGTTGGGCCTGTTTGCTTTCACTGGGCCTATTGGGCCATTGTGCCAAGCTCCCATTTAATGGATTCATATTGGCCGCAAGTTGCAATATGATATGGCCGGTTAACAAAAGAGTTAGCCATAGCAAATAAAAGTGTGGCCGTAGAATACTGATGGGCCTAACTTTAGCTATGGGCCTACACAGCCTACTGATCAGATGCTAAGGAAAAGGATTGGGCCTCACTGTTTGGGCTTATCATGATCGACAGAAAACATGAGTTCACCTCCAGCGAACCCTTTTTGGATCTCAAGGTTCGGTCACCTAGTTTGGTCACATGGTTCGTTTCCCTCAAGGAGTAGCCCATAGGTTCGTCGTAAGTGCTGGTTCGGTGATGACAACCCATACAGCAACTAAGGTTCGTCTAGAGTTATAGGTCAGGTAACAGGTTTGTCCCACTTGAAGACCATAGGTTCGTTTCGTAGTTGCAGGTTCGTGAGAGTAACTAAGGTTCGTCACTCACACTTGGGTTCGTTCATGAGATGAAGGGTTCGTGAAGGATGACAGAAGCAGGTTCGTGGCTATGGATTCTCAACAGGGTTCGGTCGCATAAACTGGTGATGCAAGTTGAAGGTTCGGTTGCCAAAGGGTTCGGTTGGTCTGCGGTTCCAGCCATGGCTCAACTGCCTCACGAACCACGAGCTCATTATCACCACGACCTTTCTCGTTGTTGTGTTGATCTCAGGGTTGTACTAGAGAGTAATAGAGTGGATTGTGGTCGTGGAATTCTGGTTAGAATGGGGTTGGCCGGTATCCTTTGGGTCGCACACACACATACACACGTAAAACCCTATTTTCGTGGATATTCACAGCCTCATACCTCAAAATCGGATGGGTAAACCTCCAGATCTGCTGTACTTTCACGTAGAGGGCTTCAAGAGCTTCACGTGAGCGAAAGAATCACTCAAATCGGGCTAGAAACGAGGGAGATATGATCTTGCAAAGGTTGAAGATGGTGGGTTTTGGGTGGTGACGGGAATGAGAGATTTGAGAGAGAGATGGGAATGTAAAAATGAAATAAATGCACTCATCAACTGTTTATATACTCCGAGGGTATCTGGGTCCGTTTCGGTTGCTCGGTTCACGTTTTCGTAGCGTATTCGGCACGTTACGCGCGTATTTTTCGTAACTCAAATAAAAAGAATTTATTTTAGGATGTTTAGATTACAATTATTATTAGAAATTATTTTAAATAGCGTTGCGTTTATTCTAATTATCGAATTATAATACTTTACGCGTTTTATTAATTCATTCTCGATTTAAACTAAAATAGTCTCGTTTAATTTTATTTATGATGAGTTTCAAAATTGTAAAATAAGAAATATTATATTTCTTTAAAATTATTATCGTTCGTATCGTTATTTGTTTCGTCAGATCGCGTCGCCATCGCGCGTATTCGTTCGAATCGTCATTCGAACGAACACGTCGATGGTTTGGCTTTCTGATTCTTGTTTTCTACTGTTAAGTTATTATTTCAGAATGTTAAACTCTCAGAATCATTCGTACAGATCGTCACCTGTACGAATAATTCGTCTGTTTAGCATTCCGTAACAACAACCATTATGGTTTTGTTTTGTTTAACCTCACATACGTTTATGCAAACTAATATCACATCATGTATTCGTGTTTCAACACTGTGTTGTCTGAAATGTTTCAGACTGTTAAACCCTAAGGTTTCAGTCAATTTCAGACAATCGTATAATAGTTTCGTGTTAATCAAATGCATTAATAGTCTAAACATAGTTTCTCGAAATGTGTACCTGAATTACTGTACATGGTTACTGTACAGTTTACTGTTCCGGTAACGATTCCGGCACAGATGTTACAGTCTCCCCTTGTTAGAGAAATTTCGTCCCGAAATTTAAAAGTTATTATCGGATACTACTCTTTCTATAACAATGGGTCAACTTTGGTCAGTGTGATATCCTTACGCTCCCCGATTAACTCTAAGTCGCGTTTGGAACTTCCTACATATAGTCTCGAAGTTTTGCTAGTCTTATTGCTCATAGTTGCCTTATCGTTATTGCTCGCTTAATCCCTGTGTGGCTTTAACACTTCATTGTTCAAACTAACCGATGTTATGAACATCAATTGTTTCACGACTTTAGTGTTAGTTATGGCTTTCTACGTATGTTATATGCATTAACCAAGGATTCACTCATAGTTTCTATCGCAATGAAAGAATTTCTAAGTTCTATGAAGTACTCATGTGATTGTACCAAGAGGAACAAGTTAAGTTTCTCGTATGTACTAATATCAAATGAAACAAACACTTATGATTTAAAACATATCACATACCAGTACTTATCCTTGGCATACCTTTGTCTTATATTCGTAACTGAGTTCCCTGTCTGCTTATGTAGCTTAACTATGATTCCAGCATAATTCCACATTCATCCTTTCTTAACATCCTAGAATTTAAATTCTCTATGTTAAGAAATTCGATTTCTATGAAGTCTAGATGGTGAGTAAAAGCTTATATTCTAGCTTTGGCATTTCGAACCCTTATGGCTTTTAATGTTCTTATTAGATAAAGTTCTCTTCTTAATTACAGTAGATTGCTACAATTACGAATTACTCTATCTTTATCTAATCATTTAACGCTTATTTGTTCTAAGGCTTCCTTGGGTTACTATTCCGATTACCTTGTTAACACCGAGTTGCTTACGGTTACCTTTGATTTATTGTTTCTAAGATCACAACAGAATATGCATCTCAAATTAGTATACAAATAAACGTTGTTAAGTAACATGATGGAATTTGCATACCTGTGGGATCATACCCTCCCAAACTTGCATCAAAGGTTGGTAAGGCATCCACTTCCTCAGAATGTGTAGGATTTGCTGAAAATACCCTGACAGGGCAATCTCGTGCCATGTGTTCGGACAGTCCGCACACATAGCAATCCTTGCTGTGTCAAGGAAGGGGATATGTAGTCTTTCCAGGGTTCTGGTTATGAGTCGGGGGATTATTACAATCACGACTCCAATGTCCTTTCTTTCCGCAATTCAGACAATATCTGCACGGTTTGTTCTTAGTGTGATGAAGGTTGCACGTGGTACATTGAGGAAACTTGCTATCCTTCGGTGTGCATATTAAGTTCATCGGAGATCGACATTGAGAACCCCAATGGCCCATCTGACCACAACGAGTGCACTGCCTGCACGAAGTTGTAGCACTGTGGTGATAGTGGCAGTTAGTGCAAAGAGGAGCTTTTCCAGCATAATGCTTATGTGTAACGACCGGTTTTAACAGTCACGACTGTTAATAAATAAACGTTATTATGTTTATAAAATTATGTCGAGATAATAATATAATAACATTTGAGGTATTAAGGTTAACTAGGAACTAACTTGATTATGTTGGTTAATTGAGTTAACTAATTAAAGGCTTGAGGGGCTAAACTTGCCAATTGGGCAAACTTGGAATTGCAAGGGATAAGAGACTTTGACTTGGTCAAAGTCTCATAATTCTTGAAGTTGTGTGTGTGTATACGTATGAGAGGAAGAAAAGGGGGAAGAAGAAGAGACTTGACCTAGCTTCCAAATTCGTGGTTCTTGAAGCTTGAATCCAAGATTAAAAGCTTAAATCACAATCTTTAGTGGTTACTAACATCTTGTAAGTGATTTGTGATTCCTATTTTGATGTTAGTTTGAAGTTCACGTGATGAACAAGATTTGGGTTTTGCTCAAATCTTGAAATTTGTTGTTCAAATGGTTTAGAAACCATGAATGGATGTTTATTATGAGTTTGAAACAATCAAACAACTAGTTATTATCAATTTTGGTTGAGAATGATTTGTATGTGAATTGGGTAAATTATGTGGGTTTGAGTTCACATATGTGTATGATGAATGGAAGTGTAAAATGGTGTTATGTTGATGTTTTGGATGCATGAGTGTAGTCAAAATTCAACAAATTCATTAAACTTAAGGTGTTAATGAGTTTGAGCATAAAATGGGATTTTTGAATGAATTGAAATGTTCAAGATAGTGTGCATGAGAAATCTTGCACATAAGTTGTTTGTTGAAATGTCAATGGTTGATTTTTGGTCAAATTTGATGAATTGAATCATGAAATGGGTTTTGGGAGGTTATAACTGTAACCTAGAGTATTTGATAGCAAATTGTTTGAGTTGATAAGTCTATGTCAATCTTAACTAGAATGTTAGTTAAGAAGATTGAAATTGTTGTAAAATAGGTGGTGGCATTGAAAGTGCTAAGGAAAGATAAAGAGAAGGCAAAGCACTCATTTGCTAATCTCTAGTCATGTGCTAAGGTAAGTTATCTAACTTGCTAAACACCATATTTGTGATGTAGAATAGTCTACTAATTGAGTTGGTTTATCTATGAATGATTTGATTCATAGGTGTTGTTTGTTGATAGTGCAGTTTGACTTATTTGGTCAAACTGTGCATATCTAATTTATGTTTGAGTTGTGATTAATTGGAATGATGTTGAGTGTTAATTGATGAGCTAGTCTCACAATTGAATTAAATTGGTTATGAATTGTTAAATTCATAAAGAAATTGAGTTTGGTTGTGTGGTTTGGCTTATTTGGTCAAACTATGCATATATATATCAAAATATGAGATTTTGATTATGGGTAGTCCACTAATTGAATTGAATGAACTATGAATGGTTGAATACCTACTTGAATGGAATTGGTTATGAATTGGATTAATTATGAATTGTTTAGTTCATAGTTGAAATTGGGTTGATTGTTAGGTTTGACTTTATTTAGTCAAACTGTTTATATATCATAATGTGTGAATTGTGATATTGAGAAATTGAATTGAATGACAATTGATTGAGGAAAATCTATGATGGAAGGACTAGAGTGTGAACATCATAGTAAAGTGTTTGGTTGATCGAAATCTATGATGGAAGGACTAGAGTGTGAACATCATAGTAAAGTGTTTGGTTGATTGAAATATATGATGGAAGGACTAGAGTGTGAACATCATAGTATGAATTGAAATTGTTGATTACTTCACCACTTGAATGTGGAAGTAAAATTTGGTAAGTTATGATGGAAGTACTTGAGTGAGAACATCATAACTATCTTGAATATCAATTGTCACTTGATTGTGATAATTGAGTTGATTTGGTTGAAATTGGTTAATTGAGTTGAATTTGGTTTGAAATCTATAATGGAACTACCTAAGGGTGAACATTATAGTAATTATTGATGAAATATGTTTGGTTATCGATTGAATAATCAAACGAGTTGATATGAAAGGAAAATTTGGGAGCTAAATCACTTTTGGTGATTTTGACCCGTTTGGGAAAACAATGCATAAACTATGTTTGGTGTGCATTTGTATGTTTGAATTCATTTTATTATGATCCAAACATAATTATAATCCATATGATATGTTTGTTGATCATTGGATTGAGTTTTGGAAGGTCATAGCGTTAATTGCTTGATTTTGAAATTTTGACCCGTTTGAGGATTTGATGTCCAATTATGTTTGGATATGAAATGATGTAATTTGATGATTTGAATCCAAATAATATGGTTGAATAGACCTTTTGAATGTGTGAAATCACTTTGAAAAGTGAAAGAACGAAAACGGGTCTTCAGATGGGTTAAAACTGCACAAAACTGGAAGTTGCTGCACCAAAGTGCAGAAGACCATAAGCTACGGCCCTGGGACCATAAGCTACGGCCTGGGGTAGCTGAACTTTCTGATTTACGGCCCTGAGAGAGTAGGCTACGGCCTACCTTACGGCCTTGATCAAAATTGATGTATTTTGCCATTTTTGAGTTGGGGGACCATTGGGGATAATCTTACTTAGTTCTTATGAACTAATGGTGAAATTATATGTGGTGTTTGCAGGTCGGAGTTAGATGCGTTAAAGCTCATGATCGGGCGCGTATGTTGAAAAATTCAAACGTTTTGGAAATTTTGGTTGTTGGGTTGTCATACAAACTAATGTATGATTATTTTGTAATGTAATTAGTAACTTAACAAGTTCATATTACTTGTAAAATGATTTTTGTCGCTTCCGCATTAAACTTTGATAAAGTTTTGACTTACAACTTTAAACTTTGATAAATTTTTGAGTTAAAACTTAACTGGGACCTAAATTTGACACGTGTAAGCGTGCATGGATTTTGGGGTGTCACAAGTTGGTATCAGAGCCAATGGTTTGAGTGAATCAAGTGTGTCGCAAACTCTTGATCTCAAACTTTTGTGCTCTTGATAAGAATTGATAACGTTTGAGTTGAAGACCCGATCATGAAGCTGAATGCATGAGGTTAGCACATCTAATTCCTGCATTATATTGTTGAATTGATTGTTGAATGTTGATATTGAATTGATGATTGATGGATTATTTGGAACCTAAATCTTTGTCCTAAGTGTGAAATGGAGGAAATAAGGAAACAGATATATGATGTATGTACCATTACGTCTGGCCAACGTATTAGCACACACATGATATAAACGAAGCCTTATGGAAACCATTTGATATTTAGGTCATTGAAATTAGGTAAGGTGTTGGAATTTGGTTTGAAAAGTGATTGTATGATCACTAAGTCTTGGTTTATGGTTAATAGTAAATAGTGCCTTCGTGCACTTAAATTTGGATATTGTGAATTGAATGTTGACTTGTGAACATGAGTTTGATGGAATTGGTGAATGTTATGACATAGTTGCATAACTTGTGATAGTGTCATTATGTGTTTTATAATAATTGACACGAGAAATTGGTGAGAAATTTAATATAAGACCATTGTGAATGGCATTTAGGTGATAAACCACAGTTGTGTGGTGAAACATGTAAGACCACTGGTTTGTGGCATTGAAATTGTTATGTAAAACCACTGTTGAGTGGTGTTAAAATTTAAATTTGTTATGGAAGACCACTGGTGAGTGGCATTGTATTTGTCATATAAGACCACACGAGTGTGGCATTGGTTTATCATGTAAGTCCATATTGAAATGGCATTGATTTGACATGTAAGTCCACATTGATGTGGCGTTGGGGTAATCCACGAACGGGTGGGTTAAATGATTAATTTAATGAGTTGATTTTGGTAATGAGGGTGAGAAATTAGTCAGATGAATTGACATGGGTGTTCGTTTACACCATATGGTCGAATAAATTAAAACGACCCTTTTATGATGTAAACAATACAACATGATAATATTGTTAATGATTGGTTGGAGAAATGTGATTTTATACAATTGTTGTTTAAATATTGGGTTAAACAATTTATTGTAAGACCACGGGGGAGTGGCGTTTGATATAATCCGCATTCGTGCGGAAAGAAATTGATAAAGATGGATATGGTTTGGGGTGATCCACCTATATGAAAGACACTCATGTTTGAAACTACTTGTTAATTGAAGTAGTTGGTTGGTATATTAAATATTATACTTGAATGTGTTTAGATGGGAAAATTTAACCCATTGACTTGCCTAATGATGCAAGTAATTGAACATGTCATTTAGACATGATGTTGTTTGTGAATGATCCACAAAGGTGTGGGCATATCTTTATGAAAACATATGTTGTGAGAAGTTGATTACATAATTATATGTAATGTTATGTTTAGATAGAATTTGAGTTCTAAAGAATTGAAATTTGACAATTGTTGAGTTATGATATATGTCTTAGGATACCTTGACTATCCTTGAAGACATTTGGGATGTAAGTATATGTTAATATACATAATAAATCATTTGAGCATTGACATGTGAAAATGATTATGTGATTGAAATTGTTGAGACCTAATATATTAGCAAAAATGAGGTAGAATGAGAAATGATTTATACATTTTGGCATAAATGTCGTAAGTCATTATTGATTAAAATTTACACTGTTATGGGCTTGATATGCCTTAAGTAAAAAAAAAAAAGTGTTTCAACACTTGGTGTTGTTATACACTATTTCAGGTTTTGACATAAGTGTCATAACAAATGAAATTGTTACTATAAACATGTGATTGTGAAAGCTGCTTATGCTTTACTTGAAAGAAGCTATAGCTAACACATGTTTGTAGATTGATGTGATTATTTGATTTGTATAATAAGAAATCGGTGAATTTCTTGAATTGAAATATCCTTGTGTGATAGGATGAGGATATAAATGATTGATGTATTCTATATGTGATACCATTATCATGAGTTGAAAAAGAGTAATCACATCTCGTGGTATGGGTTTAATACCTTAGTAAATCACTAAAGAATACAAATAGGATTGTGTAAGACAGTTTGATTGTTATAATGATGTTTTCAACTGGTTATGACATTATAAAATAATCAGTGCCTGTTAACATCATCCATATAACATTGGACTTTCAGGAATTGATATACTATGCATAAGTGAAGAAAACCATAATGAATATGAAAGGTGGATAATAGAAACAAGTATAGACATAATGTGATTTTGTGGTAAATACTTGTGGTACATATTCATTTAAGTCATTGAATTGGTTGTTGGTTGTATCATATAAATTGATTTAGTTTATGGTGCAAAGCAAATTGCTAAAGCTCTGTATTGGTTGGTAGAGATTGATATGCAAGAATTGTTGTGTTGATTAAATGACTACTTGATAAGTGTTTAGTAGTGCTTTGAATTTTGTAAATTGAACATCCCATAATGGTGATGGTCATAGTTGGTTATGCAAATTCTTGGGTTCATAATTACTTGATTCTATTGATTTAAGTGCACATGAACCATTGGTAACAAACAAAATGAAATACTAATATATTAAGTGTATTAGTATAAAATGTTGAACTAATTGGTATTATATGGTGGAAGTACCGGAGGGAGAACACCATAGATGAAATAGTAAGTTACTTAACTTACAAACACTATATATGTATAGTAGGTTAAGCCTACTAATTGAAATTTGATTTTTATCAGTTGGTTGTAAGATATATGTTTGACTAATGAAAGTCAAAGTAAAGATTTGATTATGTGGATAATTGATGGTAGTAGTATGTATGATATAAGTGGAATTAATCATATGGTATATAAAGTTGGTGAAGATAAGAAATCAAACCAATTAACCATATGATCATTAAGAAGCGGAATAATTCATATATTAAGTTATATGATTGTTGAGTGAGTCAAATTGACTTTATGTGATGTTTGACTTTAAAAAGACAAAATTATGCCTATTTATAAAGAAATAGGATACCTAAGATATGTATAAATGGTATTTATACATATGATGGAATGAATTAATAGGTGATTGTTCTAATGAGATGTGAAAGAAGTGTATAGAAATACACTTGAGTGTATGATGTGGTTTGATTTAATGAAGTCAAACCAAATAACATGTTATGGGAATTGATTTGCAAATCTTAAGTATGATGATTTCATATATGTATGAAATACTTAAGAAAGTTAATTGATATGCAATAGTTAATTGATATGCAATAGTTATGTCTAAGGGGACAATGCATGTATCGAGTTATATGATTGACAAAATGTGTAGAATTTGATTTGATCAAAGTTTGACTTAATAAGTCAAACTATGAGAGGATGATAACTCAGGTAATAGGACTTGAGAATAAGTAAAGATTTAATCACAATGATGCGTGATAATAGGGGTTTGAATGATGACTTTTGAGTTCTAATTAGTTGAGTAATCTCAAATAGTAAGTTATTTATAGTTTCCATTGGAGCTATGTTGGGGTTATGAACAATAGGATGTTAGGAGGAGTTAAAGTCTTTAAGAAGACTTACTTTAAATCATGTTATCAAATGATTTGATAGCATATGTTGTAATTGAGGAAGTAATGGGCGGATGAATCCGCTTATATACTAATTGATGAATTAGAAATTGATAGTGGGTTAAAAGGATGAAGAGTGAGATAATGAATTATTACTCACATCTTCTTAGAGGTATAAACGGTTTCGGGGACGAAACCTTTGTAAGGGGAGGAGATTTGTAACGACCGGTTTTAACAGTCACGACTGTTAATAAATAAACGTTATTATGTTTATAAAATTATGTCGAGATAATAATATAATAACATTTGAGGTATTAAGGTTAACTAGGAACTAACTTGATTATGTTGGTTAATTGAGTTAACTAATTAAAGGCTTGAGGGGCTAAACTTGCCAATTGGGCAAACTTGGAATTGCAAGGGATAAGAGACTTTGACTTGGTCAAAGTCTCATAATTCTTGAAGTTGTGTGTGTGTATACGTATGAGAGGAAGAAAAGGGGGAAGAAGAAGAGACTTGACCTAGCTTCCAAATTCGTGGTTCTTGAAGCTTGAATCCAAGATTAAAAGCTTAAATCACAATCTTTAGTGGTTACTAACATCTTGTAAGTGATTTGTGATTCCTATTTTGATGTTAGTTTGAAGTTCACGTGATGAACAAGATTTGGGTTTTGCTCAAATCTTGAAATTTGTTGTTCAAATGGTTTAGAAACCATGAATGGATGTTTATTATGAGTTTGAAACAATCAAACAACTAGTTATTATCAATTTTGGTTGAGAATGATTTGTATGTGAATTGGGTAAATTATGTGGGTTTGAGTTCACATATGTGTATGATGAATGGAAGTGTAAAATGGTGTTATGTTGATGTTTTGGATGCATGAGTGTAGTCAAAATTCAACAAATTCATTAAACTTAAGGTGTTAATGAGTTTGAGCATAAAATGGGATTTTTGAATGAATTGAAATGTTCAAGATAGTGTGCATGAGAAATCTTGCACATAAGTTGTTTGTTGAAATGTCAATGGTTGATTTTTGGTCAAATTTGATGAATTGAATCATGAAATGGGTTTTGGGAGGTTATAACTTTAACCTAGAGTATTTGATAGCAAATTGTTTGAGTTGATAAGTCTATGTCAATCTTAACTAGAATGTTAGTTAAGAAGATTGAAATTGTTGTAAAATAGGTGGTGGCATTGAAAGTGCTAAGGAAAGATAAAGAGAAGGCAAAGCACTCATTTGCTAATCTCTAGTCATGTGCTAAGGTAAGTTATCTAACTTGCTAAACACCATATTTGTGATGTAGAATAGTCTACTAATTGAGTTGGTTTATCTATGAATGATTTGATTCATAGGTGTTGTTTGTTGATAGTGCAGTTTGACTTATTTGGTCAAACTGTGCATATCTAATTTATGTTTGAGTTGTGATTAATTGGAATGATGTTGAGTGTTAATTGATGAGCTAGTCTCACAATTGAATTAAATTGGTTATGAATTGTTAAATTCATAAAGAAATTGAGTTTGGTTGTGTGGTTTGGCTTATTTGGTCAAACTATGCATATATATATCAAAATATGAGATTTTGATTATGGGTAGTCCACTAATTGAATTGAATGAACTATGAATGGTTGAATACCTACTTGAATGGAATTGGTTATGAATTGGATTAATTATGAATTGTTTAGTTCATAGTTGAAATTGGGTTGATTGTTAGGTTTGACTTTATTTAGTCAAACTGTTTATATATCATAATGTGTGAATTGTGATATTGAGAAATTGAATTGAATGACAATTGATTGAGGAAAATCTATGATGGAAGGACTAGAGTGTGAACATCATAGTAAAGTGTTTGGTTGATCGAAATCTATGATGGAAGGACTAGAGTGTGAACATCATAGTAAAGTGTTTGGTTGATTGAAATATATGATGGAAGGACTAGAGTGTGAACATCATAGTATGAATTGAAATTGTTGATTACTTCACCACTTGAATGTGGAAGTAAAATTTGGTAAGTTATGATGGAAGTACTTGAGTGAGAACATCATAACTATCTTGAATATCAATTGTCACTTGATTGTGATAATTGAGTTGATTTGGTTGAAATTGGTTAATTGAGTTGAATTTGGTTTGAAATCTATAATGGAACTACCTAAGGGTGAACATTATAGTAATTATTGATGAAATATGTTTGGTTATCGATTGAATAATCAAACGAGTTGATATGAAAGGAAAATTTGGGAGCTAAATCACTTTTGGTGATTTTGACCCGTTTGGGAAAACAATGCATAAACTATGTTTGGTGTGCATTTGTATGTTTGAATTCATTTTATTATGATCCAAACATAATTATAATCCATATGATATGTTTGTTGATCATTGGATTGAGTTTTGGAAGGTCATAGCGTTAATTGCTTGATTTTGAAATTTTGACCCGTTTGAGGATTTGATGTCCAATTATGTTTGGATATGAAATGATGTAATTTGATGATTTGAATCCAAATAATATGGTTGAATAGACCTTTTGAATGTGTGAAATCACTTTGAAAAGTGAAAGAACGAAAACGGGTCTTCAGATGGGTTAAAACTGCACAAAACTGGAAGTTGCTGCACCAAAGTGCAGAAGACCATAAGCTACGGCCCTGGGACCATAAGCTACGGCCTGGGGTAGCTGAACTTTCTGATTTACGGCCCTGAGAGAGTAGGCTACGGCCTACCTTACGGCCTTGATCAAAATTGATGTATTTTGCCATTTTTGAGTTGGGGGACCATTGGGGATAATCTTACTTAGTTCTTATGAACTAATGGTGAAATTATATGTGGTGTTTGCAGGTCGGAGTTAGATGCGTTAAAGCTCATGATCGGGCGCGTATGTTGAAAAATTCAAACGTTTTGGAAATTTTGGTTGTTGGGTTGTCATACAAACTAATGTATGATTATTTTGTAATGTAATTAGTAACTTAACAAGTTCATATTACTTGTAAAATGATTTTTGTCGCTTCCGCATTAAACTTTGATAAAGTTTTGACTTACAACTTTAAACTTTGATAAATTTTTGAGTTAAAACTTAACTGGGACCTAAATTTGACACGTGTAAGCGTGCATGGATTTTGGGGTGTCACATTATGACCTTCTGATTCAGGAGCAACGGCCATTTGGCGAAGAGGAATGGCCTCAGTGTAGATTACAGGGCCTCTTGATTTCTTAGTACAACACCGTTTTCGCTTCTTGCTTGTCTCTCCTTGTACTACTCTTTTGGTTCCCGTGACTGCCTTCGGGTAGCATCGAGTGTTCTCGTCACCGTTTATGACTTGAGTGATGATTTCAGGGAGAACCGTCCTCAACTGTTCAGTAATCAGAGTTGCGAGTACATCCACTGCTGGGTCCATCTCTTGTGATGGAGGAGGTGGTGATGGTTGTCTTCCTAGCGACATGCTGCTTCTACTCGAAAGAACCTCGGTTAGCATAAAGACTAAATGTAATAGGCACAATGCAAGCTTAAATCCTAAGTTCTCTATATGAGGGTCCCTAAGTTATAGTCTAGGTCAAACCGTTTTAAGTAAATGACCTATTATTCTCTATAACCTTGAGCTCTGATACCAATCTGTCACACCCCGAGCCGGCGGGGTTGGATCGGAGTCCCCGTCGGGCGGAAGGTTCCCGGAGCGTGATATCGTGGGTGATAATCATGATGATCAGATTGTTTTACATAGCATCAATGTTTAAGAATAACTAAGCACAATCAAATGATAATTAGGATTACGAAGTTAAATTACATTGTCAATGTTCTGCAATTTAACTAGGTAAACCTATCAAAAGAATATCATGTTCATATCTTGTAACTATTCAAGATATCAAAAGTGTATAGCTTCCATAGCAAAACATGTGCTTCTCCAAAGTCTACTAGGTCTGCTAACTGGCATCCTAGTATGCAATCCAAAAGCTTAAGCCTATTCCTGTGCGTTACCTGAGAAAACATGTAAAAAGATCAAGTCAACACAATGGTTGGTGAGTTCATGTAGTTTTAGTATTTGTAAAATAGCTTTTGCAAATCTCTTTGGTAAAACCTTAACCTCATTAATAACACCTGTATCATCCAACTCGGTATGCTTATATATAGGGCATACCCCTGAGTCGAGCCTACAACCCGCCCAGACGCCGTCCCACCACATACTAAGTCGCATAGGACATTGCTATTAATGATAATTAAGCATTTTACCTACCATTCGTTTCATTCTTCATCATAGCTTTAGTTTACTGTTTCAAAGTTTACCAGTCTATCGCATTCGTATGTATTAACTTCAATATTAGTTTAAAAGCATTGTGGTTAAAAGTTTATGATATCGACCCAAAAGCATTCATGTTTCCCCTAGGTAACAACCTTAATCTCATTAACACCACCTGTATCATCCAACTCGGTATGCTTATATATAGGGCATACCCCTGAGTCGAGCCTACGACCCGCCCAGACGCCGTCCCACCACATACTAAGTCGCATAGGACATTGCTGTTAATGATAATTAAGCGTCTTACCTACCCTCCATATCGTTTATAGCTTTAGCATTATGTTTATGTTTATAGCATGAGTGAACATTGAGGAATCACTGTATGGCAAGCACTGAGAGGCCATAAGTTTACCCCTCAAGTCCCGACCATAAAGGTCACCCTATGGCAAGCACTGAGAGACCATAATAGGTGCCTTCTAGTCCTGACTGTGAAGAACACATGAAGGCAAGCACTGAGAGACCAACTATTGTTCTTCAAGTCCCGACTAGGAAGAACACATGAAGGCAAGCACTGAGAGACCAACTATTGTTCTTCCATAGCCAATAGTTTTAGCATCCAAATAGTTTCACAACCGGTAAGGCAAGCACTGAGAGGCCAACCGTTGTTTAGTATAATAAGTTTAACAACCGGTGAGGCAAGCACTGAGAGGCCAAACCGTTGTTTAGTATAATAAGTTTAACAACCGGTGAGGCAAGCACTGAGAGGCAAAACCGTTGCTTTTGCATAACAAGTTTATAACATTCAAAGTTTATAGCATTATGTGCACTTCAAGCATTTCGAGCATTTAAGCATGATAAGCATATGGTATTTGCATTATAGCATTAGCACTTGGCATCAGTATATAGCATTAAGCAACTAGTTTATGAATATAGTTTATAGCATAAGCATCACAAGTATAGTTAAGAACATAGTTTATAGCATAAGCATCATAGTTTAAGAATATAGTTTATAGCATAAGCATCGAGTGTATAGTCTAAGGATATAGCTTAGAACATAAGTATAAAGAGTATAGCTTAAGAATTTAGTTTATAGCATAAGCATCATAGTTTAAGAATATAGTTTATAACATAAGCATCAATCACCCAGTTTACACATATTGTTGTAGCATAAGCATCAAGTCTCATAAGCATCCAACATCTGTTTTCAAACCTCAAGTTTAAAGTAAAATTTTCAAGTTTATTGCTTTTCAAGTATACTAAGTTTCAAGCATAAGTTTCAACATAAGTATCATGTTTATGTTTAAAGCATTAAACATCATTTCAATAGTTTTATGAAAATGTTTAACATGCTTCTCAGTCCCGAAGTAAAACAAATAAATTTGAAAAGGGACAAATGAACTCACCTTAGGTCCGAAGTGCTTGACTTAAGTAGAATAAGAATGCACGCTCTCTTTGTTTGCACTGGTTGTAATGTTTATGGTCCTGTATTGATTTCATAATGTTGTAGTTCATACGTGTTTGTTTGTAATGATTAGTGCGCGTGTAAATGTTAGTGTTAGCCCTAAAGTTGGCTAACACTTGCGAGTCTTGGTTGTCATCCGGCCTCAATTCTTTATTTGTGTATAAGGCTTTTAAACCTTTATGTAATTTACTTTAAACTTGTCATCCTCTTAACAAACCACTTTTACTTTCCATAAAAGTCTTTATTCTTCATTGTTATTGTTTCTAATAGTTATTCAAACGTTTAACGTGTATTCAAAGTCTATTGGGCCGGATAACCCTTTGGACCTATAAACGTGAAATTGGACCTACGAATAATGGGTGTGGGTCAAACAATCAGGAAATGGATCATGGCACATAGTTTGAACCGAGATTGGGCCATGTTCATACGTGGGCCGAAAATAAATGTTGGGCCGAATAAAACAAAGGGCCAAAACATGTGTTTTCTGTTGGGCCGATCAAAGGTTGGGCTGAAATAATAATCATGGGCCTATAGGTATCCATTTGGACTATCTCAACTTAATTGGGCCAAACGAATAGGCTGTTGGGCCTGTTTGCTTTCACTGGGCCTATTGGGCCATTGTGCCAAGCTCCCATTTAATGGATTCATATTGGCCGCAAGTTGCAATATGATATGGCCGGTTAACAAAAGAGTTAGCCATAGCAAATAAAAGTGTGGCCGTAGAATACTGATGGGCCTAACTTTAGCTATGGGCCTACACAGCCTACTGATCAGATGCTAAGGAAAAGGATTGGGCCTCACTGTTTGGGCTTATCATGATCGACAGAAAACATGAGTTCACCTCCAGCGAACCCTTTTTGGATCTCAAGGTTCGGTCACCTAGTTTGGTCACATGGTTCGTTTCCCTCAAGGAGTAGCCCATAGGTTCGTCGTAAGTGCTGGTTCGGTGATGACAACCCATACAGCAACTAAGGTTCGTCTAGAGTTATAGGTCAGGTAACAGGTTTGTCCCACTTGAAGACCATAGGTTCGTTTCGTAGTTGCAGGTTCGTGAGAGTAACTAAGGTTCGTCACTCACACTTGGGTTCGTTCATGAGATGAAGGGTTCGTGAAGGATGACAGAAGCAGGTTCGTGGCTATGGATTCTCAACAGGGTTCGGTCGCATAAACTGGTGATGCAAGTTGAAGGTTCGGTTGCCAAAGGGTTCGGTTGGTCTGCGGTTCCAGCCATGGCTCAACTGCCTCACGAACCACGAGCTCATTATCACCACGACCTTTCTCGTTGTTGTGTTGATCTCAGGGTTGTACTAGAGAGTAATAGAGTGGATTGTGGTCGTGGAATTCTGGTTAGAATGGGGTTGGCCGGTATCCTTTGGGTCGCACACACACATACACACGTAAAACCCTATTTTCGTGGATATTCACAGCCTCATACCTCAAAATCGGATGGGTAAACCTCCAGATCTGCTGTACTTTCACGTAGAGGGCTTCAAGAGCTTCACGTGAGCGAAAGAATCACTCAAATCGGGCTAGAAACGAGGGAGATATGATCTTGCAAAGGTTGAAGATGGTGGGTTTTGGGTGGTGACGGGAATGAGAGATTTGAGAGAGAGATGGGAATGTAAAAATGAAATAAATGCACTCATCAACTGTTTATATACTCCGAGGGTATCTGGGTCCGTTTCGGTTGCTCGGTTCACGTTTTCGTAGCGTATTCGGCACGTTACGCGCGTATTTTTCGTAACTCAAATAAAAAGAATTTATTTTAGGATGTTTAGATTACAATTATTATTAGAAATTATTTTAAATAGCGTTGCGTTTATTCTAATTATCGAATTATAATACTTTACGCGTTTTATTAATTCATTCTCGATTTAAACTAAAATAGTCTCGTTTAATTTTATTTATGATGAGTTTCAAAATTGTAAAATAAGAAATATTATATTTCTTTAAAATTATTATCGTTCGTATCGTTATTTGTTTCGTCAGATCGCGTCGCCATCGCGCGTATTCGTTCGAATCGTCATTCGAACGAACACGTCGATGGTTTGGCTTTCTGATTCTTGTTTTCTACTGTTAAGTTATTATTTCAGAATGTTAAACTCTCAGAATCATTCGTAC
Organism: Mikania micrantha; assembly: GCA_009363875.1. Lineage (NCBI taxonomy): Eukaryota > Viridiplantae > Streptophyta > Magnoliopsida > Asterales > Asteraceae > Mikania > Mikania micrantha. Next base: position 94,229,586 of record CM018694.1, read on the forward strand.
AGATCGTCACCTGTACGAATAATTCGTCTGTTTAGCATTCCGTAACAACAACCATTATGGTTTTGTTTTGTTTAACCTCACATACGTTTATGCAAACTAATATCACATCATGTATTCGTGTTTCAACACTGTGTTGTCTGAAATGTTTCAGACTGTTAAACCCTAAGGTTTCAGTCAATTTCAGACAATCGTATAATAGTTTCGTGTTAATCAAATGCATTAATAGTCTAAACATAGTTTCTCGAAATGTGTACCTGAATTACTGTACATGGTTACTGTACAGTTTACTGTTCCGGTAACGATTCCGGCACAGATGTTACAGAAGCTAAAGTCTTTTTTTGCCAATACTAGAACAAGGGTCTGCCTAACCACTGACACATGGACATCCATTCAACAGATAAACTACATGTGTGTTAGGGGTGTCGTTCGGGTTGGTTCCTCGGGTTTCGGGTTGCTCGGGTCGGGTTATTCGGGTTTTTGTAATATGAAATTGAAACCGAGAACCGAACCATTTAACTTCGGTTTAATTGGTTCTCGGGTTTCGGTTCTCGGGTTTAATCGGGTTGGGTTAAACGGTTCTCGGGTAATACTTGAAAAACTAATATACTATTTTTCAAACAAATAAAATTAAAACGTGTTTAACCAAAATATACATTTCCTTAAAAATTTCAAATGTTTAACCATAACATAACAAAAACGTGTTTAACCAAAACATACATTTTTTCAATAATGTCAAAACATATAAAGGATTTGAAAATCAAAAAATGTTATCGCCCCTTAGAATCCTAGTTCGGGTTATTCGGGTTTACCCGAACAAATCTCATGGGTACCCAAGGACCGAACCATTCTAAGTTTTCGGGTTCGGGTAATAGGCTTTTTCGGGTTGGGTACTTTCGGGTTCGGGTAGGAGTTTTTCGGGTTCGGGTAGGAGTTTTTCGGGTTCGGATAAAAAACACACCCCTAATGTGTGTCACTGCTCATTTTATTGATGAAAATTGGGTATACCACATACGAATCATTAATTTTAAGCCTATCAATAGTCATAAGGGAGAGGAAATCAGGAGGGTTCTACTTAAATGCTTAAGAGAATGAGATATTGAGAATGTGTTGACTATTACTACTGATAATGCTTCATCTAATGACACTGCAATATCATTTCTCAGAAATAGTTTAAACAACCTCTTGTTATCAGGGAGATATTTACATATTCGTTGTGTAGCACACATTATCAATCTGATTGTGAAGGATGGATTAAGTGATAGATCAGTTTCAATTGAACGCATAAGAAATGCGATTCGATATATCAGACACTCTCCCAAGAGGTTAGAAACTTTTAAAAAGTGTGCAAAGGAAGCAAAGATTAAAAGTAAGGCAATGTTATCGTTAGATTGCCCTATTAGATGGAATTCGACATTTGATATGTTGGATAGGGCTGCAAAATTCGAGAATGCTTTTGTTGAATACGATTTGAGTGATCGAAGTTTTAGAAATGATTTGGGTGTCAATGGTGTTCTGATGTTCCTAAAAGTGGTCTAAGAAATAACTAAAAACACACTAACCTAGACTTAACTTAATTACAACGAGTTAAAACCGAAAATGCTAAACTAAACCACTACGACAGGCAAGTGTACCTATCAATTGTAGAATAGCTAATGAAAGTCCGGATATCGAACCCACAAGACACTGACTTAACGAAACAAGATTAGAAAATGATTTAAAACAAAGAAGGGGGTTTTGAATAAAAATGACAATTACTAAATTCAATTAAACTAATTATCCTAATTAAATTAGAAAAATCAAATTCAACTAATATTAAACACTAAAATCAGATTAATAAATTTAATTAAAAGAAATGATTCAAAATTTTAGAAAAACTTAAGCAAATTGGAAAAACTCTACTTAGGTGAAATTCCTATTTGTGATTATTGACACTATTGACTTTGTTTGATATGATGGAACTAGAATCTTAAACAGCAAAATATGGGTAACCTAATGAATTCTGGATCAATTTCCAGATGTAACCAACTAAGAAAACCTAATCTTGCAATAAACACACTAGTTAGTTGAATCACCTCCCGGATTTTTCCAACAACACTTATGTACTCAATTGAACAAGTCACATTCCTGATTTTCTTATTCCAATACATCAAAGATACAAGAAGTAATCTTAGAATGTCTAATTTGACACGAAATGACAATAACACTAAATCTTTCAAAGAACCAACCCTCTCGGGTAATTACTATGAAAACCCTAATGCTAAAGATCACCCGACAAGTCTATCACCTTCCGGATTTCTAAACTTAGATACACATAGAACCCTAAGAACATCAATTATATCTTTTCCTATGGCTAGTGATATCAAACAAGCCACAAACTAGTCATAACACCAAGTCGATGACCTAATACGTGTCTAACACCGAAAGACATTCAATAAACACGTATGAAACATGATATGAACTGATCTAATCAAGATTAGATATGTAAAACTCATCAAAATAACATAATAAGATCTGTTACAAAAGTGTTTTCCATCAAAAAGCAAAACCATAGTCAATAGTCATCAATAATCATCAAACATTCATTCTAACCTAAGTAGAATCAAACTACTAGTCAATATACATCATCATCAGTCAAGAAATCTCAGAAACAACAGAATGAAATGAAATAAACTACTGAAAATTAAGAACAAGTGAGAACAAAGAGTGACCAAGATGAATTCACATGTAAACCAAGTCCTCTAGCCCTCCAATGCTTCTCAAATGCTTCCCAAAGCTCCTGGAATGCTCTCTTGCTTCAAAAATGGTCGAGAATGATCATCTAAACGGCTGGGGAGCGTCTCCTCTTTATTCTCGCATTCAATTTGACTTTTTTCAAATTTTAAACCTCGTCGCGTACCGCTAAGAACATTTCAAAACATCATCGCGTAGCGCGATGGACAAAATAAGCGGGGTAACTCCCGAAATCCTTCGCGTACCGCGAAGGCTTTATTCTTCCTCTTCGCGTACCGCGAAGCTTCCCAAATGATTAAAACTTGTCTTTTTCTCTTGATTTCAACCGGGGCTCGATTCCTTCGGGTTTCGAACTCGATTTCCGCTCATTTCATTCTACAAGCCTGTAAAAACCACAAAATGTAAAAAGAATATAAAAATAACCCTAAACGACATATTTACAACTTAAAATCGACTCAAAATTACTTAAAAACCGGATGTGTTTTACAACCCATCATGTTCCTAAATTTACAGATTGGTACTATGCAAAACAATTGGCTAGGGTTTTGGAAATGTTTAAGCATAATACCATCCGATCTTCTGCTTCGTCACATGTTATTATATAAACTTTAATTATTATCAACTTATATGTAACAGAATGATTTTCTTATTGATAATATTAAATTACATGCAAATTATTAAGTATTAACTTGATTTATTTTTCTGCTACAACACACGTGGTTGTTAATCTGTGTTTTAATGATATTATGGATATTGATACACACTTACGAAGCATGAGATGTTCAAATGACACAGAAGCTAAACTGATGGGTTATTCAATGCAGTCGAAGTTTGACAAATATTGGAGAAACTTTGAAACTTTTAATAAGTTTTTGTATTTTGCTGCTATATTGGACCCTCTTTTGAAGTTAGATGTTATTAAATTTGGTTTTAAAAGAGTCCTTATGGCTGAAAAATTTGACAAAGAAACAGAATAGGACATTGAAAAAAGCGTGACTTGTTGGTTGATTGTATAAAGGATGAGCTAAAACTAGTATTTGAGCAGTATGAGTTGAATAATGAAAATACAAGTTCAAAAAACATTTCACAAAGTGAGAGTCTTGAGGAGAATTCATCAACAAATATATCAAATGACTTTTTTGCTCAGTTTAAATCAGTTGGTGGTAGTGTGTTGTATAACACTAAGTCAGAACTTCAGAAATATCTCGAGGATAGACCGGAAGATGATTACCCAGGATTTGATATTCTACAGTGGTGGAAAGCAACATATTCAAAATACCCAACATTAGCAAAAATGGCGAAAGGTGATTTTAAAAGTCTTTTAACAATTCTCATAATATATTTTCATTTATTAACTATGCATGCGTTAATGTTTATTATTTTAGATATATTGGCTATTTCAATTCCTAGTGTTGCTTCCGAGTCTGCATTTAGTACAGACGGTAGAGTTGTGGAAACCTACAGGAGTTCTTTGTCTCCACCAGTTGTTGAAGCACTGATATGCACTCAAGATTGGATACGTAAGTCAAGTAAAGTAATAAATGAAGATGAAGACTTGACAAACTTTGACGATCTTGGCAAAGGTAACTTTTGCTCTCTGTTTCATTCAATCTTATTTTTTTTAATATATGATGGGTTTACTTTATATTTGTATAGTTTCTAATGGGGAATTACCCATCACAATAAATTGCACTAGAGAGATGCACCCCTCTAAGCTTGAGTAAAAATTTAAAGATTTTTTTTAATTCAAGAATGTCCTGTTTTTAAACTCCTTTTTTTTTGTTTTAATATATAAAATTTGTGTTCTATTGCGAGTTTCTAATGAAGATGGTGTGACACCCCTGTCACTTTATGTCCCCTCCGGACATTGTACACCAATATTTAATAAACTACGTTTAGGTCCCAGTAAAAAAACTTTTGTGTTTTACACATCTATAAACATACTATTTACTAACACCTGTTAAAACAATGTTTAAGTATGTTTACAAACTCCAAAAAACATTTATTACACAAAAGTTCACACAAGTTTGGTTATTAAGTTTAAAACCATCATACGAGCTTCCACGTTCGATTTCTGATCACCATCACCGCTCTCCCGGCTCCTTTGTACCTGTAAACACCACATTTAATTTCCCCATTAGTTCGTTAGAACTAAGTAAGATTACCCCACTATTTCCTCAAGTGTATTCCTTAACACCACATGGATACACTAATGATGTCCCAAATATAATTTGGTAACATTATTCAATCGAATACAAAACGATGTACTAACGGGTCGTTTTCACTTCTCACCCCAAAATCCCGTAAATCTTTTGTTCACGCACAATCATTATAATTTAACACAACACATGTGTGCACACAAAACTCCAGTTGTGCATCATATTTCCCAAAAGTCAAACTTAACAATTTGACTCTTGAAATTGAATGTCTACACTCTTGTAGATCATATTTTGTTCACACGCCTTGTGAATCTATTACATTGGATTTGCAAGTCTTATATTCACACACCTTGTGAATTGAAGCATGCACATAACCAATTTAATGTCTACACTTTTGTAGATCATAACCTCCACATTATGATGGTTGTTTACACTCTTTTAAATCAACTCAATCATTATCATTAGTTAAATGTTCACACACCTTGTAAATCATTCAACTACAATAACCACACCAACCATACCCATTTAAATTAATTCAGTCAAAACAACAAATCACATATATGTTAAATGCACAAATACTTGTAGTGTGGACTCACCCAATCCTATAACTACAAGTTAAATCAAATGGGTAACTTACCTTGATTTAGATTCACCTCCTCTTCCTATTATATATCCACATATAACAAAATTTAATAACATGAACACACAACTTGTGTTATTTATGTAATCTAATTCATTTGACCTGTTTTACTTTTCATATTCAGTCAAAACCTCATTGAGGCTTTTTATCAAACAATTCATGTGCAGAAACTAATCTGCCCATGTTCTAAGCCACATTCAATTATCAAAATTCCATATTTCGTAATCTGTCACTTGATTTCCATCATCAACACCTAGTTGCAAATCATACGTATACAACTAGTTTCAATACACCCAACACCCATACATACTGATTCAAACTCATTTGAATCTCATTCATTACTATGTGGCATTTAGAAGTCAAGTTATCACCTATAATTAGCTTAATATATGCCAAAATCATTAACTTCCAAATCTCAACATTTAATCAAAACACTTGAATCAGATTAATCATTACAAAGAATGATCCAACTCCATCATAATCATGATTTAATCATCCTAGTAGTTATCAATCACAATGATATGGATTTCATGACAACCAGACATTATAACGGGTCAAAATCAAGATTTCACCGTTAAAACATCTAGTTCTTCGTTTCTAATTATTCATAGCCATCATCTAGGCAAAAATCATCAACAATAATCATTATATCATGTTCACAACTTGATTTAATCCATACACTATCAAATCAGTAGGATAAAATGAATCGTTACCCTTTCAAACGGATTTCTGGCTGCGATACGACGATCCGAACTTGTAAAATTGATCCTTAGCTTGAAACAGATGATTCTATGGTTTTGAACTGAATTTTTGTTGCTGAATGGTGATTTGATCATGTTTGTGTGTTAGAGTCGAGAAAATGAAAATTTTAAACTTCCTGCATAATTTTTGAAAAGATAGAGATCTGCCAAACCGACACGCGCCAGGCGTATCGCCCCGTGTGGACGTTTGGCCCAGGGCGTAGCGCGCGAGACTAAGGTCTCCAGATATTTTTTTTGGCCCCGCGCGTATTGCCTAGCGTGGGCTCTCGGGGCTAGGCGTACCGCCTGACATCATGGATTTTGATATTTTTGTAATTTTCTTCATTTTGCGATTCCGGAGAATCCGGAACTCCGTTTCGCACACGGTTTTCTCCCACGTTCATGATTTCTCGCATATTTTCAATTTGTAACAATCACAATCATTCTATTAATGATTATTTCAAACATGTTCGATTGTTAAAACCGGTTGTTATAGATGGTGATGCTAAAATATTCTATTACTGAAATGCTTAGATATCAATTGGACAGTTAAGAGTATGATTAGGCACAATTAAATATGATTGACTGAATCAAGCAATCGATGCACTTCCATACTCTTTTTGTTCAAAGGTATTAGTCTTTTTTGTTCTCCAATGTGGTAAGAATCCCTCCACTGGCATGAAACTAGAACTTCACTCTAAAGGCCATCATAAAACTAACTACAGTTACATAAAAGTAAAAGAATGCTTCATATAAAATAAAATCCATGTGATTTCATTGGTTTATCAAATACAAAACATACGTAAAGAAGACATGGTGTGGGATGAAACCAATTATGGTTAAGAAAATCAACCACAAGTAAGTTAAAGTCAGCGGTTTAATAAAATGTATCAACAACCAACCACAAAAAAAATTAAGGGACTTTTTTAATACTTAAAATTTTATGATTTATGCCCCTAAAAGTTGTCTGTTTCTTAACTTAATTATAATTTCATCAAATTGTTCTCTGCCATTGAAGACCGTGCTTTTGAGGTTTTATTTAGAGATGCAGTGAGTGGTCATGGTGAGTAGGGCAGTAAACGAACCGAACGAACACGAACGAGCCCTTGTTCGTGTTCGTTCGTTTAACTTTTAACTTGTTCACGAACGGTTCACGAACGTTAACCGAACGGAAATTCTTGTTCGTGTTCGTTCATTAAGGAGTTTAGCTTGTTCACGAACGCTAACGAACACATATTATTTAAACAATAAAATCAACATTTTTAATTTTAAGCATTGGAAATAATCATTTATAAATATATAAATTAAAATATTATAGTATTAAGCTAAAAATAACTTAAATATTATGGTATCAAACCAAAAATTAAGAATTAAAAATATATAACACATTTAATGAATAAATATAATAAATGAATTTAACCGAACATAAACGAACGTAAACGAACATGTTACCAAACGTTCACGAACACAAATGAACGAACACGACCTATGTTCATGTTCGTTCATTTATTAAACGAACAAATATAAACGAACTTCCCGCCGAACGGTTCACAAACTGTTCGCTGAACGTTCGGTTCGTTTACAGCCCTAATGGTGAGGCAATTGACCTGTTTAAGTCCCCTTGTTACATGCTTTTGTGCCAGAAAAGAGATGTGTTTCTAAATATGACAAAAGTATAAACATTTAAAATACAACCACAGGTAATATAAAATTAGGTAAAAAAAATGCATGCTAACCGACTACCCGTCGATGAACATGTTTTGTTTCAACATAAACAAACATACCCAGTATATTCTCACTATGTGTGGCGGTAGAGAGACTACTTCTTAGGAGACACTCGGCTCATAAAACCGTTTTTGTTTTTGTTTTTTTACATCCCAATGTACACTAACAGAACAATACACATACTTTTTTTTGAACGGCAATACTATCTTACTCCTACTCTTAAATTACACCCAATTTTCCCTCTTGCTTGGATTTGAACCCAAGACCTCCTTTCTAAGAGGCAATGCCTCTACCAAGTGGGCTAGCCCCACATTGGCACAATACACATACTTATAAACATATATAGAAACTGTCAGCCAGCACCCGTGCATATTAAATTTGAAAAGCAGTGCAGTAAGGGAAGGCATAGCGTTTAGTTCCAACACGAGTGTGTCAAAAATATCAAATTTCGAAACAAGTGTGCGGATTAAAAAAGTCTCTCACAATTTTGGAAAAAACGATCATTTCCTGTCTTCAGTAACGTGAAATTCCGATTCATAAGTTATATAATTTTTTTGGCATGTGCGCACTTTATTCTGTTAATACTTAACAAAGTTAATGAAGAAAGGATCAAGTTTACAACATTTGAAAATTAAAAAGGTTTGTTTTTGAAATTTCTAAACATAAGAGACTATCTCTAAAATTTTATGTAAACATAAATGAACTAAACAAAGTTTACCCTATCTTTTATCTATGTTATTACATACATTAATTATAATATTATAGAAGAATAAGTAGATATATGAAAAGTTGTGGTCAAAAGACTTGTAGCCAAGTGTTATTTCTTAAATGGAGTTCAACGGTTTGAGTGTTGTTATGTTGCATAATTGTTAGATTATATTAATGCTCAAAAAATAAACAAACAAATAAAATATGATAATTGTCACCACTAAACTTGTAATTTAATTCAAATAGTTTAACTTCTTAAATTTCCTCTTGATCTAGTTGGAAAGTTATTGTCCGACGATATTTAAGGCTGCCTTCTGCCTACACTAACAAGCCTTAAATTGATGTATGATGACGCTACCTATGTCCCCATCGCCCTGTACACATGATTCTATATAATTTAACTTGGCCGATTGAGGAACACTTGGCTTTCAATGGTGATATGGGTGTCGTCATCGTCGGATGCCTCTCGAAATCACATCTTAGATACTCTTTTTTAATGTCTTACTAGATTATTAACCCGTGTAATACACGGGTTAAATAAATAATATCATGTTATGTAAAATTGTTCATAATATAATATAGTCATATGTGGTATCAAAACTAAACCACATGTCAAAGAATCATAGATTATCATAATGTTATATATCCACAAAATAAACGATCTTTGGATAGGACAGAGGAGCTCATTAGACTAAACTCAAAAACAATAAATTAGATGCAGCTCAAGAAATGACGTTTTAAACTTTAAGAATGATTGATAAACCGGCAACAAAAAAAACCGTATACATCAAACCATATTAAAGAACCCACATAGACCCATTTACAACAAAAATATAAAATCTAAGTTGAGAAAATTAATCAAGAAGGTAATCTGCACAAAAAAAAATAAAATCCAATGCAGTAAACTACGTTTATGGCTAGGTAAGCACATCCTTGAATCTACTTATAGGCGACCTTTCAATGGATAGAGAAAGCAAGCCACTAACGATACATAGTTATCCTTTTACAAATATACCTACACAAAGGCTTTTGATAGGGCCTGCAAAGTCACAACAACAGATGGCGTTTATTTCATCGTAAAGTAAACACAATGGTAATGCATTGGACATATTAAGTCCAACAATATTGTGACAGAGGTCAACTACAACAACTATGCAAAACATGAAAACAAAAGAGAGTCCAATCAAACACAAACACTCTCACTTTACAAAATTTTGAAGTTGCGTAATTTTGTTATATGAGAATTGGTTGTTAAGAAACAGCTAGAATCAATCTAGTCAAACAAAAATAAAAATAATGGTAGCGTTGATTGCATGTTTGTATAAGAAACACAGTGGCGATGAACTATGATAAGTGCTAATAAGAACCAAAATCAAAACAGATGAATGATGCTAGACGTTTGAAACTAACCTGTTGCAACGAAAAGAGGAACAAAATGAAAGCCTTCAAGATTGATGGAGATCAGTTTAGATTGAAAACGAATTCTAACTAAAATGCTATGTGAGCTAAAATCCATCATCCTATTAATTATATTTAACAACTTGAAATAATTAGGTGATAATAAATCTATATATTTGATCTTTAAAAGAAGTAATATATTGTAAAATAATTACTTCTTGATCATAATTGAGCAGCCCAAAAATGGTAATAACTCACAAGAAGATAACGTGTAGTATCTTTAATCTGCTTAAATCAGCTCTTGTACAGAGGGCAAACTTGAATATTTCTTACCTAGCAAGAAAGAACACTCAAGGCAAGCAGCTAATGGTCCAACATCTAGTGTTATTTCAATCTCATATTCAAAAATCTTCATTAATTGATCAATCTGCACCACAATAATCAACGAAACTCTTCATGGGAAGCGTTTTCATACCATAATTTACAAAATTGGTAAACTCACATCATTAGTTTCACATATAACAAAATTCATTTCTTTCAAATTATAATTTGAATAATATAATTCATTAAGCAAATTATAAATGTAGCATGTCAATGATGGCTAGCTTAGGTTTTCAAAACACCAGCAATTTTAATCCAACTCAACTTGTCAAAAACCATACATCACATGAGAGGACTCATTTGTATCCACACGAAAAAGATTAAATTTGTAAAAAAATACTATTTTGTAAGCATGAAAGTGTGAAAGTCGAACAGACAAAGAGTTGAAGAAGATAACTTACCCAATGGTTTCCAAATCACCCCCTTGAATGTTGGTGCTGAACAAAAAATTTGTCTTTAACTACGGCGAGCTTCTGCTCTATCCAAAACCAACCAGTTGAAATAATAAAAGGCTTTATTTGTGCCGACCCGTACCTTGTTAGAAACCTGAACAATAGCCAATCAGACTCAATCTATCCACTGGCGATATATCTAAAATATGCTCACCTTTTGTCACACCCCGAGCCGGCGGGCTGGATCGACTTTCCCGCCTGGCGGAAGGTTCCCGGAGCGCGATATCGTTGGTTATAATCGAAATGATCAGATTGTTTACATAGCACATGATAAATGAATGAGAAATGCTAACACGACAATGATATAGAATTACAAGATTAAATTACAATGTATCGTTCATAATTTAATCAAGTAAATCTATCCAAAAGAATCAATGAGTTTATATCTTGTATCTGTACAAGATATACAAAAGATGATTCATGTTCTTGTCATCCAAAAGTATGCAATCACAAAAGTAGCTAGGTCTTCTAAAAGTCCACTAGCTATGTCCCTGTAATCATGGTGACTAAACATTTCGTCACCTAAGAAAACATGCATTTAAACAAAGTCAACACTAGGTTGGTGAGTTCATAAGTATGTTAATTGAAAACCTTGATTCTTTCACATGCACAATCACAATGTATGTTATGTTACTTGTATGTTGTATGTTCACCTGTTCTCCCAATGGCTTCTCAATAGTTATATACACAAGTAATATATCGTTCTAGTGGCGATGCTTATATATAGGGCATATGTAAGGGAACCAATCCCTAGCCAACATCCCACCACATCACTACTAGAACTCCACACTACTTGCAACACAACTATTGATTTCCATTCCCAATCCACATGTTCGTCTCATCCTTGATCACCTGTGATATCATGTATAGAATAATATGATAATGGAATTGTAGTTATCAAACCGAAGTATTGATAACCAATATGTGTATTAAGGATATTAGATTTATCAAATCTGTTCCTTGTATTATTCTATTGTTTGTGGGGTTAACTGTTGATTCACTTTTAAATATTAAGAGTGTTAGTTAACCACTTGTAATGTATTCTCAAATGCAACGTATAGAGCCCAAAAGGAATCCATTGTGATCCTCACGTAATCAGATTACAATGCATCCGATTCACCTCTATTCCGCCGTGTGATCCCATAGCCTTCATCGAAACTGTGACTAATAATATGACATGAGAGATACTAAATTCCTCAGTCTACTTGTCCACAGGTAACGATGGATGATGTACATCGATGTTAGTGTTTGTTCTCATTGTGGGATGTTCTCATGTGATTAACAAGGTTGAATAAGAACTTGTCTTATTACGTTATGTTAATCATTGTGTGAATGATGTTGTTATCATGAAGTTACGTTATCATGATTATCATTCCATGAAATCATATGGTCACCATCTTGTCCTTAAGCCATAGTAAGAGCTAGTCTTACTACCCTTAAGTGACTCAGGTGAGGGATGATTATTGCTCTATACTATCACATAGTATGTTTTTAAGTTGTAACTAAGTGTTATAAGTAATTGAATTATCACACTTGGTTTATTACAATGTGGAATAATATTAAGAAGATGTTTTATCTAATCATTCATGTGTGGTGCTGTGTCATCATGTTTCTCTGTAATTGTTCTCAATGTTTGTTTATGTAAGAATAACTAAGTGTTGTAAGCTAAAATCTTACAACTATGTTATTCTAGTGTGTTGATGAATTATGAAATTATATTATCATATTCATCTGAGTTTCCCTGTCATCTCATGATCATACAAGCATGCATGCAATGATACGCGATAATAAACAATTTAATATTATCTAAATCAAAGTATAAGCAACATGTTAAGCAAAACTTTTAATTAAATAAAAGTAAGCATGTTTCTCATCCCCGAGAGTTTAAAATCAGTTAAGATTAAAAAAAAGGGGCATATGAACTCACCTTGTTGTGGAAGTGGTTGACTTAGCTTAAAAACAAGGGGGCACGCGCTCTTGATTGTTCTTGTAGTAGTTTTCACAATCCTGTATTGATTTCCTGTGATATTTCACTTATAAGTATAAGTCTTAGTATTTTTTGTATGTGTACGTGTTATCCCTCACTTGTTTATCCCTCATGAGTCTTGGACTTGGTTTTCATTCGGCCCAATTTATTTACTAAGGATTATGTATATCCTTAGTCCAATCATGTAGTGCTAGTGTACTTGTTAACACGCTTACCTCCTTTTTCTTTATTATTTTTGCTCACATTCGTATTGTGTTTGCTAACCAAATTTCATAGTGTTAATGTGTTTGTTACATTGTTACAACATGATCCGAAACCGATTGGGCCGAATGGAATTGGGCCTTAGTCCGATAGTTAACATGGGCCGAATTCCACAATTGGGCCGGTTATGCGTGTGTGTGGGCCGAATGTATGTGCACATCCAATTAGGCCATGCAACTTGTCATTGGGCCGAATTAGGTGTAAATGGGGCTAAACCAATAGTGTTGGGTCCAACTCGTTGATGTGGGCCGAAAGATGGTTGGGCCTTGGGCCGGTTTATTGATGTTGAGCCATGAAGGGAATTGGGCCGGTGGACATGGGCTGCGAACCAATGTACTGGGCCGAAAGATCAAGTTTTGGGCCGAACTAGCCAATGTAGGTTGAATAACACGTATGTGGTTGGGTTGGTGATCCGTGGGCCGAAAGTAAGTGGGCTGCACATGTTGGAATAGGTTCGACACTTATGCCACTATTCAGACAGTAAGGTTCGTTCAGGGCTGCTAGGGCAGCGAACCTTTGATGTTTTCTTTAGCCGTAGGTTCAGCCCTCAGGTTACTATGCATGGTTCGCCTAGGGTTTAGCAAGCAAGGTTCGTACATGATTTGGTGGTGTAGGGTTCGTCTGCATGATCTACATGTAAGGTTCGGCTTCCTTACAATCTTTGTGAAGAAAGGTTCAGCTAGTACGTCTGGTTCGTGGCCATAGGGTTCGGGGAGACAACAACAGGTTCGTGAAGGGCTCGTGTGTGTCAAAGGTTCGGTTCCTGCACCATTGGTTCGTCTAGGATGGTCATCAGCAAGAAGGTTCGGCAAGTGGGGGTTCGGCACCCAGTGGGAGGTTCGTCTGATGACTGGTCTGGTCACGAAGGTTCGTGAACATGCTGTTCATAGGTTCGGTCAATGGATGCTTGGAGGTTCGGCCATACGAACAGCAACTCACCATCCCTATCGAGCCTCACCTGTTGTTGTTTTACCTCCCGAGTCGTGTTAAGCTAGTATGGTTACTCGTGGTCGTGTGGTTCCAACTAGGGGGAAGGGTCGACCTATTGTGTGCTTGTTAGAACAAGAAGAATATATAGAAAACCTTAATTTTGTGGATCTTCCCAACCCCGTACCTCGTTTTCTAGTGGTTGAATCTTCAGATCCCTTGTACTTTTAGGTAGAGGACATCATGAGCTACACGTGGGTTCAAGAATCACCGAATTTCGTTGAGAATTGAAGGAGTTATGGAGCTTTGAAGGTCATTAATGGTGGTTTTTCTTTTAGAGAGAAAAGGACGGGTTGGGGGTTTTAGAGAGAGAGAGAGTAAGTTGAGAGAAATGAAAGAAATGCATTCATTTGATGTTTATATACCCCGCGTGAGTTCGGGTTCGTTTCGGTTGCTCGGTTCGCGCTTTCTTCGCGTTTCCGGAACGTAACGCGTAAATTATATGTTTTCAATTAAAAGGAGTTAATTTAATTATTTTGATGAGTTTCTAAATTGTAAAACGTTATTTATTTTATTTTTTATTAATTTAATTTCGTTCGTGTCGTGTTTCGTCTTTGTTTCGTCAGATCGCGTCACCATCGCGCGTATTCGTTCGAATCGTCACTCGAACGAACAGGAAAATGGATTTGCTTTCCAACTTTTGTTTTCTACTTTTCAGTCATTATTTCAGAACGTTAAACTCAAAGATATGTTTGTGTGAATCGTCACCCACGCAAACACTCTGTCAGTTCATTATTCTGAAACAACACCAAATTATTGTTCTAAATTGTATTTCCTCGCTGTCGGACTCAACTACTCATTCTGTTATCACATTGTTTTCACATTGAAATGTCGGCCATCTGATTCCTGTCATCTATGGATATCAGATCGCAACCGATTTGTTCTTGTTATTTGTATGAACACTATTGTTTCTCATGTCTAGTTGTGTTAACTGTACTTAGGTTGTCACTTAAATACACACAACTAATGTTTCAAATGTATGTTGTACTTCCAGTATCTAAGTTTACACAAAAATACGTACAACATTTTCTTGTATTTAGAATTCTGTTAATACAAGTACTGTTTATACACATGTAATTACACATAGTTACTGTTAAAAGTACAATTACCGTACGGACTTGCCGGTCGGTCAGGTACTAGTTGTCACAGTCTCCCCTTGTTAAAGAAATTTCGTCCCGAAATTTAAGCATAGAGGTCGGGCTTTACTTCTCGAACAGGTGGGGATACTTTGTTTTCATGTTGTCCTCACGCTCCCAAGTAAATTCTGGTCCACGCTTGGAATTCCATCGAACCTTTACAATAGGGATACGGCTTCGTTTCAGTCTCTTGACTTCACGTTCTATAATCTCTACAGGTTCTTCAATGAAATGTAGTTGCTCATCAACTTGTATCTCTTCGAATGGTATGATCAATGATTCGTCTGCTAAGCACCTCTTGAGATTTGATACATGAAACACATCGTGTACTCCGCTGAGCTCATCAGGAGTTTGAGTCTGTATGCCACAGGACCTATGCGTTGAGTAATCTCAAACAGTCCGACATACCTAGGTGCTCTCTTGCCTTTAGCCCCAAACCGAACTACACATTTCCATAGGGACACTTTCAACATGACTCGGTCACCCACATCAAATTCCAAAGGCTTGCGCCGTTTGTCTGCGTAACTCTTTTGGCGGCTACGTGTTGCTTGTAGTCTCTGTTGTATCTGGGCTATCTTATCAGTAGTTTCCTGAATAAGATCAGGCCCAGTGATTTTGTTGTCTCCCACTTCGGTCCAACAAATTGTAGACCGACATTTTCTACCATAAAGTGCATCAAACGGAGCACATCCAATGCTGTTGTGGTAGCTATTGTTGTAGGAGAACTCAATGAGTGGTAGATGTGTATCCCAACTTCCACCGAAGTCTAGGATGCATGTTCTCAACATATCCTCTAGGGTTTGAATAGTTCGCTCGCTTTGTCCATCCTTTGTGGATGATAAGTGGTGCTCAAGTTAACACTTGTACCCAAGGATTGTTGCAATGATTGCCAGAACCGCGAAGTGAATCGACTGTCCCGGTCCGAAATAATAGACAGTGGCACCCCGTGCCTTACTACTATTTCATCAATGTAGAGTCTCGCTAGTTTCTCCATTTTGTATGTTTCTCTGATCGGCAAGAAGTGTGCGGACTTGGTAAATCTATCAATGATGACCCAAATCGAATCGTGTCCGCTGGAAGTGCGGGGTAGATTGGTAATGAAATCCATAGCTATTTGTTCCCACTTCCATTGTGGTATCTCCGGTTTTTCCAGCAAACCCGAAGGTTTCTGGTGTTCAGCTTTGACCTTGGCACATGTGATGCATTTGCCAACACAAGTGGAAACATCTTTCTTCATACCTGGCCACCAATAAAACGACCTAAGATCTTGGTACATCTTATCGGCACCAGGATGAATTGAATAACGTGTCTTGTGTGCCTCATCAAGGATGAGTGTTCGAAGTTCATCTACTGCTGGAATCCAAACACGTTCCAGATAATAGATAACTCCATCTTGTTTCGTCTTGAAATGTTTCTCGGCTCCACAATCAAGTTCGCATTTCAGGTTGTCTCTTGCCACTGCTTCTTGTTGCGCTCGTATGATTTGATCTTTCAAACTTGTTTGCACAGTCATTCCCATTGCTCGAACGCGTAAGGGTTTGACTCTTTCCTTCCGACTCAAAGCATCTGCAACAACATTTGCTTTTCCTGGATGGTATTTGATCACACAATCGTAATCGTTCAGGAGCTCAACCCAACGTCTCTGTCTCATGTTAGGCTCCTTCTGATCAAATATGTGCTGTAAACTCTTGTGATCTGTGAAGATGGTGCATTTGGTACCATAAAGGTAGTGTCTCCAAATCTTTAAAGCAAAGACAACAGCTCCCAGTTCGAGATCGTGTGTCGTGTAATTCTTCTCATGTATCTTCAGCAGTCTTGAGGCATAAGCAATGACTTTGTCTCGTTGCATCAAAACACATCCAAGTCCCTGGTGGGAAGCATCACAGTATACTACAAAGTCATCATTGCCTTCTGGGAGTGTTAAGATTGGAGCATTGCACAATCTTTGTTTCAGTGTCTGGAATGCCTCCTCTTGTTTATGTGTCCACACAAAAGGTTCAGTCTTTAGTGTGAGTTTGGTGAGAGGCAAGGCTATCTTAGAGAAATTCAAAATGAATCTCCTGTATTAACCTGCCAATCCCAAAAATGATCGGATCTCTGTTGGTGTTGTAGGCACATCCCAATTCTTGATTGCTTCAATCTTGGCAGGATCCACATGAATACCATTACTATTAATCACGTGACCCAAGAACTGAACTTCTCTTAACCAGAATTCACACTTAGAGAATTTGGCATAGAGTCGTTCCTCCTTCAGGAGTTCCAAGACTGTTTTGAGGTGTTGCTCATGTTCCTTCTCGTTCTTTGAATAAATCAGTATATCATCAATAAAGACAATAATGAACTGATCTAAGTACGGTTTGCACACCCGGTTCATTAAATCCATGAACACAGCCGGTGCGTTCGTCAATCCGAATGGCATCACCATGAACTCGTAGTGACCATATCGGGTACGAAAGGCCGTCTTTGGTATGTCTCCTCTTGAATCCGGAGCTGATGATAACCTGATCTCAGGTCTATCTTTGAAAAGTACTGTGCTCCCTGTAACTCATCAAACAAATCATCAATCCTCAGTAACGGGTACCGATTCTTGATGGTGAGTTTGTTGAGCTCTCTGTAATCAATGCACATTCTGAAAGTTCCATCCTTCTTCTTAACAAAAAGAACTGGAGCTCCCCACGGGGAAAAACTCGGTCGGATGAATCCTTTATCGAGTAGCTCTTGTAATTGGTTGGACAACTCCTGCATTTCAGATGGTGCAAGTCTATAAGGAGACTTAGCTACAGGAGTCGCTCTCGGAATCAAATCGATTCGGAACTGCACTGATCTTTGGGGAGGCAGTCCCGGTAGATCATCCGGAAACACGTCCGCATAGTCGTTCACAATTGGCACGTCTTTAATCTTGATTGCTTTCTTGTCTTTCTCGATCACGTGAGCTAGAAATGCAACGCATTGTTTTCTGAGGTACTTGCGAGCCTTCATGCACGATATTATCTTGACACTGCGTTTCGCTTGGTCTCCACGAATCTCCAATATCTCATTGTTCTCCACTGGAATGCGTAGTAGTTTATCGGAACAGATGAACTCAACTCGGTTAAGAGCTAGCCAATCCATTCCGATGATGATGTCGAAACTGCCCATCTCCATCGGTATCAAGTCGATGGAAAATGTGTGATCGCCAAGTGTTAGTGGGCAATTCCTAAGTATTGTGTCTACTGTGATCTGTTTGCCGTTTGCTATCTCAATAGTGTAAGGGGAGTCTAACAATTCCTTAACATAATTAAGATGGCATGCAAAGTCGGATGAGATAAAACTCTGATCCGCACCAGTGTCAAATAATATGGATGCATAGAAGTCAGATAAGAGAAATGTACCCGTGATCACATTCGGGTCCTATCTTGCATCAGCAGTGTGACAATCCGACTTTTCGAATTAACCTCGTTAACTGAAAATAACGAAATCACAAATATGAGGCCCAAGGTAGGCCCAATGAGGCCAAGGTAGGCCCAATGAGGCCCAAGGTAGGCCCAATTGTATTTATGAGGCCCAAAAGGATTAATCTAGCCCGATGATATTCCAATTGGCCAATTAGTGACAATTCGGGATTTTTGGTTCAACTTTGTTAACCGAAATGTGATGTTATTGCATGAAATTATGTGAAATCAAATCTGAAGGGTTAAAATGTATCTAAAGCTGTTATAAAGTATTTAGTTTACAAGAATTTGACTTGTCAAAAGGTTAAATAAGCAATTTTGACATTTAAAAGTCAAAATTCGTCCTAGATAATTAGGGGAATTCGAAATTGTCACAAGTTGTGTTGTAACTGATCATTTAAACATCTTTAATCATCCTAATGATGATTATCATCACTGAATATCGGTTATGATAACTCAATTATGTCGAATTTAACTCAAGTGCTACCAAAGAGTCGAAACCGTTTTGTATCATTATCAAATTCGCATCATTGGATCATAATTCATGAAATCGAAACTCCAGAACCTTTAGTCGGCATCCTTAGGCTCTTTAGCATCCAACAATTCGATCTTAGAAGCTGCAGTGAGAAGGATTGATCGTGGGGTTAGCCGAACTTGACCTTCAAGCCGATTAACATCAATTCGAGGTTCAACCAGGTAAAAATTGTTTCCTACACATCCTAAATAGGTCGACTAAACGAAGCCTCATGTGTATTACAAGTTCTAATATCGAATTCCACGAATTCGACTATTAGGGTTCATCACGAATACGGATTTGGGGGTTTCCACTCAAACATGATTATAAATCAAATCAATAGTTACAGAGAGTTTCGAAATCATTCTCTAACTGAAAATCCTATGTCAATTTGTTATCAAAACAACAAATGGATGAAGTTACAATTCTAGGGTTCATCGTTTAAGTCAATTTGGGGGTTTCTTGGCAAATGAGTTCAAATATCAAATTAAATCACATAGGTAGCTTCGTAAGGTCTCGTTTAATGAAAACCATATGTTAATGGGATGTAGAAACAACGAATTGTATGATCTCATGTTCTAGGGTTCGTAATGAAAACGTTTTTGGGGATTTCGAATGTAACAGTTTTAAAAATCAAATTGGATGATATAGGTAGATTCAGAAGAGACCGACTAAGATTAAACCTAAATTAATTGTTGCTATTAACATCGAAGTGATTGATTTCAAGTTTCTAGGGTTTGTTATAGGAACGAATTGGGGATTTTTGCTTTGATCAAGTTAATAATCGAATTAAACCATGTAGGGAGGTTCGAAATATGTTAAATGATAAAAACCCTGTGGTGTTGGAACTGATTGGGTTCGAATTCGTGGTCAATTGGGACTTGATGGCTTCGGCTATGGTTAAACAAAGGAAACCGGATTTGTAAATGTTTAAAACAAATTAAATTGGGCCTTTGTTACAAATGTTGGGTGGGCTTAGATGGTAGGTTGTGGGTGTGTTGGAGTTGGAGGTCGCGGGTTCGAACCCGGCTCCAACTGTTTTTGAGGTTTAGACCAAATTTTTTTAGTATTTCGATCATAACTTCTTCGTTTGAACTCCGATTTGAGCCGTTCGAGTTGCGTTGGAACCGTAACGGGAATACGAACACCTTGAAATAATAAAATTCATATTTTGATCGGAAACGAAATCGCGTATAATTATGGTTATTTAAATAAAATCAGATATGATTTTATTTAAACGATTTCAAAGTCACGCGTATTCACGTATGCACATTTCTAACACTCTAGTATAAGTGTGTTGACACGTATGTGATTTCAAGCACAAAACGATATTCCGAATAACACTAGGTTATTGTTAAAACACAGGTTCTTCGTAAGAGGACTTTCTACACGAGTCTAAGTGTGTTGATCATTCTGCAATAATCAAAGGTGCGTACACGGCCCCTTTCTTATTTTAAACTGTTTTGGGGGAGAAAACATGTGCAACAAACATTTTAGATACATATCACTTGCATGAGTTAACTGTTTACATTATGTGACAACATAGCATTTAAAAGTCCTTACACTTCGAACCGTTTAGTTTGCCGTAGAGCAAAGCGTGGTAGTTGGAAATAGATCTATTAGGTTTGACAAACCTCACTTGGTAGATGGGATCTACGCAGGTGTTTGACTGACCAAACACTCATTACTATTGTTTGTGCTAGACAATAGTGGCAAGGCAAAACATGCGATAGCATGCACTAGTCAGCTTCGGTGTCGACCACTTATGTAAATAGTATATATGACTAGCTATCATGACTATGCAATGTGTGATTATGTTATCTGCAAACTTTATATTCAAACTAAGGTGCACAAGAAAGCAGGCATGGACTAGGAGATTGAGTCGCATGCATGTCTTTACATTATAGTTATTTGGATTTGAACAATTTAAAACTTTGCATTGTAATTTACATTTTTACAACTGTTATGTTTGTTATGATTTTAAAACGCTTCCGCAAACTTTGAAAACTTTGATGTTACAGTTTTAGACCAAAGTATGTTTTGAAATTCATATAGAGGTCTTCGTTAGGTCTAATGATCTGAGATCCTGGTTTGTCACGTTCCCAAACGGTATGATTCCGTTAGTTGGAAATTGGGGGTGTGACAAGCAGCTCCTATCTGAAAGGCTCGTCCTCTTGGTGCTTGAGCCCTCGGTTGAGATTTCTTAGGACAATCCCTAAAAAAGTGTCCAGGTTCCCCGCAAGTAAAGCAGGACCTGTTATTAGCAGCAGCAGCAGTGGCTGCATTGTTGTTTCTGTTCTGAGCCCTCGGGCTTCTGCAGTGGGCTACCAAATGACCAAACCTCCCACAGTTGGTGCAGTGTCTGCACGGGATGTTTGGTAAGTGATGAAACTGGCATGAGTTGCACAAAGGTGCAGTGCCAGTGTATGGCTTTCTGATCTGCAGTGGTGGTGGCTGGTTGAGCATTGGGGCTTGAGTGGTGGCAGCAAAGTTTCTAGCCACCTTTTGTTTCTTAGCCGACCTCTTGTCCGACTTCTTTGAAGTTCCAGCTTTGGCTGAGTCAGCCTCTTTCTTGAAATGCCCCGCAACAACCATCATATCTGTCAGAGATGCTGACAGTGTAACAGCCAGTTCCATGGTAGTGGGATGGGCAGACATCACGTGCCCTTGAATGCAGGACGGCAGTCCACCAACATACCGTTCAATCCTCTTCTCAAGTGTTGGCACCACATCCGGTGCCAATGTAGCAAGCTCATGAAATCGAGTGGTGTAGGCCAAATGCCCAGAGCCAACCATGACTAGGTTGAGCAGTTCTGTCTCAACCTTCTTCAGTTCATTTCTTGGGCGAAACTCTGCCCTCAGCATCGCCTTGAAGTCATCCCAAGGCATAGAATGGGCCTCATCAAGGCCTCTGATCTGAACTTGAGCGTTCCACCAAGTTAACGCTCTCTTATGAAATGAACCAGCGGCATATTTAACCTTGTTCTGCTCAGGACAGCCACTGATGTCGAGAGTGGTTTCCATCTTCTCAATCCATTGGATTAATCCAATGGCACCCTCACTGCCACTGAAACTAGGTGGCTTGCAACCTACAAAGTTCTTGTAGGCATAGTCCTGATTATATCGGGTGTTACCGCTGCCCTCTCCATATGAGTTGGCAACGTGGTTGCTGTTGTTGGTGTTAATCCTATTCATCATGTTCTTGTAGGCATAGTCCTGATTATATCGGGTGTTACCGCTGCCCTCTCCATATGAGTTGGCAACGTGGTTGCTGTTGTTGGTGTTAATCCTATTCATCATCTCGGGAATCACATCCCTCAGCTGACTGGTTAACAGTGTAGCCAGTGCAATGGTGGCATGATCTAACTGATGAACTGGTGGTGGCGGAGGAGGAGGTGGTTGTGTAGGAGAGTTAGCAAGTGAAGGTGTAGATGAGTGCGGTGCTGAATCATGTGGTGGTGGTGGCAGTATAGCAGGTGGTGATCTTCTCGGCGGCATTCTGATCATAACCGAAAAGAAATCGGTTAGTGCTGTGATCAGATGCAGAAGACACATGCAAATAGAATCCTATGTCACATGATCTCTATATGAGGGTCCCTAGGTTATAGTCTAGGCCAAAACTTTCAAGTAATATGACCTATATTTCTCTATAACATGGCTCTGATACCAATCTGTCACACCCCGAGCTGGTGGGCTGGATCGACTTTCCCGCCGGGCGGAAGGTTCCCGGAGCGCGATATCGTTGGTGATAATCGAACTGATCAGATTGTTTACATAACACATGATAAATGAATGAGAAATGCTAACACGACAATGATATAGAATTACAAGATTAAATTACAATGTATCGTTCATAATTTAATCAAGTAAATCTATCCAAAAGAATCAATGAGTTTATATCTTGTATCTGTACAAGATATACAAAAGATGATTCATGTTCTTGTCATCCAAAAGTATGCAATCACAAAAGTAGCTAGGTCTTCTAAAAGTCCACTAGCTATGTCCCTGTAATCATGGTGACTAAACATTTCGTCACCTAAGAAAACATGCATTTAAACAAAGTCAACACTAGGTTGGTGAGTTCATAATTATGTTTGAAAACCTTGATTCATTCACATGCACAATCACAATGTATGTTATGTTACTTGTATGTTGTATGTTCACATGTTCTTCCAATGGCTTCTCAATAGTTATTTACACAAGTAATATATCGTCCTAGTAGTGATGCTTATATATAGGGCATATATAAGGGAACCAAGCCCTAGCCAACATCCCACCACATCACTACTAGAACTCCACACTACTTGCAACACAACTATTGATTTCCATTCCCAATCCACATGTTCGTCTCATCCTTGATCACCTGTGATATCATGTATAGAATAATATGATAGTGTAATTGTAGTTATCAAACCGAAGTATTGATAACCAATATGTGTATTAAGGATATTAGATTTATCAAATATGTTCCTTGTATTATTCTATTGTTTGTGGGGTTAACTGTTGATTCACTTTTAAATATTAAGAGTGTTAGTTAACCACTTGTAATGTATTCTCAAATGCAACATATAGAGTGTGACAACTAGTACCTGACCGGCCGGCAAGTCCGTACGGTGCGTGTACTTTCTACAGTAACTATGTGTACGTACATGTGTGTAAACAGTGTTTGTATTAACAGATTCTTAAATACAAGAAATCGTTGTACGTATTTTTGTGTAAACTTAGATACATTAAGTACAACGTACATTTGAAACTTTAGTTGTGTGTATTTAAGTGAAAACTTAAGTATAATTAACACAACAGATCATGAGAAACAACAGTGTTCAAGTAAACAACAGAAACAAATCGGTTGCGATCTGATATCCATAGATGACAGGAATCAGATGGCCGACATTTCAATGTGAAAACAATGTGATAACAGGATGTTTAGTTGAGTCCGACAGTGAGGAAACACAATTCAAACAATAACACAGTGTCGTTTCAGAATAACGAACTGACAGTGTGTTTGCGTGGGTGACGATTCACACAAACATATCTGTGAGTTTAGCATTCAGAAATGATGACTGGAAAGTAGAAAACAAAAGTCGGAAAGCAAAACCATCGTCGTGTTCGTTCGAATGACGATTCGAACGAATACGCGCGATGGTGACACGATTCGACGAAACGAAAACGAAAGCACGACACGAAACGATAATAAAATTAATAAAATAAAATATTTAACATTTTACAATTTTGAAACTCATTAAATAATTAAAATAATTTTCTCTTATTTATTACAATTAATTACGCGTGATTTTCCGGTTACGCGACGAAACTGCGAACCGAGCAACCGAAACGGACCCGAACACCCCGGAGTATATAAACCACTATTTGGGCCTAACAAGAACAAAGCATGAAACATTGAGCCATAAACCTAAATTAATATTTGGGTTGATTGATAAGATTCTACAATTACAAAAAAAATGAATGTGTAATGTCAAAGTTGTGAAATTTCTAGAATAACTCCGGGCCGAATGGAGCTCAAGACCGAGATTCACGAGTGTTAGTCAACTCTAGGCTAACACCTACATGCACACAAATAATAATAAGTGATACTTATAACTCAAATGCAATGTGAAATCAATACAGGATTGTGAACACGACCACAAGAACAACAAAGAGCGCGTGTATTCTTTCTTTTAAGCTAAGTCAACCTTACAACAACAAGGTGAGTTCATATGCCCCTTTTACTTTAATCTTTACTGATTTTAACTCTCGGGGCTGAGAAACATGTTTACTTTTATTTATTTAAAAGTTTTGTTTAACATGTTATTTATACTTTGATGTAGATAATATTAAACTGTTTATTATCGTTTATCTTTGTATGCATGCTTGTATGATCATGAGATAACAGGGAAACTCTGATGATTATGATAAAGTAATTTCATAATCAATAATACATTTGAATAACATAGTTGTAAGATTATATCTTATAATACTTAGTTATTCTACATGAGTAAACAGTGAGACAATTCATATACAAACAAACAATGAGAACTATTACAGTGGAACATGATGACACTTCACAACACATAAATAATTAGAAGATAAAATATCTTCTTAATATCATTTCACATTATAATTGATAAAGTGTGATAAGTAAATCACTTATAACACTTAATCTACACCTTAAAAACATACTATGTGATAGTATGATCGCATTTGAGTATCCACCACCTGCGTCACTTAAGGGTACTAAGACATGTTCTTACTACGGCTTAAGGATTACATGGTGAACATATGGATTTCAAGTGAATGATGATCATGATAACGTAACTTCATGAGGATTCTTATCATTCACACTTAATTAACATGATGTAATAAGACGAGTTCTTATTCGACTTTGTTAATCACACGAGAACAATCCCACATTGAGGCTTTGGGATCACATGGATTTTCAGTAAATGATGATCATGATAACGTAACTTCATGGGATTCTTATCATTTACACATAATTAACATGATGTAATAAGACAAGTTCTTATTCGACTTTGTTAATCACACGAGAACAATCCCACATTGAGGATTTGGGATCACATGGATTTCAGTAAATGATGATCATGATAACGTAACTTCATGGGATTCTTATCATTTACACATAATTAACATGATGTAATAAGACAAGTGCTTATTCAACTTTGTTAATCACACGAGGACAATCCCACATGGAGGCTTTGGGATCACACGGCGGAATAGAGGTGAATGGAATGCATTGTAATCTGATTACGTGAGGATTACAATGGATTTCATTTGGGCTCTATACGTTGCATTGAGATTACATTGCAAACAGTTAACTAACACTTTTAATATTCAAAAGTGAACCATCAGTTAACCCCACAAACTATAGAATAATTCAAGGAACAGATTGAAAATCTAATATCCTTAACACATATATTGGTTATCAATACTTCGGTTTGATAATTACAACGTTATCATATTATTATTCTATACATGAGAACACAGGTGATCAAAGAAGAGATAAACATGTGAATTGAGAGTGGAAATCAATAGTTGTATTGCAAGTAGTGTGGAGTTCTAGTGGTGTTGTGGTGGGATGTTGGCTAGGGCTTAGTTCCCTTACATATGCCCTATATATAAGCAACACTACTAGGATGATATAGTACTTGTGACTATAACTATTGAGGAGCCATTGGATGAACAAGTGAATCAGACAATCATACAAGTAACATATTATCATTGTGAATGTGCATGTGAATGAATCAAGGTTTTACATTAACTTAATTATGAACTCACCAACCTAGTGTTGACTTTGTTTAAATACATGTTTCTCAGGTGATGAACAGGTGTAGATACTTTCATGCAAGGATTTAGCTAGTGGACTTTTAGAAGACCTAGCTTTATTTTGTGTTGCATGCTTTTGGGAACAAGAACATGAATCATCTTTTGTATATCTTGTACATATACAAGATATAGTTACATTGATTCTTTTTGGTAGATTTACTTGATTAAATTATGAACGATACTGTGTAATTTAATCTTGTAATTCTATATCATGGATGTGTTAGAAATTTCTCATTTATTTATCATGTGCTATGTAAACAATCTGATCATTTGATTATCACTAAAAGATATTGCGCCCCGGGAACCTTCCGCCCGACTGGAAAACCCGATCCGTTCCCGCCGGCCCGGGGTGTGACATAGAGCCCAAAAGGAATCCATTGTGATCCTCACGTAATCAGATTACAATGCATCCGATTCACCTCTATTCCGCCGTGTGATCCCATAGCCTTCATCGAAACTGTGACTAATAATATGACATGAGAGAAATTAAATTCCTCAGTCTACTTGTCCACAGGTAACGATGGATGATGTACATCGATGTTAGTGTTTGTTCTCATTGTGGGATGTTCTCATGTGATTAACAAGGTTGAATAAGAACTTGTCTTATTACGTTATGTTAATAATTGTGTGAATGATGTTGTTATCATGAAGTTACGTAATCATGATTATCATTCCATGAAATCATATGGTCACCATCTTGTCCTTAAGCCATAGTAAGAGCTAGTCTTACTACCCTTAAGTGACTCAGGTGAGGGATGATTATTGCTCTATACTATCACATAGTATGTTTTTAAGTTGTAACTAAGTGTTATAAGTAATTGACTTATCACACTTGGTTTATTACAATGTGGAATGATATTAAGAAGATGTTTTATCTTCTAATCATTCATGTGTGGTGCTGTGTCATCATGTTTCTCTGTAATTGTTCTCAATGTTTGTTTATGTAAGAATAACTAAGTGTTGTAAGCTAAAATCTTACAACTATGTTATTCTAGTGTGTTGATGAATTATGAAATTATATTATCATATTCATCTGAGTTTCCCTATCATCTTATGATCATACAAGCATGCATACAATGATAAGCGATAATAAACAATTTAATATTATCTAAATCAAAGTATAAGCAACATGTTAAGCAAAACTTTTAATTTAATAAAAGTAAGCATGTTTCTCATCCCCGAGAGTTTAAAATCAGTTAAGATTAAAGAAAAGGGGCATATGAACTCACCTTGTTGTGGAAGTGGTTGACTTAGCTTAAAACAAGGGGGCACACGCTCTTGATTGTTCTTGTAGTAGTTTTCACAATCCTGTATTGATTTCACGTGATATTTCACTTATAAGTATAAGTCTTAGTATTTTGTGTATGTGTACATGTTATCCCTCGTGAGTCTTGGACTTGGTTTTCATTCGGCCCAATTTATTTACTAAGGATTATGTAAATCCTTAGTCCAATCATGTAGTGCTAGTGTACTTGTTAACTCGCTTACCTCCTTTTTCTTTATTATTTTTGCTCACATTCGTATTGTGTTTGCTAACCAAATTTCATAGTGTTAATGTGTTTGTTACATTGTTACAACATGATCCGAAACCGATTGGGCCGAATGGCATTGGACCTTAGTCCGATAGTTAACATGGGCCGAATTGCACAATTGGGCCGGTTATGCGTGTGTGTGTGGGCCGAATCTATGTGTACATCCAATTGGGCCATGCAACTTGTCATTGGGCTGAATTAGGTGTAAATGGGGCTAAACCAATAGTGTTGGGTCCAACTCGTTGATGTGGGCCGAAAGATGGTTGGGCCTTGGGCCGGTGGACATGGGCTGCGAACCAATGTACTGGGCCGAAAGATCAAGTTTTGGGCCGAACTAGCCAATGTAGGTTGAATAACACGTATGTGGTTGGGTTGGTGATCCGTGGGCCGAAAGTAAGTGGGCTGCACATGTTGGAATAGGTTCGACACTTATGCCACTATTCAGACAGTAAGGTTCGTTCAGGGCTGCTAGGGCAGCGAACCTTTGATGTTTTCTTTAGCCGTAGGTTCGGCCCTCAGGTTACTATGCATGGTTCGCCTAGGGTTTAGCAAGCAAGGTTCGTACATGATTTGGTGGTGTAGGGTTCGTCTGCATGATCTACATGTAAGGTTCGGCTTCCTTACAATCTTTGTAAAGAAAGGTTCGGCTAGTACGTCTGGTTCGTGGCCTTAGGGTTCGGGGAGACAACAACAGGTTCGTGAAGGGCTCGTGTGTGTCAAAGGTTCGGTTCCTGCACCATTGGTTCGTCTAGGATGGTCATCAGCAAGAAGGTTCGGCAAGTGGGGGTTCGGCACCCAGTGGGAGGTTCGTCTGATGACTGGTCTGGTCACGAAGGTTCGTGAACATGCTGTTCATAGGTTCGGTCGATGGATGCTTGGAGGTTCGGCCATACGAACAGCAACTCACCATCCCTATCGAGCCTCACCTGTTGTTGTTTTACCTCCCGAGTCGTGTTAAGCTAGTATGGTTACTCGTGGTCGTGTGGTTCCAACTAGGGGGAAGGGTCGACCTATTGTGTGCTTGTTAGAACAAGAAGAATATATAGAAAACCTTAATTTCGTGGATCTTCCCAACCCCGTACCTCGTTTTCTAGTGGTTGAATCTTCAGATCCCTTGTACTTTTAGGTAGAGGACATCATGAGCTACACGTGGGTTCAAGAATCACCGAATTTCATTGAGAATTGAAGGAGTTATGGAGCTTTGAAGGTCATTAATGGTGGTTTTTCTTTTAGAGAGAGAAAGGGACGGGTTGGGGGTTTTAGAGAGAGAGTAAGTTGAGAGAAATGAAAGAAATGCATTCATTTGATGTTTATATACCACGCGTGAGTTCGGGTTCGTTTCGGTTGCTCGGTTCGCGCTTTCTTCGCGTTTCCGGAACGTAACGCGTAAATTATATGTTTTCAATTAAAAGGAGTTAATTTAATTATTTTGATGAGTTTCCAAATTGTAAAACGTTATTTATTTTATTTTTTATTAATTTAATTTCGTTCATGTCGTGTTTCGTCGTTGTTTCGTCAGATTGCGTCACCATCGCGCGTATTCGTTCGAATCGTCACTCGAACGAACAGGACAATGGATTTGCTTTCCAACTTTTGTTTTCTACTTTTCAGTCATTATTTCAGAACGTTAAACTCACAGATATGTTTGTGTGAATCTTCACCCACGCAAACACTCTGTCAGTTCATTATTCTGAAACAACACCAAATTATTGTTCTAAATTGTATTTCCTCGCTGTCGGACTCAACTACTCATTCTGTTATCACATTGTTTTCACATTGAAATGTCGGCCATCTGATTCCTGTCATCTATGGATATCAGATCGCAACCGATTTGTTCTTGTTATTTGTATGAACACTGTTGTTACTCATGTCTAGTTGTGTTAACTGTACTTAGGTTTTCACTTAAATACACACAACTAATGTTTCAAATGTATGTTGTACTTCCAGTATCTAAGTTTACACAAAAATACGTACAACGTTTTCTTGTATTTAGAATTCTGTTAATACAAGTACTGTTTATACACATGTAATTACACATAGTTACTGTTGAAAGTACAAGTACCGTACGGACTTGCCGGCCGGTCAGGTACTAGTTGTCACACCTTTCTTCAGTATCTCCATCGTTGTCAAAGTGCCCGGCAACAACGTTTTAGGACCCCAAGACAAAACAACTTCAACCCATCAATTTTTAACACCTTTCTTAATTAATACTCGTTACGAGAGACTGAAGGTGCCCATGAAAATAACCATAGTGAAACTTTTTGATTTTGTGACTTCAACAATCAATTGGCACCGGAAATTGTTCGATGGTAATCAAATTTCATTGAAAAGGTATATTGATCTTATTCGAAAATAGATGGTGCCTTATTTTTGATGGGGAAATACACACCTTCTCTACATATTAAGAACCGATCAAATTGATTGAGGGCTTGGAGGCTTGAAGATTAAGGTATTACAGAAGACAAGATTAGGGTTTAGAGTACATCCGTTTATTCGGGCGGGTTAGGGTCCGCGTATTTTTGCAATATGGGTTAACATGTCATCATATAATGCTTTTAAAATGTGAGATTAATTGTGGTATTGTCAAATGGCAAAAATCCTAGGTGGATACCTTCCTAAATGCCATGTGGCACCCTAGATTTTTGTTTATTAATAGTAGAAGATTCTTAAACTTTGTTATTTAGAGTTGTTCATCACTCCTCTAATTATGCATTTAAACTTTGCTTACTCTTCAGAATTAACACAATATAAATCATCGTCGTTGTCGTCATTGTACTCAGTATATCCCACTATTAGCAAGGTTAAGGTATGGTCTGAGGAGGATAAGATGTAGACAGTGTTGTCTCTATCTCGTAGGAATAGAGATGCTGCTTCGTATGAGACATTCGGCTCATGATGCCTGATTAACCGACTAACCCAATGGTTTTAACGTTATTTTCACAAAAGTAAAGTAAAATAACGTTAAAATTAGTGTAACTTTACTTTTGCCCTAAAAGACCGACATATATATACATTATATGCGCGCTCCTCAAACAGTGCATCAGAATTAACACAATATCTTGTCCAAAAAGCATGCACCATGGACCTGTCTCTTGAATTGACTCTAGTTGTAGTCATAACATATATATCTATAATAATCTCTATATACTTCCTGGGTTGGCATGATACATTGTCCTATGTTTTTTTTTCGAAATCAATGAATACTATATGAAGATCTTGCTTCTTCTCTATATGCTTCTCCATCAATCTCTTTAGAATGTGCATTACTGCTTTTGTACTTGACATCCTGGCATGAAACCAAACTAGTTTACCATAACCTGAGTTTCTCTCCTAATTTAATCTCAATTACTCTTTTTCATTTTTTATAGTGTGTTCTACTAGCTTAAATCAGTAAGTAATTTCCACAATATTAAGCATCTTTTTTGTTCATATATAAAGCAACTATGAAATTAGTTCTATGCTAATCTCGTATTTTACACGATTTGAAAATAAAATTGAAAAACATTGTGAGCCATAAATTCAACGCATAACACAATAAATAATAAATTATGTATTCTTACTAATCCATAAAATCTTAGCATAACACATCATCTTGAATTCTATGAACTAAATATTCGTGTATGATTCATCAAGTGTTTTTATAAGAGTATATTGTGGTGTGTTTGCCGTGGACATGAAGAGCATATTTTAGTTAAAGTGGACATGAACTTAAATCTATGAAATGTTACAATCTTGATAAGAAAATGGAAAACTCACTGGGAGATGCAAGAAAAGCAGAAGGGGATAATTACAAAAGTAATTTCTTATATTAACGATTTATGTTGACTAATTTAATACTAACTAGGTCAATATCCCGTATATTACACGTGTTAAATAAAAAAATAATAAATAGTCAATAAAAATATGGTTAATAGCTTATATAGTTTAATACATAAGTAATAAAATAATAATATTATTTATTTAAACACTAAGTT
Organism: Mikania micrantha; assembly: GCA_009363875.1. Lineage (NCBI taxonomy): Eukaryota > Viridiplantae > Streptophyta > Magnoliopsida > Asterales > Asteraceae > Mikania > Mikania micrantha. Next base: position 94,261,682 of record CM018694.1, read on the forward strand.
TATTAAAGTTTGTTTTTTGAATATTTTATTTTGAAAAACAATTATTGAATATTTTATATTTCATAATAATTTGGATTCTAAAAATATAAACTCTTTTAAAATTAATATATTTTTTAATGCTTTAAAAACCTTTTTTAATTTAAAAATGTATAAAAATATATTTAATATTTAATATTATTATTATTGAATATGAGTACATTTAATAGGAGAGAGAGACGTGAAAATTTTTATAAAGATAGTCTAAGAAAGTGACATGTGTCACATTTTATTTTGATTTATTAGTATTGATAGATATCAACCATGCAAAACTTTTGACATCTTAACAAATAAGTTTTAGTCATCGTTTTTTAATTTTAAAAATGCATAGTTTATCACATCATCTTATTAAAATTTGTAAAGTCCAACTCAAAGTTGGTTGACAATGTCATACAATAAGAAGTCAGAAGGAAAACTCAATATTCCTTTATTGACTAAATTTTTTAACAATATTAGATAGCCACTAACATTATAAACAAAATTTTATACAATGCAACGTATTCCTTAAATCAATCATTTTTTTAATGATGTTGGGAATGTATTTAAGTGGTAAACCACCAGGTCCCCCTGCCCCCACTTCCCGATTATCCAGAATGAACAGGTAGGGAACAATCGCAAGCAACTGGTTTAGTGGCTTTTAATATAACCTTAACCACTATTTGTTTGGAGGTTTGAAAAATCAATCTTTAATATATCTATATGATGTAATGTGTCGTATTCACCTTATTTTACTAATTGAATAATTAAATACTTTATCAGTTCCTGGTTCATATGATGCAATTAAATAATAAAAATAAATGATTAAAGACACTGTAATTAAATTTCGATAATATAAATTTATATATAACGTTATAATTATAAATTTAAAAATTTAATAAAAATACCTAGTTACCACTGTATTCAATTCATTGGTTTGTACTAGGGTTGTAATCGAGTCGAGCCGAGCCGAGCCTGAGCCCGAGTCTTTTGAGCCAAAAATTATGACTCCAACTCGGCTCATATAAAACCTCGAGCCACGAGCTAGCTCACGAGGCGACTCGTTTTTTTTTTGTTTTTGTCCTCCACTTTACCTATATATTATATATAATATAATATATAAAATCTAATATATATATAAAATCCAATATATATGTATATATACATACATATATATATAATTATATATAAAATCTAATATATATAGATTAAGGTTCATGAGAAAACTTCTTATTTTGGAGAAACCAAGAAAACTCATACTAACCAATAAATTTTAAAAAAAAAATTTCATATTTTTTTATTATAAGGTTAGAAATGTTATAATAAAAAAGAAATTTTTGAAAAAAAATATGTGGATAACGAAGTTACGTATAAATAACTCAAAAGGTTTCATACATAAATTATGAAGTTACATATATGTAATCAGTATGTGTAGCATACAAGTTACATATATGTAATAACTTAAAATACATATTTTTTTTCAGTTTTTTTTTCAATTTTTAATTTTTATCTTATAATAAAAGAAAATTAAAATGAAAAATAAATTAATTGGTAATGATTAGTTTTCTTAGTTTTCTCAAAAATGATGGTTTTCTTATGAACCCTCCCATATATGTATATTATACATAATATGTATATTTATATAAATATACATATTATGTATAATATATATGTATGTATGTGTGTGTAATATAATATATATGTGTGCGTATAATTTAATATATATATATTAAAAATCGAGTCGAGCCATGAGCCGAGCTTGAGCCGAGCCAACCCGGGCTCTGGCTCGGCTCGTTTTTAACGAGTTTTTTTTGACTTGAGTTCTTTTCGAGCCGAGCCTTTTTCGAGATTTTTTCGAGCGAGCCTCGAGCCGCGCTTTTTGAACGGCCTTCGTTTGTACATCCTGACGTTAAAGTGTTCATAAACCATTCAAACCAACTCACATCTTTAAAACCAAAAGTAGTTGTCGATCGAACCGAGGGTTTAAAACTTGGAACATGACATATAAACTGTTACAACTATTTCATCACCTTAGTTTATTGTTTATATATGTAGTTTTTATTTTTGTATATACGCTTGTTAGCAAACCGCCAAACCATAGTTTAAAAAAATTTGTGAAATTGCCAAACGGCCCAAACTGATTAAAGCAAACCCACCCGCTTTGGGCTGGCTTCGAATTTTTGTTAGAAACAATTGTAGCTTACTACTATGCTTGAGAAAATGGGCGGGTTAAGTCGTGTTGGGTAACGGGTAAAAACGAGTTTAGGTTAGGATGTATGTGGGTTAGAACGGGTTTTAAGTAAAATCAGTTCGGGTCTAAATGGATTGTTCTTAAAAAACATCAATTTAGTTTTACTTAAAATGTGTTATAAGTAAACAAATAGTACATTTGGATAACTTTTAGTGATTTTCTCATCAAATATGTTATTAATCATTCTTAAATGTTTGAATTTATTGAATTTACTAAGTTTTTTGTTTACCCATCTTGACCTGCATTGTTTTTAAGAGTTACTCATCTCAACTCATTCAATAATATGATATTACTCATTTTAACATATTATACTATAGTTGTTTCCCCAAAACAACTCATTTCATTTGATATGAGTACAAATTGTCACCTATAAAACTTACCTTAAACACCCTACTAGATTGAGTTTTAATATTCCGTGCATGTTTTTTAATGTCATCTGCGGGTATTTTGTCACATCAAGTGTTGGTGTTCGAAATTCGAATGTAGGCCAGTTTGATTTATATATATATATATATATATATATATATATATATATATATATATATATATATATATATATATATATATATATAGGGGAAGGTTAAAAATATAACCCACTAAATGCGCGCTAACCCAAATAACTTTGGCAAGATGAAGCCGAATCTTGGATTTTTTTTTGAACATCATTGTAACACATTTTGAACACCATGTTCTTTTATGAGTTTGGGCTAATTCATCACCGTTCAAAAACTTACAGCACTGTAAGTTTGTAAATATTTAAAACTTACAATACTGTAGCACAAAACTTACAACGATGATATTTTTTAAACGGTGATGAATTTCCACAAACTCATAAAAGAACATGGTGTTCAAAATGTGTTACAATGATGTTAAAAAAAATCCAAGATTCGACTTCATCTTGCCAAAGTTATTTGGGTTAGCGCGCATTTAGTGGGTTATGAAAAATTCCATGCCCTATATATATTAACCTTTCATCTCTAACGTTTTATTTGACTGTTATTTTCGTAAATAGGTAAAAAAAGGTAATGTTTAAAACCAAACTAGTAGGGGCGACCCGCGCTTCGCATTATTTGATTTTTAACGGTAAATCTTAAGAGATCGTATTCGACCATGTGTTATGTATGTGTCGATTTCTTGTGGATCCAAATTGAAATGACGTGTGAATATATATAAGCCCTTTTCATCGGCTGAAAGGGTCAAATAAAGCGTGCATCCAAACACCTTCTTAATGCTAAACTGAAGTAAACAAATGTATAAAGCTGTATATGTATATTCTGTATTACAAAAAATAATTTATGTGATTCGTTGCAAATTGTAGTTCTATCTTGTCTTTTGAAAGCATGAATGCTGGAGCCATAACCCCAGCACTGGAGCCATAACCCCAGCATTGTTACTTTATTTCCAAACAAAACAACCATAACCAAACCATAACCATGACCATAACCATAACCATAACCATAACCATGATCATAATTATAATCATTGTCATTATCATTATCATTATCATTTTCTCTTACATGAGAATAATCAAAGGAAGGCCTGAATAAATGAATTTGGTTGCAAATTTTCTTAAAGATGACAGAGAGCTAAGATCCAACTCCATTACATCAACTTTAGCATTGGGTATCTCATTAACTATTATTTGCTTAACCTTTTCACCGTCTTCGATGTTTCTTACAGCCATAACTACATGTACACCGTGTAATGCTAGGACGCAAATTGTATAAGATACACAAAAATAAATTACACATAATGATCAAATCTGAAGTGAACCGGTAAACAGAACCATGAATCATGTATTCATGTGATCCAGCAATCAAGTTATAACCATGTTCCCACGGTCATCAAAAAAACAAAAAAAAATTAACGAAATCAAACCCTAGTTTCCTGATTTAGTACATACTGACTGTTCAAATTCACACCGATTGTTCAAACCTCATTGCGAGTAACAAAAATGTCTTCAATTAAAGGAAACATAAGAAATGACTCGTAACAGAATAAGTAGAGTCCATGCATTCAAATTACCTGTAACAATGGCAATGAGAGCAGTTGAATACTTAAATCAAATTCCTTCAGTGACATCTCCAGTGGTTGAAGAAGCTGAGAACCTATGCGCCCCTTTTCTCCCAAAAATTCACATGTTTTCCTTTTTAGGATGAAGCAGTTGTACAAATAGCATGGTATGGCGGTCACCGGTAGCGATGGTGAGAACTTGTGAGAATGGCGGCGGCGGCGGCGAGAAACAGCGGTTGACGAAGCTGAGAACCCAGACACTACTTTTCTCCCAATAGTTCGCATGTTTTCCTCTTTGGTTGAAGCAATCGTATAAATAGCAAGGTATGGTGATCACCGGTAGCGTCGGTTTGCAATCCTTTCGAAGCGTCGAAAGCTTTATCACTTTCGTGACTGGAATCCCGTCTGATTTGATCCTCTTCTTCGCGAGTTCTGAAGTGAGCTTGGAATTTTGTCTGTCGTCAAACATTAGACAAATTTCAGATAAATTAAGGGAGATTATAATGCGAGGAAAGGGGATTTTGTAAGGGTTTGTTTGAGCGCCATTGATTGCACCTTTTGGGGGGATTTTTTTTTTTAGTGTGAGGACTAAATAGATAAGTAACAGTTCGGGTTTGTTGGAATTGGTTTGTTTGTTCTTCCATTTGAGCAGTGCATCTACGACGGTGATAGTGCTTGTAGTCGGAAATTGACATTGATGAACGGTGAAAGAAACGACGTAAATCGCCGGAGAGAGAAGCGAAAAAGCGATACGTATAAGAGAAGAGAAGAGAATATATTTAAATGAGTTGTACGTAAAGCTTTGATGGTGGTACGAAATGAATAGCGGAAATTGTGAGTGGAGGAAAATTTGTTATTTAATATATATATATATATATATAGGGACTTATTCCATTAAGAACCATTAAACATTAAAGAACCATAAAAACTAATTTTGAACCACATATTTTAAGGGGTATAAAAGTAATTTTCCTTTAAAATAGGAGAAGTGTGGTTAAAATTGGTTCTTTTAGTTTTCAAGTCTAAATAGTTCTTATTTGAACATCTCCCTATATATATATACTAGGTTATAAACCCGTGTGTAACACGGGTCGAATAAAAAGTAGAAAAAATTATTAAAGTGTAAGAGATTTAAATGACTAAAATTACATATGATTACATACAATAAATAACAATATAAAGTTACAACAAAAGTTCATAAAATGTTTAAATACCTTTTATATACAATATTTTTTTTATATTCATAACCTTACTATCCACAAAATTATAGTAGTTTAAACATTCTCTACTTATTAAAGCATTATAAAAAAATTAATGAAAAATTAACGTAAAATATGAAGACATACTCAAGAGTAGTCCGTACACATATCACTATTTTAAGTTGTTATCAATAATTTTCAAACTTCTCTCTTATTTAAATTAATGTATTTATTAAATAATAAAATTAAATATTAAATATAGCTGTAACAATTGTAAATTAAAAAATATATATTTTTATGGCATTAAAAGATATATTAATATTAAAAACACACTCTTTTCAAAAAACCAAATTATTATAAATATGAAACAAACAAAAGTACTTTTATAGAAGAAATGTTTAAAAAAATTAATCTTTGAAGAAAATAGTGTTTAAAAAGTTTAATTATTATTTTATAGTTAAAGTATTAATTATATTAAATTTTAATCAAATTTTTATATCAAAAATTACATTATACTAAATTTTCATTGGTAACTATATACTATATTTTTAATTAACTGATGTAATAGACGGTGCAATAAGCTAGTAAATGTGTATATCCATCTGTATTTGTTTTGTGCATCTTTTTTTACTAAATATCGTAAACACTTTTATTTATTTATTTTTTTCTCATTTTCCTTCAATCAAATTTTAATGATTTTATTCAATTTGGTAAATAATATAACTATAATATAAGTTATCATATAAATTTTTATAAATTATTGAATGAGTTAGTTTATAATTTTAAATCAATTCTATAATGATTAATTTATTGGAAAATTTAAATAATTATAAGAATCATTCAATTAAATTTTAAAAAATTTATTTAATAGTACTTAATAAAGGTATTTAATTCAAGGTTGTTTTATTAATTGACATGTGGCAATTGATATGTGTTGTAATGACAAGTGGCAAAAGAAGATTTTTGTTTATTAGTATAGTAAGATAAGATATATATATATATATATATATATATATATATATATATATAATATAATAGCTATGGGACGAAAACTAGGGTAGTGTTGTCTTTTCATAAATCTGTAACTTCTATTTGACTCGGGGACAAAATGGTAGAAAAGTGAAACGTCAAGAAAGAAAATGATATTTTGTTTTTAATTGAAACCTGGTAGCATTTATAAAATTAAGTCAGTGGCGATTTTTACAATTAACTCTTCGAATTATTAAAAAATCAGAAAATTCTTAAAATACTTCATCACAAAAACTTCACAATTTGCCCCTTTCTCATTCGACTTTCACATTTTGTTTCCCCGAAAAAAAGCGTCATTGAGTCTTAACATGGTATGTCGTTCATAGTTAAAAGCCAACAAAATCATCACTCATGTACAATTAAACAAAGGCGTCGGCGTTCCAATTCCACATCAATGCACTTTATATTTGATGGTTGTGTCATGAGCAACAACCTTTCTAACATGTTATAGACGTCTCTTTTTTTTTTTTTTTTATGGTTGTGTCATGAGCAACAACATTACTAACATGTTGTTATAGTTGTCTCTTTTTTTTTTTTTTTTTTTTTTTTTTTTTTGTTAATATTGGGTTTTTAGCCACCTCTATTGCCAATATAGGTGTCCAACCATAATCATAAAGTTGAAGCAAACCAAAGGAGCTTAAAATAAATAAAAAAAAATCATGCTCCTGACCATATTGTACGCAGCGTCAGTCCGAATTTGTTGAAATGTAGGACATACTAGCTTATCTTTAAAATCTTTAACATGGTCGAAGCAAATTTTAGTTTACGTTCAACTAACGTTTAAGTTTTGCCATAAGTTAAACCCACGTCAGAATCGTTTAGCATATCAAACATCCAAATATATATCTAACTTCACTTTCACCGAAACTGATTTGTGATGCATACCTCTATTGAAATTAAAAGTTGGACCAGATGGTACGTTTCGGACATGTTCAAACCTAAAAAGGTAAACGTATTTAAAAAAGAATAAAAAAACATTCCTCATATATGTCATCGATTGAAGTTATTAAAATTCCAGTTGCATGAGATCGATCATATTGAATTCAACCTACTCCAAACTTGCAAACGCCACCACACCACAAGTTGGTTTTTCATGCCACAAACAATTTCTATAAAAACCACTTAAATCTTCGTTTCAATTTGACTTTAATTTCAAGATTTAAGAATGAGTATCAATTATTCTCTGATCTCCAACGTTCATTGTCCCAAAACCATCTGGTTGACTAGAAAAGATGGCATTGATTTCTCGCAGATGCTTTTCAGCACCAAGATCAATAGACAATATTCTCCGGCCTTGAAGCTTAGCCTGCCGAGAACCACCACCTTCGCCACCCCGTTTCGAAAGGAATTTTATAATCCTCTCGATAAGCGAAATATTATCTTGGATGGTTACGGTTTTAGACAACGATATGAGATTCGCTTTTATGAAGCTGAAACCCAAAACATCACCATTCAAAGCATTTTTAACCTTCTCGAGGTTCAAATTTATTAAGGCGGGCAAAAAGTTGCGTATACGTAACTCACGAAGTTACTTATGTAACCTATAAAGTTACATATACGTAACTCATATATGTAGCGTACAAGTTACATATATGTAATAAAATAAACCACATTTATTTTTTTCTTTTTGTTAACATTTCTAACATTGTCATAAAAAGAAGTGAATAACAAAAAACGAAAAACAAAATTGATTATTATGATTGTGATTATTTTTCTCAGTTTTTTTTCAAATTAAAAGTTTTCTATTTTGCCTATGAATGCTCAAAAGCATTTCTAAAATCCTCGAAACCGTCTCAAATGAACTCCGATTGAACTCATTTAGACGATGTTGAAACCGTATCATCAAACTTTACAATATTAGCTTTGAAGTTTTAACTTTAATATTTAACTATAAAGTTTAGGTTTTAGGCCTTGGATTTAACTTTTAGGTTTTAATGTTTGGTTTTAAATTTTAGGTTTTAGTATTGTGGTTTATACTTATGAGGTTAAACGTTTGGGGTTTAGGGTTCGACAAACTGGTTCTAATGACGCAGAGATAAGTTCATTGGAGTTTGTTTGAGTCGGTTTCAAATTTTTAAAAAATAATTTTATTATTTTTAGGCAAAATTAACTTTTTAAATAAACACTCTCATATATTAGTGTTAGAATTTTAACCTATATGCAAATTAAATGGCAGGAAACTTCATGGAACTATGTACGGATGTTTTGGGTATGCGACAATGAATCTGGTCACGAGACTCCTGGTATGGTGAAGAACGATCTCAGATGGGTCGTTTCGAGAATGCAACTTCAAATCGATGAATATCCAAGACGGTAAGCTTTTCCTATTAATCTTATTGAAGACGTACTCGATCGTTATTATCACTAATTAATTTGTAGGTTAGTTTCAAAACTTATATATGCTATACATGGGCTCCTGAGGAATAGGTGCACAAACTGGTTTTTTTAACACGGCCGGTGGATTGGGAATACTTGAACCTGTTTCTAGGGTGGAATCGGTTAGAAACCAAAGCCGGTTTCGAGAAGGGGATACCCTAACTGCCAGAACAGGTAGAGTTTGGCCGGTTTTGACCAACTTTATTTTAATCAATTATATAAACATAAAAATAAAAATAAAATAAACATATATAAATGTGTTTTTTTGATTTAGTTTTAATATAAATGAACAACATAAAAACAAAAACAAAAAAAATACATTAGATAAAAAAACAACCGACCTTATTTATTAAACCATTGGAACTCAGAAGTCTTATTGCGAACAAGACTTGACATCATATGCGAGTGTTTTGTCAAATATGTTAGACGACAATCTTTCTCTTCCCTCGTCGTATACTTTTGTTTTGAGAAGTAATTTCATCTACGATGTTTGTTTCACCTCAAATACAGTTGATCATGTCCAAGTAATTTTTTTAGCAAATATACATGTACACTAACTCCAAAATGAGTCTTGTTCTTCACAACAATAAAACTATGTCACTAAAAAGAAATGTAGATTTCGAAGTTATTATAAAAGCTTGGGCGAATAGAAATCACGGGTCATGATGACTAGAATCGAATAGTCGCATTTATTTTCTTTCGACCAAGCTAAAAGCTTGAAATTTTTATAATCCTATGTTGAAAAAGTGGATACAAAATTAATTCTACTATACTGAGCTCGCTTGAAGGGGTGACGTCTCATCTCTAACGATATTTAATAAGCCACAAACGGAACCTAGGTTTTACTTGGGTCTATGTTTTTTTTTAAATAAAAAACACATGAATTTCATATTAACTTAACAAAATATATATATATATATATATATATATATATATATTTGCTTCATTTGAAAATTTTGAGTCATCTTGTGCATATCAAAATTGTCAAATATTTCATCTATCACACATTCAACTCTCATAATATTCAAAATTGGGTTTAAATTTGGGACTCGAGTAAAAACGAGTAATATCTCTTTGAAATATTTTATAAATTTCATTTTAATTGGTTATATCATTTCTTTAATTTAACATGTGTTTCATATTCAAAAAAATTTAAATTCGCCACCATTAAAAACAACTTCGAAAGCACCAAACTATCAGGGAAATGATAAACCCCAATAATTTGATAGAGGTTTTCTGGAAGACTTGAAGAAATTCGACTGGATATTGAATATTTTTACAACGTATTTTAAAAACTCGTTAAAAAAACCTTCAAAAAGATTGGCGTGAAAAGTTAGTAAAATTATTTATTTTTTCGAAGCACTTTCAAACGTTGTGCAAGTCGAATTCCACTATGGATATGTTACAATTAAGAACTAAACAAACATTTCCTGTATTATTACAATTTTTTTTTGTAATCAATAAATGTTCTTTTTTTTTTCCTATCATGTAACATAATTCAAAATTCATTTATTATTATCCATTTAAACATTCAGATGCTATAAACTATTATTAAGATGTTACCAAACAACCGATCAAATATTACTAGTTAATTTTACACCAATATATAAATAAGCAGTGACTCAAAGGTGCAAATCCAGCATACCATATGTGGTTGACCAAATATTACTAGTTAATTTTATACCAATATATAAATTTTCAAAAAAAAATACAATTTAATCCTTTTTTTTTGTTTGTATTTTTTCAAAATTTTAAGCAATGCATGACGTTTTATTATAGTATGACTTATATTAACGTAACGAGATTGAAGCACATTTTGAATCATGCTTGTCAATCAAGGATTGTCAAAGTAACTAAAGGACAAATCTTATCGAATCATAAACTTCGTCATTTTATCCCAAACTGTATCTATGTTTTAATGAAATATTTCATCATTACTACCCTTGTGTTTGAACTCTAGATTATCTTTTAATGCCTTGTAAAATTGTTTGTTAATATGTTTATTAAAACTTGAGTTTAGATTATTTTGCTAAAAGAGCACGACAAAACTTGAAAGAAGTTTTTTTAGGCTCGTTACTTATTTCAACCTAATCTCAATTAGATCAAATTTCTTTGTTCCTATTATGTTTTGAAACATGAATAATGGTTGGTTTAGTGTTGGAATGTAGACCAAGAGATGATTGAGTGAGCCATATCAACTATCAAGCGAAAAAAATGTAGATCAAGCATATTAAATTACTAAAACACAAAAATGAATGTAACAGAAGTATTTTTTTTTTTTGTGTTTTTTTCATTTGATATAACTTTTTTAAGTGTGTCAACCAATTCATCTCATCTATATTTATTTATAGTTAGTTAGACGAGCTAGAAATCATAAAAAAGAGAACAAAAAAAAGGCTCGCAACAATAAAAAATGGATCTCCAACAGCTAGAGCTGGAAAACCAACTTCAGATGACTAGGAACAGGTTGGAGAAAACCAACTTCAAATGACTGGGAACAGGTTGGAAACAGTTTTTTTTTTTTTTACCGGTCTTTAAAAAAAATGTGGAACCACTATTTCTACATTTTTGGCAGTTACAAACGGGTAGGGAATGGGTCTTTGTTAGACCAGGAGGAACTGGTTTCGGTTCTAATTAACCTCTGCATCTATTTCCAAAACCGGTTCTTTTGTGCACCTCTATCCTGATTCCTGATGAATGTCAGGTGCCAGATGTATATCTGCAAAATGTTGCCTTTATCTTTGCTAAGGTTAGCTCGCCTAAAATATGGCATAAAAGTAGTCTTAAACTAATGATATCTTAATTATATATAGAGGAGACGAATTGTATATCGACACATGGGTTGGATCATCTGGAAAAAACGGAATGCGACGAGACTGGGAAATCAGATGGGCGGACAATGGCAAGGTCTTTGCTAGAGCCACAAGGCAAGTTCTTGTATTTGGTACACCTAAAATTAACTACATATATACCTGCTTTGTTATATGAATGATGATTGGAGCATACCCACACACACACTTTATATGGTTAAAATTTTGTGGTAGCACAGCACATGGGCGATGGTGAACCAGAAAACTCAACGGGTATGGAAAATGCCAGATAGAGTAAGGGCAGAAATTTCACGCTCATTCATTGAAAAACGAGCCATCTTAGAAGATTCCCATAAAAAAAAACTAGTCAAATTGGATGATAATGATGCAAGATACGTGTTATCAGGTTTGCAGGTAAACGTACACCAAATCTCGCTTCATCTTTGTATAGGAGATGGGTTCATGTTTTTATTATAAAACAATAATAAAATACACATAATAACGATACACTCGTTATTCGTAAGAAATAATTTAGTACATTACCGGTTACAAGACTAAAATAAAAGAATATAAATTACTAATTTATATACGAAACATGTTTTGATGCATGTCTTCGCTGGGTACTCCAAATAGCGAGTCTTCAATCAAACATCTTGACGAGCCGATCACAAATACTTCAATACGCTTATGTCTTCCACCTATTCTTCATTGACATAGAATAAACATGTTGATGATTATGGTTAAGGCACGTATTCAATACGCTTCCCTTAAAACAGATTTCGCGCCTCTTCTCAAGACGAACGCGTCTGTCTCCCAGGGTACAACAACCGAAACAGTTTGTGTACTGTCAGGATTAACCTAACACCTGAAAAGAATATCTTAAACAAGAGCTTGAAGAGTTGAGAAAGTTGGAAATTCTTGTGAGATTGTATATAGTATTATTTTCAACACCTTAACAAGACAACATATTTCTTCTATTTATACTACATGAATGTAATACCAACAGTCTTGACATAATACATATAATAAATATATGTAATTTGAAGAGTCTTGATTTAATTGAGTAATATCAAAAGTCTTTGATTTTAATTCATATTAAATTTGAAACTATTTAAATTTCCAACACTTTGAACGTGAAGCATGTTAGTGTGAAGCCCCTTTTCATTTGTATCCTACTAATTAAGCCAGTTTTTGTTAATTAATTATATGCATGAAGCCCATGAGGAAAGATCAAGATATGAACCACCGTGTAAGAAACGAGACATACGTTGGTTGGATGCTTGAGGTAACACCTTCAACGTATATACAACGTTTAATTAGATTCTTCAAGTAGATATATTGTCGTTCTTCAATTTTTCTATAACCCATAATTAAAAATTAAAAAAAAAAAAGAATTAATTTTTTTTAATCTTTGCAGGCGGTCCCGGATGAATGCTTGGAAAATTATCAGCTATCAAACATAATACTTGAATACCGAAGAGAATACAAGAATTCAGACGTACAGGTTCGATCTATTTGTAAACCTGCAGAAGTAGGAATCATTCAAGATGGATATGAAGAAAACAGACATGTGAATTTGAATGAATTACCAAAGGATCAAAGAAGCATTAGATACACTCACCTTCTGCAAGTCAAAGGGAAGTCAAAATGTGATGAAATTGTGAGGGGAGAAACCACTTGGAGCAAAAGACCAGTTTAAATTCATTATATCTTCAATTCCAATTATTATTGGTGTTTAGTTTCCTTCTTTCCGGTTTCTAAAGTTGAACAAAAAATAAATCAATCCAAAAATAGTTTCCTTCTTTCCGGTTTCTAAAGTTGAACAAAAAATAAATCAATCCAATAATAACTCTTAATAAATTCAAATAAAATATTTATTGTAATAAAAGAGTAGTAAGACATAAGGGCATAAAAAGAATTTCTATTAATCTAAATTGTTACAAATATTCAAGAATAAGACGACTGTTTATTTTGGTATGTGCTGATATGTGTTACTAGTACATGTTAGCATATATCAAACATACGCATACTCATATAACTGTTAATAATTTTTTTTTGTCTGTGTTCCTATGTACTAATACGTGTTATTAGTACATGTTAGTATATATCAATACATAAAAATAAATTATATACCTGAAACAATCTTTTTTGCTTGTTTTGCAATGTCTTAATATGTGTTATTAGCATATGTTAGCATATATCAATACATATACACAACCATTTACATGTTAACAAATTATTTTGAATCGAAATACTCGGAAATGATTTATGAATATTCATTTACAAACAGTAATTAAAACTAAAAATTGAATCAAATATGAACAAATACCACAATTTTCATGATCTTCATTCGTATCCTGTGTTTGTACGAAATCATTCATTCAATTTATGATTGAATAATGGAACTCAATATCGATTTAGGAACGTTTACTTGATTGTTTGATGTAAAACTTGATAATCGACTGTCAATAATGAATTTTTGGAATAATATAATCTTATGTAACTGAATAACAATATTTCCTTAATTAAAAGATTGTTAAATCTGCATTATTACTTAACTTGACTAAATTACCCTTCAATTATATTTAATTATAAATACACATGTCAGCATTTGGTTGATTCTTATCATCTTTACAAAAATCTCATTTTGTATCTAACCCTATATATGTCTTTTAAAAAGAACTAAAGTTCAAACTAGCGGTATACCCGTCCGGTGGCCGGTATCTTAATGTAATAATGAAATCACTATGCTAAATCTCATTAAAAAAATGTTTTCTTTAACAACAAAGTACAGATTTATTTAAACAAAACAACGCAAAAGTAGCTTAACTAATAAGATACGTGTAATGGTTTGTTAACTATTGATGTTAGTCACACATAAAACACTTTGGAATCTAAATCATCATCTTAGGTCTTATGTTTGTTTTTTGTTGGTCTCTCTTGTATTGGACATTTGATGACATCAACATTGTTACATTTGGAATAACTAACCATTAAATTTGGAAGTATATGAACAAAAGCAAAAAAAAATGACAAGATGTAGTTGTTAAACAATTTAGACATAACAACGTAAACGAATAGATAGATTGAAATGTCACCTAATAAATGTTTCGGGTAAAAATTAACAAGTATAATTTTTAGCAAAACCGAATTAGTTTAGTGTGGAATTGTGTTTTACAATCAAGAAAACAGTTTGTAAGTAAAATTTGATAAAAATATCCCTGAGGATCCCTAGGGTTATTTAAAAATATGAAACAGAAAAATAACCAAACACATGAGATTTATAAGAGGAAAAGCCCTTAATCCCTTAGGATTGCCGGCATAAAAACCTCGGGAGGTGACAATCGTCACTCTGCTTTGTTTATATTATAACAACAAAGTAAAAAGTACAAAGAAAGAGCACAAATGATCGATGCTAAGTGTTACAGAGCTTCTAGTGTGTGTAAATTGTTGTAATGTTGCGAATAAAAGTGAGAGAAGTCAAGAAGTGTCGTCATAAATCGATCAGATGCCTCAATTTATAGTAAAATACAATTAACAATATTCCCGAATATTCCGGTGAGAATCTCGGAATCATGACCATGTCTTCAATTGTGGCAGCTACCACGTTTCCAACGGTTGGTAACTCCACTTAAACGTCCACTAAAAGCATGTGATCGTTTCTTTTAACTAAATCCCGAGTCTTTAAGTCCACTCTAGTCAATATGACCGTTTGAGACTTGTTCTCCACTTGTAGCCGTTATTTAGCATGACTTTATCCCGACTTTTAGGTAAAACCACGTCCACAATAAGTAACCTGCAAGACTAGGTCAATCTATACAAAGAAGAGATCGATTAGTGACGTTAGCATTCAGGATATTTGAGAATACTTAAGAATCCCATATTCCGAATTATCCTCGGCTATCCCGAATCTCAGAACATAAAATTTGACCCACAACAATAAACATGATAAATAACTTAAATGATAAAATAGATGAAATGTTTTGTTAACCATTGATCCTAGTCACACATAAAACGTTTTGCAATGTGAATCGTTCTCTTAGGCCTTGTGTTTGTTTTTTGTTGGTCCTTGTTGGATTCAACACTTAATGGAATGGAAATTGTTGCATCATCACTATGCAAATCTTGTGTACATTTGTGACGATATTCATCCCTACTTGATTTGGAACAATTTCCTACATTTATTACAAAACCTTTAAAATTCATTCTAAAAAAATAATAATTGTTTAATAAATTAAGATACAAATCATAAGATAAACAATTCAGTTAATAAACATTAAATAAAAATCAAATAAGTAATGTAAGTTGAAGGCAAAATCACAAAACATGTTGCAATCACATAAGAAAATATAAACAACTTAAAGAAACCAAAGTAATAAATAGTATATTCCAACATACTCATTTTTTCAATTTTTTTGGTTTTTGAATAATTCTATTTGGCCTCAATTTATAAGGTGAGACATGTTCTTCAACTTTCGTCTTGCCAACAAATGATGATGAAGGAGTAGCTATGTCAGCATCAATATTCCCAGATGCACCATGGGGCGAAACATCATGCTAGTCGTTCGTAACTGTCAACTAAATTTCAAAGAAAAATGATAACATATGGTTTTAAAAAAATATAATAACAAACATTTTGTAACATGTTAAATTGTTAATAATTACATCTGATAATGGTGTAATACAGGGACCTCACATAGATTCATCTGACATAGCCCATTCAGCACCGGTAATCGTTGGATAATTATCAATTGTATCATTTACATCCCCATCACTAACAACATCATTACTTGGAAGAACTTGACTTGCGCATGCCGTTGACATTGTCTTGTCTTTATTTAGCAAATTAATATCATCACCAATGCACTTTGAAATAGTAAAGCGACGAACATAATTGGGAGCCAAATTGTATCTATCAATCTTAATCTTAAGAATAACTCTTTGAAGATGTTGGAACAAAATGTCTGTCTGCTAATCTAGGGCGACTTCGACGTCTATGCAGCTGAGGTATTTCGTCTTAAGTTTCATAAACTAAACCACATGACTAACTTAATAATTTCATCTCGCATGTTTGTTATCAGTAATACGTTTTATGTGCGTAATATAAACATTTAATATAGTACATTAGCCAATGTGGGAGTAACACACTTGGTAGAGGCATTGCCTCTTAGAAAGAAGGTTTTGGTTTCAAATCCAAACAAGAGTTAAATATTGGGTGTAGTGTAAGAGTAGGAGTATGTTAGTATGACTGTTCTATATATATATATATATATATATATATATATATATAGGGGGAGGTTCCTCAAAAAACTCCAATTTTTAAGAAAACTAAAAAACCTTAATCTAACCATTCATCAAAACAATCAATGGTTGTAATTTGATAGTGGCAGTTTTGTAAATATTATTATTCAAGAATACAATAAATATAAATGTAAAGGGTATATTGGGTAAAAAAATTAATTACGTTTTAGAAAGTAATAAAAGTAAATCAATTCTTGCCTAATTAATTATCTTCTTTCCACCAAGTTATACGCATGAATGCATGATTCCAGGGGTTGTCAAAAATACTACAGTTACTACAAAAAGTGACAATAATTATATTTTTGGTGCTCTTGTGGATGACCTTGTTTCATTGATATACAAATACTACAAAAAGTAACAATAATTATATTATTCTAAGTTTGTCAATATAGTTTTTCCAAATTCCCTGGTATTATTCAAAGAAGACGATAACAATGATTCATAGTATGATGCATTTATATAAAAAAAATTCACTTAAAAATTTGAATTCAAACAATTTGAATTTTTTGATTAAAAAAATCTGAATTTTTCAACAAAACAATCGAATTAGATATATGTAATTATACAAGTAGAATTGATTACATATATGTAAGCATTCAAGCAAAAAGATGTGTTTTAGAAATTAAGAAGAAAACATATGATTACATATATACAAACAATCCAACTATATATATATGTAAACATGATTACATATATGTAATGATACAAATTGATTAGTTCAATCAATTTTTTCACTCATAAATTTGAATTCAAACAACCTGAATATTTTATACAAAAAATCTGAATTTTTTAACAATACTAAAAGATTACATATATGTAATTGACCTAACTATTTACATACGTAAACATGATTAATGATTACATATATGTAAGCATATAAATAGATTAGTTTGATCTAGTTACACACATGTGAACATGCTTACATATACATAATCATGCAAACAAACTTGATTACATACATGTAAGTATTCAAGAAAAAAGATACATGTAAGCATTCTTTTTTTTTTTCAACAAAAAAGAAAAATAATGAACAAGATTTGTGATAATTTAAACATGTATATATATAAGTAATCAAACAAATATACTTGAAAGTTTACTTGAAACATACATACATTTAAACATGCTTACATATATGTAATCATATATATGTAATACTCAAAATTAATAAGCATCAACACATTCAATATAACCCTAAAAATTCAAACAAATTAACAAAAAATTGATTACATATATGTAACTAATATATGTAACAACAAAACATACATATTTAAATTAAAAAACGAGACATGTTTATCACCTACTGGATTTAAATTAAAAAACGAGACATGTTTATAACCTATACATTATCTCTAACATAAAAGACGTAGATTCATTAACTAAAGTTGTGCGTTATATGTTTTTTGGATTGTAATTGAATTTCAAAAAATCTTGGAGTTCGTAATAACCTTCTAACCAGGACCAATTAAACACTTGTTAACATCACATCCTTTGTTCCTTATTCCATGTGGTATTATAACGTCCTTAAATTTCATGAAATCAGTTAAACCAAATGATAATTTGGAATCCACCTTGAATGACTACAGAGCAAACATAATAACGTTTAACAATGTGGCAAATTATTAATTATGACGGGGTTAAAATTAAAAAAAAAAAAAAAAACCTTAAGGTAAATTAACAACAACTTGGAAATGATTTCTTGAATCAGTTAAACCAAATGAAAATCATAATGAAATAAAACTAATGATTCAATATTTGAAGCTATAGTTAAAACAAAGAAATCGAAATTATAACTTTTAAAATTAATGAAAAAACTTATTTATAATACAGTAAATCAAAAGATTTATTAAAAAATAGATTCCTAAAATAGTGGGTAGACATTTACTAAAATATCCTTTAAATAAAATAAATAGAAAATCTTTTAAAATTATATGATTGGTTGGATTAAGTTTTCTTAGTTTTCTTAAAAAATAGTGGTTTTCTTATGAACCTTCCTATATATATATATATATATATATATATAGGGAAGGGTATAAAAAATAACCCTCATCTTTTGCTACAACTACATAACTCATTTAAACCAATCATAAACTTACACATAAACATTACATTAAAATATTAAAAAGGGCATCATAGTCATTTTACCCCTTATAAGTTTTCCCCCCTCTTTTTTAAACATTAATAACTTTTTTATAATATATTATTTTTTAAAAAAAATTGCACCATTATATTCGTCTCATTTTTCTCTTTAATTCCGTTATAGTCTCGACTAATTTTTTTTACTTTTTTTAAATGCCCTATATTTACATCATTGTAACGAGGTTAAATATAACAAATTTATTTGAAATTTTTTTTAAAAATGATAAATTACAGTGATGTAATTTACATTGACGTAATTTATCGTGATGTAATTTACATTGACGTAATTTATCGTGATGTAATTTACATTGACGTAAAATTCGGTTTCGGTTTTTTTCGGTGAATTTGGTTTAAATTACAGTGATGTAATTTACATTGACAACAAATTAGTTTAAATTTTTTTCGAACAATGATAAATTACATCACTATAATTATCATTGTGAGAGAACAAAATCAAAATAATGTGTTCTATTACATCACTGTAATTTATCATTGTAATTATCATTGACGTAAAATTCGGTTTCGGTTTTTTCTGTGAATTTGGTTTAAATTACAGTGATGTAATTTACATTGACAACAAATTAGTTTAAATTTTTTTCGAACAATGATAAATTACATCACTATAATTATCATTGTGAGAGAAAAAAATCAAAATAATGTGTTATATTTACAACACTGTAATTTATCATTGTAATTATCATTGTTAGAGAAAAAATAAAATAATGTGTTACGTCACCGTTAATTATGTCATTGTAAATTACTTCATTTTGTGTTACATTACTTCATTTTTTGTTACATTACTGTAATTTACCATTGTTAGAAAAAATTTCTAATTAATTTGCTATCTTTAAGCTCGTTACAATGATGTAAATACATGACATCAAAAAAAAAAAACTAGTCGAGACTATAACGAAATTAAAGAGAAAAATGAGACGAGTATAATGGTGCAATTTTTTTTAAAAAATAATATAGTATAAAAAAGTTATGAATGTTTAAAAAAAATGGGGTAAACTTTACTTAAATAACAAATGTCTTAAATGCCCTTTATATTAAAAAAAAAGAAAAAAAAGGAATCTGACACGTGTCACCATTCTATACACTTACATTTTTAAAGTAACCATTGGATGATGGTTAATGGGTTGTAACAAAAGATGAGGGTTATCAAAAATTCCATGCCCTATATCTATACTTTATAATAAAGCAAAATCTTTTTGTCTATGTGTCATCACCACATTAACTTTCCTTTAAATTTGACACATGTCGTTACCATATTCATTCTTGGATTAAAATTGACACATGGCATGACATGATTAAATCTGATTTAAATTTTCACAATTTATAAATAAAATTTGAATAATAAAATCATAATTAGGCTACTTTTTCGTTTAATTCAACTGCATACATTGACCTAATTCCTTTTTCTCCTACTTATACGGCTGGCCTCACTTCATTTACAAAAGTTCTACTGCTAAAGCTTTGATTTGGAAACCCTAAAAGATCTTTCGAGCGTTTCTCCTTTATACGAGTATTGATTCGGGGTATGTTTAAATTTTCTGTTCATAATCGTTTTCTTATTGATCGTATCTCCTTCCTCCTTCCTTATTGTCTGTTCGTATCTCCTTCTTAAACGACTGATTTTTCTTTCATATTGGTATGATTTATTGTCATTGATTTAGTATATGCAGTTTAGTATCAGTATAATACTTATTTGAAACCCTAATTTGATTATTTTACAGCGCGTCATTTTGATGATGGATGCGTAGATTGATAGGCTGTAAGTATGCTGCTTTGAATTAGGTGGATGTTGTTATTGAATACTAGAATTTGGATGCTTGCTAATATATTGAAGCTTTTGGATTTGGATGATTGTCGTTCTGTAATTGTAAAGAAATGAAGTGAGTTGGTTGCTTAGGTTCGATCAGTGCTCAAAGATTACCCAAAGCTCTAATTGTCTCAAGGAAGGAAGGCTAGATTTGTATTTTGCAATCAAGAAAATGCAATTTTAATTTGAATGTTTTTAGGGATTATAGAAACCTTTAAGTTTATTAAACTACTATGGTCATATAGGTGAAGATAACAAATTGCCAAATATGCTTATATATGTAACTTCAGGTACTCTGCAACCAAGCAAAATCTTCAATAATTTATGGCAAATGTTTTTATGATGCTTTGAATAGACTTTGACCTACTCATGCAAAGGGGCAAGAATATGGTTGCCCCCAACATTGACAAGAATGGCAATTAATTTTTTAGGAAAATTAAATAGTTGATGATTCTACTTAAATAAACTAAACTTTAGTGCTTCAATTTGTTGAATTGAATGGCTTTCGTGCTTTCAAGTCCATTTTTCTCTCCAAAATTTAGTGCCCTCCTGTTGATCGAGATCATTTCATGGTAACGTATGAATCTTTCTTTTCACTTATTGAACCTTTCTTTGAATCCAAACATACCCATTTGATGTTTCTCTTTCTTTCTACTTATTTTTGTTGCAGGAGATAACAAACAGGCTTGCGAGCTTCGTTTTGTGTTCGTGTTGGTGGTAGATTCTTCAATCTTCACAAGGTGAGTTAGATTCAAAACAATAATAAATTTAATTTTTTTATACTTTTGGACACAAACTATCTCTTGATCATCTTGACATCTTTAAAGTATCATTTATTGTCAAAAAGAGGATACTTTAAATGAGAACTAAATTTCAATGAAGTTAAACTAACATAAGATTTCCTAGGTTGAGCCTAGGCTTTTGAAATGATCTCACTTTTCATTTGTGGGTCATCTACTTTAGTTGACCCATTTAATTTTGCATCTTTAAGATGTGCAGCTGAGTTTCTTGAAATGATAAATGCTTAAGAAGAAAAATTATATTATCATGACAAGTAATATCATCTTATTTAATTTTTTTATCTAAATTTTGTAAAATGCTTATTATTTTTCTAATTTGTTGAGTGTATGCAAAGAGGGAAAGTTAGAGGAAGCCATTCAATTTACGAACATGGTGAGCTTGCATGTGCTTATTGCTTTTGTGTTCTCTACTGGTATGCTTATTAATTTATATTTGCTTCATATTTCATATTTATGTTGTATTTAAGTAAATTTGGTTGTATGTATGCATAATGTCGTATTAAATTTTTTGCCAATTTTTTAATTAAGAAGATGTTTGTTGGTATGTATGCAGAATTATGTCTGCGTGTATGTAAATTGTGTGTATATCTGTATGTACAGGTAATATTGTATGAACATTTATGTATATACATATGAAAATTTTGTCTCTATATGTGTAGAATTATGTATATATGTATATGGAGTTTGTATGTATATTTATACAGAATTTTTTTATGCATGTATGCAAATTTGTGTGTAAGTATGTAGAATTGTGTATATTTATCTTATTATTATAGATTTGAATTCCTTAATTTTACTCATAACATTTTTACTAAGATAATCTATGAATCCTATTTAATTTACATAAATAATCTATTTATGTAGATTATGTGTGTAATTTTTTGTTAATATGTTTTTAATAAAGACGGTAATGTTACTAACAGGATGTCCAATGTTGTACACAAAGAAGTTTTTAAAGATTTATATTTTGTATTTGTAATTATAAAATGTATTAGTTTATAGTAATTCATTTTAAATATATATTAGTTGCATTATTTTTTATACCCAATCCCGTGTAACACACGGGGTTTTAACCTAGTATATATATATAGTACATTAAATTTCACAATACCTATTTTTTAAGTAAATAAAAATTAAAAGTTATATAAAGAATGTAAATTAAGTAATATAAATAAATAAATATCTTCGGATCCTAGATTATATTAATTCATATTTGTTCCCACATTTTCACGTCCAGCCAAACATCACCACTACAAACCAGAGGACTTTCCGCTTGCATCTCCAATTTATGTATCGACCGACGAGCATCGATCATCGCCTAACATTGACGGCCGTGAGGAAGGGTTTACCAGAGGACTTTCCGCTTGCATCTCCAATTTATGTATCGACCGACGAGCATCGATCATCGCCTAACATTGACGGCCGTGAGGAAGGGTTTGTTCTATCGATTCACAGCCCCATGGGGTACGAGTTCCTCTTCTGTGCTTAATTGGTTGATTACGCTATGTATTAGGGTTTATACGGGTAGTTTGGGAGTTTTATTTTCTTTTTTCAATCGTTGTTTCTTACTTTGTAAATTTATTTGCATCATTGTTTTGCTCATGTTTCGTATAATTGCCTTGTTGCACAGATCTTATAAGTTTTTGTTGAATTGATTTGGAGTTTCCATTATCACTTCTTTTAGCTATTTCGATTCTTGAAGTTTATTAGGCTATGTGTTGTGGTATGACCACCATCACTCCATGTAGGCGTCACGTGGGCGCCACATAATCAACTAACACCATCACCCCTTATCACTCCACATCATATTTTCCTATGTTATCAATCGTTTTCCCATCACTTCAAGTCATCACCACCTTTTTCAATATTTTATTATTTGATTTTTATTTTTTCAATTATAAATTAAATTAAAAAAACACCTAATATAATTAAAAATATTAATATTACAAACGAAAATAAAAAAATTACATCATAAAAAAATTAAAATACATAATTAAATAAAAAACATTAAAATAAATTTAAAAACTTTTAAAAAAAACTACAAATTATATTTTTTCATAATCCGATCCTTCGTCTTCTCGGCTATTTCACGAGCGCGTCCGGTTAAGTGATCGGTTGGAGTCCACAACAATTTCATATCATTGTTGTATTGTTTTTGCTCCTTTATGTCAACAAATTTTTGCAACGACTCGGAGATGGTATCCAAAGTGTCTTTGTAATCAGTTGAAGACGAGGTTTGTGGTCGTTTACCCTTGTTGTTTCGACCGGGCGGACGTTGAGGAGAGGTTGGTGGGGGCATGTCCATTTCGACTTCCTCATCCGACTCGTTTAAGTTAACGAAACATCGACCAGTTGCGTCGGATTGAGTGGTCGTGTACTTTCCGGACGATGACGACTTCGTCCGTTTTTGAGTCGGATTGAGTGGTAGTGTACTTTCCGGACGATGACGTCTTCGTCCGTTTTGAAGTTTGTAACTTCGGGACGGGATGCCATGTGGTTGATTTCCGCATAACTTGCCACGACGCGATATGAGCAAATGGCCCGTTTTCTCGTGCGTAGGCATCAACGTCTCGTTCATGACCGATTCGTCGGTCTCACCACTTTTACGGTTGTTGTGGTGTTGAACCCATATGCCGTTAAATTTCGCGACTTTACATTGTAAGTCGCGCCATTTGCCGGAAATCATGTCGTTCGTCCGGTAGTCACCACGACCCATTGTCGAAAAAAATGGTGTCTCACGCGTCTCCAAAAATCCGAGCTCGTTTGGTTGTTACCAACGACCGGGTCTTCGGAAACGTCAATGTAGGCACGAGCCAGTGCCACCTCCTCAGATTCCGACCATCGAGTAATGGACGGTTTGGTTGTTTTTTCAGGCACTTCTTTTCGTCGGTGCCTACGACGCGATGAATCCGGTTGGGCGTCGGGTTGTGTTTCCGGAACCACGTCAACATCGGGATCCTGTTGATTATCTGAAACGTTGTCACCGGTGGGTGAGTTTTGGTTGAAAAAAGACGGTTGTGGGTACCAATTTGAGAAGGTTAGAAATTGGTTCGGACTTGAATTGTTTGGATCGAGTAGAGGTCGGTAACAATTCATAAACGGGTTAAAGTATGGATTGTTTGGATTGTTTGGGTTGTTTGGATCCATGGTAGTGTAGAAGTTTTTGGAGATTTGAAAGAGTTTTTAAGAATTTTTGAAATAATTTTGGAAGATTTTTGAAGTTTTTTAAATGGGTTGGATGAGTTTATATAGGGTAGATTTTTTTTTTTGGCATGTCAACGGTCAAATAGCCGTTTGAATTTTTTATTTTTTTATTTTTTTCTTCCCCCAATGGTCATCACCCCGTAAGGGGCCTCACAAGCTTGCCCATCACGCCACCCTCACGCCCTGTGTTATGGGGGTGGGCGCGACCAGGGCGTGACCCAGGGGCACCATGCCTGGGTCTGGGTCACGTACCACAACACATAGCCTTACTGTCTGAATAGTTACGTATTTTTCATTTCTCCTAAGGTTTTAGTTTTATACATTTTCCTTTTATTTCATATGCTTTTTGTTGTACCTAAATAGTTGCAATATTGAGCCTCAACCTTGAGGTCATGGGTTCTAGTCACCGGCCGCAAACCACCGACCCGTGTGCTTGCGTTCGCGGTTTACCTGTTCCTTCGGTTAGTCGGGTATTGGAGGGCCCGGGGTTTAACACGCAAGTGGGTTCCCCGGTCATAAAAAAATAGTTGCAATAACTGCATTCTTAATCTGTGGTTAGTTTATGTTCTTAATTAGAAAAGATAACATAAGCTCACGTTTCTTTTGATATTCTTTTTGTTTGTGATTTGTAACTAACTGGTCAATGAGTTACCAATTTGTGTTATATTGATTTTAACAAACAAACAAACGTACCCAGTTTAATCCCACTTTGTTATATTGATTTTCTACTTTCTAAATTGTACGTAGTCTTACTAATATATTGAAAATGCTTATGTATTTTCAAATTACCTAATGTATTTATAGAGTTATACAGTTTGACAAGTCATTAAACTATTTTGTTAACTTAATTTTGATACGTTTTTAATTGATTTTTTTAGGAACGATTGTTAAGCTCCCTGCAATGCGCACATTAGGAGGATGCATTTGGCCTATGTGAAAGTGGCACTTCAGAAGAATGCAATGACTAGGCAGTTGCACTTCAAGGAGTGCACTTGGCCAAGTGCGGTGCATTTGGAGTTAATGTGGGCCCTTTTTTACAAAATCAACATAAATATATATAAAATAAAATGGTGATGTGGAAGAGATATGATGCATGTGAGAAGAATGTGTTGGAGTTAAAACGAGGAGAGAGAATGCATGTGGGAAGAATGTATAAAAAGCTGATGTGGCAGTGATGACTAGGATGCATGTAGTAAATGCAGTCTTAGCATTGCGGGTAGTCTTAAGACTGTATTTACTACATGTATCCTAGTCATCACTGCCACATAAGCTTTTTACACATTCTTCCCACATGCATTCCCTCTCTTCGTTTTAACTTCAACACATCATTTCCACATGCATTCTCTCTCCTCTTTTACCCTTACTTTTTTTTATAAAAAAAATGGTTTTAAAGAGGTGGCCCTCCTCTTTTTTCTTTGTTTTCTTCGCACGTCTTCACGTGCAAAAAAACAACCTAAATGCGGCACCTCCTCCCCTCCATTGTATCCGCCGGAATGATGAGCAGCCATGTAGGCTGGGGAAGTGCACGCTGCAGCAAGCCTTAGTGATAGTTTGATGAGTGCCCCTTTTTTATTTCTTTTTTTTTATATTGTTGTTTCAACCGAGACGCAATCGTTGTTTAACAGTGAATCACATATTAGTATAAAACTAACCTCATGCTTTTCAGGAAAACGTCAACAACTAATCAGGCACAAAAATTAACAAATACCATAAAACTGAAGTGAGTACGTAGAACAAAAAGGGTATGTTAATATAATGAATAATGAAATTAATTAATTAAGAGCATGGTTGTAAAAGTCGCTAGGCGCTAGTCGGGCGGCGAGGTACCGCCTAGGGATTAATCGGGATTAATCGGGATTAATCGGCGCTAGGCGGATTGGAATTTTTATATGTAATTTTACAAATATATATTATATACACACATCAATATCAATAATTTAATATAATATTTCAAATAATTTTAAAAAATATACTTAAATATATTAAAAAAAGTACTTTAAAGTGCAAACTTAAACACTGAGTTCAAAGTTTAGAGATAAATTTCGATGTTAACTGCTTGAATTCGATGTTTCAGAGACATATTAAAGATTTTTGATTGAGAAATGTCTAAATAATCATGAAATGGGTCCCTTTTTACCATAAAAAAATCAAAAAAAGCCAAAAAAAGTCAAAAAAGTGAAAAAAAAAATAAAAATCTGATCGGGCCGCCTAGGCCGCCTAGGCCCCGCCTAGGCCGCCTAGCACCGCCTAGCGCCTAGGCACCGCCTAGGCCAAAAATTACACATAAGGAGGGCGCCTAGCGCCTAGGCGGCCGCCTAGGCCGATTTTTACAACACTGATTAAGAGTACCTCAACAGGTTCTCCAACTTTCTGATCAGGAGCAGGTTCCTCACTAGCATTCTCACTTTCAATTTTCTTTTTCGACAAAGGCTTCATTTTTATGATAAGTTGAATGATCAAACAAAATTAATTAGAAATTAACATATATATAGCCAGCGGACAAAAGAGTTACTAAAACTGTTTTTTTTCAAGTTTTAAATTTTTTTAAAATTCCCGATTCCTCCAAATTTTGAAGATAATTTACAACTGAAGTAGTTTTTATTTTGATTTGGTTATTAAAACAATTTTTTTTTCAAATTTTTAAATTTTTTTATTACCGGTTCCTCCAATTTTTGATGATAATTTATAACTGTAGTAGTTTTTAATTTGGTTTAGCCGCTAAATTGCTTGGAACAATTTGAATTTATGGTTATTGCTATTGGGACATGTGGGCAGATAATGGAACACTTGGACTGTAGTGGGACAGGTGTTTCTAAAATTTACTTGATAATATCTTGTAGATAATTCAGGTAATTAAATATTATATAAATATTTAATTTATATTGCAGGTTTCTGTTAATGCATAGGAGTTGGATATGATTTAGGGCTGTTCAAAAAGCTCGCGGCTCGAGGCTCGGCTCGAAGCTCGCTCGAAAAAAGCTCAAAAAAGCCCGGCTCGGAAAAAGCTCGGCTCGGAAAGAGCTCGGCTCGAAAAAAGCTCGTTAAAAACGAGCCGAGCCGGAGCCAGGGTTGGCTCGGCTCGAGCTCGGCTCATGGCTCGACTCGTTGGCTCGGCTCGTAGCTCGGCTCGATTTTAATTTAATATATATATATATATATATATTAAATTATATACACATATATATTTTATTACACACATACATATATATTATACATAATATATATACAATATTTATACACATATTTATATAAATATACATATTATGTATAATATATATGCATGTATGTATATACATGTATAATATAAATGTATATATTAGATTTTATATATAATTATATATATACATATATATTGGATTTTATATATATTAGATTTAATATTATATATATATATATATATATATATATATATATATATATATATATAAAGTGGAGGAAAAAACACGAAAAAAGAAAACGAGCCAGCTTGTGAGCTGGCTCGTGGCTCGAGGTTTTTTACGAGCCGAGCTTGAGCCAGGATTTTCGGCTCGAAAGAAATTTCGGCTCGGCTCGAGCTCGACTCGAAAATTCACGAGCCGAGCTGGAGCCAGGCCTGGCTCGGCTCGGCTCGGCTCGATTACAGCCCTAATATGATTACATGACCATGCGGTGCAAGCTTAGGAATTTTTTTGTTGTTGTTTTGGTCAAACTTTATTTTGGTTTATAAAAAGGCCTTTTTATTAATGTTTTTTTGGTAGTTGCATTTTTTTGCAATCATTATTCGGGTTAATATTTGAAATCATAGTAGTTTGATTCATAAAATTTAACACAAATGTCTTGCTTGGGACAGGTATTGCATAGAAGGTAAATTTTAATTGTTTCAGTGACAACAGGTAACTTTTGTTGAATGCTTATTTTTTAAACATGTGGTAATCGCCATATAATTCTCATAAATGAGGACAACTGTATGGTAACTTAAAACTGCAGAGTATTTAATGTAAACTGTTTTGAACTGTCTTGAAAATGGAATTATTACGGTTGAGATTAAATCTCAGTCATTTTAAATGGCCAGGATTCAGCCAATTAAAATGTTTTGTGGTCGAGTATTAGGTTTTTAAATTATTTTTAACTTTTTTTTAGAAACATACGTTGTAATACCATGTCAATAACTAATAGGTTGATTATGTTAGTAAGTGCCACGTCTTCTTAAACAACGCAAGTGGAAACTGCTTCCAATTACTGCTATTGACTTATTCAAACCTCCCCTTTTAAACACCATCTCATAAGATTTGCTAGAATCCGTCTAAAACTGCATTTTGATAGGAAAGAAAGTGTAAAACTGATATGAACTGCTGCATCCAAAAGCTTTTTAGGTACTTTATATGGCTGAGATTTAATCATGATAACTTTAAAGGGTCAAGATTTTTCTAAAAGTTGGTTATTTTAATGGTGTCATAATAATATATAATTCTCGCATGGTATATCCTGTGTAATTTAAGAGTAAAGGAGTGTAGGGATTAGTTTGCCTTACAAGAAGAAGAAAAAAAATGGCTTAGTCTCTATTCTCTCTCTCTCTCTCATTGTAAATTGGATTATTCTCAGGATTCATAAATTGATTAATTTTCTTCTTCTTCTTCTTCTTCATAGTCGAGAACAATTAAGAACCAATGTTTTCAGAAGCGGACCGGACGTTGAACTGGACGTCTTACTGGTTACCGGTCGGACCGGATTCAAGAACCGGAAGATATCATAAATCATAACTAATCTTAAATAGGTTAATCTTTTCATCCAACTAACTACAACATAAAATAAGAGACTTGGCAGACATACTTAGTGATATAAGCAAATTTGCTCTTTTACAATTGTTGTGATGTACATAAGCAAATTCTGCAATTGATAATCAGAATGCATAAATACAACGATTACAAACTTTGACCATTTATTCGCTTTATATAGAATGCAATTGATAATCAGAATGCAATGAAAACGTTGCCTTCAATAACCTTAATTTGTAAGTGCTGTGCTGGCACCGTTTCTTAATTAAGCAAATAACTTAACGTCTTAACCTAAGACAAACATAACTGGGCTGCTTATGATTGTTTGTTTAAACAGTCCATACGTGAAAACTAAGACACATGGCCTATGGCGGCCCATAATAATACATCATTTGTTTCAAATACAATCCAGAGTCAGAGATAATAAAAGCCCAAAAACTAAATGGAATAATTCTAACATTGAGTTTTGGGTTGTGTAAATTTTGTCCTTTTTTTTAACAGCTAAATTTTATTACACCAAGGGCTAGCAAGAGTTTAAAACCCCAAAAAAAACACCAAGACAACACCAGTTAATGAGACATAAACAGAAAAAGAAAGAGATAGAATGAACTATCCAACATCAAAAGACATCCAAGAAACCCAATCCAATCCGCCACTAATTTTCCGATTCTTCACCCAGAAATAGCTAAGCATTTTAACATCATCCACCAATTTATCCTTAATGATTCGATGTTGTATGAACATGGCTTCATTCCGAGCTTTCCAAATTTTATATGCATTTTTAAATTATTATTAATTTTAAATTGTGTCCGCCACCAACATGAGGCTATCGTATCGTTTGGGTTTTTAAAGTTGATTCGCCTTTGACATAGGAAGGTGTTAAACGATCAAGTACCCATATGATCATGCGGCAATCGCGCCTTAACTCTCAAACTGTGCTATGTACTTTACAACAATATTAAAGGGTTGTTTGGGATTTTATTGAGTTTTTTAACAACTACAAATATAATGGTTAATTTACAAGTAAACAATAGTTTTTGAGGGTTGTTTGGGATTTTATTGTGTTTTAACAACTATATATGTGTTTTTGGATTTTATTCGCTTGACTGATAATAAGACATCACACATACCTACCTGTTACTGTGGGCTGAACTTGCTTCACATTAATAAACAATCAATAACTCCTCAATTAAATATATCTATTAACAGATTTCAATTCATTAACATGTTTCACATTAATCTCATTTCCATCGAAAATATTGACTCTATATTAAGCTTTCCACGTTAGTCCTGTTTTTTCTTTTTTCAAATGATCAAAGAATCTGATTATTTTACTTTCATATTCTTGGTGACTTGTAGGCTTGAAAACGAATAGAATAATGTTGAAGCTATGGAATCAATCATCATTAAGTAAACAAAACTTGTGTGATTTGGTAACATAAACGATTTGGTAATGGGATAGAAGTGATTATTAAACTATTCTGAAATTTTTTATGCTCATCTTACAATGACTTGATTAATGTTTCCAAAATAATAATTGTGTTTCTTTTAGTACTTATTATTTAGGTCCAGATGGTGAAAATATACATTGACAAAATTTTAATGAGTTCAAATTGTTTATTTTTATCTAAACTTTTTGTGGCAATTTTGATTGCAAGCAATTTGAATATACTTCTTGTGCTCATTGTATCAACCTTTGTATACTGTTGCGGAACAGAGTAATGAGACACAAAAGCTTTATAAAAGATATATGCTTCCTTCTTTGCATTTATTTTCGTACATTTTGATTCTTATAAATATAAAATGTGTTTTTTTTTTATAGGACAGAGAAAATGTACAAAGAATTCGAACCAAGTGACTTGGCTATGTTGCCCTCAAAATTAGGTCCTCATGTTCTTAGACTACTGTAATGTTTTCGATAATAAATCTGATTGTTTGTATTTAATTGGTCAAACATTTAATGAACAAGTTTGTAACAGTTACTGATTATTAATTAAAAGTATGTTACTAATATTGAAAGTAAGACATTTCATTAGGTTTTTCAAGGTTTTATTTCTCTCCTTTATGGTTAGGAATTTAGGATTTTGATTATAATCTTATATCTATGAAAGAAATTCAAGAAAAATAATTGGTATGCAATAAAAAATTTTTTATTAATTATTCAACTCGTGTATCAGGAAGAGACGCATATTAATTTTATTGTTTGTAGCGTACAGATCAAATATTCATGTAGCAGTACTTAAGTTAGTGGGCAAATAATATGCATAACGAGAGAAAATTAAGTTAATTGTCTCGTTTCTTCAGACATGTTTAGTTGGTAGATATCGTTCACTTTTATTGTGTATCGTTAATTTAAATACAGAAGACATATTGTTGCGGAATTTGGCATATAAATAGAACAGCAATTTGACAAAAAGGTTCCAAACATATAGTGACTTCTCTTAATTAATTAATTAATTAATTAATTAATTACGTCATTATAAAAATTAATTAAAAAGACAAAGAAAGGGTTTTATTTTAGGGAAAATTACCAAAATGTCCACTTTGACCAAATTTTTATACAAAATGTCCATTTGACTTTTCAAAAGCAAAAATGTCCATCCTCTTTACGGGCGCCGGCGCCTGTATACTTACGGGCGGCCGCCTGTGTAATCCCCAATCAGAGAGCGCCATGTGTCCTACACGGGCGCCCACGCCCCTTAAAAATGACAAACGTCCGTTTAAAAATTAAGTTGTCACGGGCGTCGGGCCCACACTGACACCATTGTCACGGGCGTCCGCCCGTAAAAATAAAAAATAAAAAAAAAATAGTCTGTCATCTCACAGGCGCCCGGACCACCTACACAGGCGCCCGAACCTACCACACAGGCGCCCGAACCTACTTACGGGCGTCCAAGCTTTTTTTCTCAAAAGACGTGTTACAGGCGCCCGCCTGTAAGTTACAGGCGTCCGCCTGTAAGTTACAGGCGCCCGCCTGTATCAAACAGGCGTCCGCCTGTAAGGTTTTTTTTTTTTTTCTTTTTTTTTTTTTTTTTTTTTTTAAATCCCTAATATGCTAAAATACAAAATGTGATGTAGAGATGTACAAACAAAAATACTTTAATAGAGGTTTGTATAAATTAATTGTATGTCTCACAAGTTTATCTATAACGTATGAATGTCAATAAGAACTACAAATTTATCAAATATAACGACAAACAATAATTCTGAAATAATGGTGTAATTTCATATACATGTATGATGGGAGAAAGATATGATGTCGTACAATTAAGTTTGCCGTTAATAGTGTAATTTCATATACATGTATGATGGGAAAATACACCATTATTTCAGGATTATTATTTGCCGTCATGTTTGATAAATTTGTAGTTCTTATTGACATTCATACGTTATAGATATAAACTTGTGAGACATACAATTAATTTATACAAACCTCTATTAAAGTATTTTTGTTTGTACATCTCTACATCACATTTTGTATTTTAGCATATTAGGAATTAAAAAAAAAAAAAAAAAAAAAAAACCTTACAGGCGGACGCCTGTTTGATACAGGCGGGCGCCTGTAACTTACAGGCGGGCGCCTGTAACACGTCTTTCGAGAAAAAAAGCTTGGACGCCCGTAAGTAGGTTCGGGCGCCTGTGTGGTAGGTTCGGGCGCCTGTGTAGGTGGTCCGGGTGCCTGTGAGATGACAGACTATTTTTTTTTTTACGGGCGGACGCCCGTGACAAAAGTGTCAGTGTGGGCCCGACGCCCGTGACAACTTAATTTTTAAACGGGCGTTTGTCATTTTTAAGGGGCGTGGGCGCCCGTGTAGGACACATGGCGCTCTCTGATTGGGGATTACACAGGCGGCCGCCCGTAAGTATACAGGCGCCGGCGCCCGTAAAGAGGATGGACATTTTTGCTTTTGAAAAGTTAAATGGACATTTTGTATAAAAATTTGGTCAAAGTGGACATTTTGGTAATTTTCCCTTTATTTTATGGCCGGGGATGGGATAAATTTGTCCCGCCCACACAATCATATAATCAGCAAGGAACCAAAATCTGTTTGTATTGTTAGAGCGTCGATGTAAACTAAACACAAAATTAACTTTCATTATCACCAACCCCCCAATCCCATATATAATTCAAACCCCATTGAAATCTACAATCTTTCATGAGGAGTTAGTTTTTAACAAAGTTTCTTCCTTTTTCTTATCTCCCAACATTAAATTCCTTTCTTGTACTCATCGATCATACAAACATGTTCTATATATTATATAACAACGTACGTACTTCATTTCCAGATCGTCTGTTATTGCAGTTTAGTTAGGATTCGATCCATCCATCCATCCATCTCCATATTAAATAATGACCACTTTTACTCTGTCTTATGTCCCTTGTTTCAACACCAGCTGTTACAATGGCGATCCGCCTAGGATTAACACCGTCCATGGAGCTAATTACACCACCATGAACCTAGGTCGGTTCGCCATGAGTGCCACCCCTGTGGCCTCTGTAAACGGGAAACCAGCTGTGGTTGACGAAAGGACGATGATCCCCACTCAAAAGCAATTTGTGGACCCTTTTCGACAAGGTGTTATAATCTTGGATGGTGTGGGGTATAGACAGACAGTTGTTGTTCGGTCTTATGAAGTTGGACCCGATAAAGCAGTGACTCTTCAAAGCATTCTTAACCTTCTCCAGGTTCAATTACTATTGTTCATTTCTAATTTAACCCGACATGTAATGAATCAGTAACTGTTTTGATTTCAAACTAAATTAATTAACGGTATGTAACAGGAGACCGCTTTGAATCACGTATGGATGTCGGGTCTTCTTGGGGATGGATTCGGTGCGACTCATGGTATGATGAAGAACAATCTTATATGGGTTGTATCAAGAATGCAAGTTCAAGTTGATCAGTATCCTATCTGGTATGTATGTGTGTGTGTGTATATATATATATATATATATATATATATATATATATATATATATATATATGATGCTTTGAAAAATATATACTCATTTTGCGACAGAATACATACAGTCGCTAAGGTTCGGTTGCAAAGAGATTAATCATGTGATGTTTCTACATATTATATTGTAGGGGAGAGATTCTTGAAATCGACACATGGGTTGGAGCGTCTGGAAAAAACGGAATGCGACGAGATTGGGAAATCAGAAGCCATACAACTGGCATTGTTTTTGCCAGAGCTACAAGGTACATATACATACAAAGTGGCGGATCCAGAAAACTTTTTTAATGGATTCACTATTTAAGGACGCTTCAATTAATTATATCACCGGACATAAAAATTTCCGAGTCGAGTTGACGATTCGGGTGTTGTAAGATTCATCAAGTAATATCAATGTGATATATTAATTAAGTTAATAATTAAAAAAAACATCGTCACTAAACAGTTTGGAGGTGCGGAGCCCTTGGCAGGGTCCAAGGGACAGAGTCCCTGGTGGCGGTCGCACTAGCCAATCAACGGGCAAAGGTCAAGGGGTAACACACCTTGTGGGGTTCGGGGCAATGCCGCAAAACGTAAACGAAATTTGCTAAGTTTATATGACTGTAATTAACTTGACTCACGAATTTAACCGCTAATAATTACCATTTCACTTGGTGATATATAACAAAGAGGTAATTGATATAAGAACATACGGACAATTTATTGATTTCGAGAAGTGATTTTAACACGGTCATATATGGAAAGATACAAGGATTGATTATCGAGATTTCTTTAACACAGTCATATGGAAAATTACATTAATAAATTCACTCTTAAAAATATTAATGAGTTCACAGTACCTTTTAAGCTTCTTGATCAAAACCTTTAAACCCTATGTGAGATTTAAAATCTTGAAAATTCAATACTAACTATAATTATATATTAGAAGAATTAAATTAAAGTTATAGGAATTTGTTGACACTCGTACGTATGCATGCAGCACATGGGTAATGATGAACGAGAAAACACGACGGCTATCGAAAATTCCTAATGAAGTTAGAGCAGAAATTACACCATGGTTCATTAATAAACAAGCAATCGTAGAAGAATCCCCTGAAAAAATAAACAAGTTGGATGATAACGCAAAATACATCAACTCAGGGTTACAGGTTTTTTAATTAACAATCTTCTTTACGTACTGTCCCTTAACTAAATACTAAACAAGCTAGCTTTTTTATTTTTTTTTCTTTTGGAACGGCTAGCCTACTTGTAAAATGCACCAAATACGCTACTTGTTAGAAATTAAACAATAAATTTCCTCTCTAAAATAGTAAAATATATAAATTTGTCAGTGGAAGCTACCGGATCATTTAAATCAAAGCATGCCAGGCCAGCTAGTTCCACATGAAAGATTTGATTTGGTGCTTTATGATGGTTTGGAACTATAAATTGGCTATTTAAACTTTTCATGGTTAGAAGATACACTTGTGTATATGCATTATATTCAACAACCATCAGCATTATTTCACAATTTCGAATACAACTAACATGTTAGAAAAAGAAAAAGAATGGTTAAAACCCATAGTGTCAAACCAGTCGGTTCAGCTGACCCATCCAACATGATTTGTTTGGTTTGTTATCTTAGGAAACCATGGTTAATGGTTCAAATTAGAACTTTCAACAACGCAGGCCAAAATAAATTCCCCTAATTCACAATGAGGGTTACTTGTTTTTTGTAGCCAAAGAGGAGCGACTTGGATATGAACCACCACGTAAACAACGTAAAGTACGTTGGCTGGATGCTTGAGGTAACTACACACATATACGTATTGTATATACTTTTTCAAACAAAATTTCAAAACAAAACAAGTTGCAAAGTTCTTGTTCTTTAACGTTTTAGGCGATCCCGGACGAGTATTTAGAAACTTATCAGTTATCAAACATCATACTTGAATACCGAAGAGAATGCGGGAGTTCGGACGTGGTGCAATCTCTTTGTGAACCCGAAGACGATAAAGATATAACCAAGTACGTCGATAGGTGTACGATTGGTGTTGGTGGTGCTACTGAATTATGGAATTGCTTTATGAACGAAGGAACCATTAGGTTTACTCATGGTCTTCAAGTTAAAGAGGAGTCCAAATGTCATGAAATCGTTAGAGGGAAAACAACTTGGAAGAAAAGGACCAATCGCTATTCGTTTTGTGGCTAATTTTTTTAAATGGTATTAATTCATGTATTATAAAAATTGAACATAATTTGAAATAAGATGATTTTCGACATCAACCTTACAATTAATGATTGTGATATTTTAAAAAGTCATAATCACTTATAATAAAACATGTGACAAGTGAGATGTATAAATGTATCGTATGCTTTAATAATATTATAAATAAAATTCAAAAATGTATCTATCCTTGTTAAATAAAAGAAAAATAACGGGTCACGTGATTTATATCTCAACAATTCACTTCATATCTATCATATGTCAATACTATATTAAATTCTTCACATTTTAACAATTAATTTCATTTAAAAAATACGATCAAGTCGCACTTTAAAACTTAAAATAACTTATATTTATTTTTTTTAAATATCAATGAAAATTCAATAATTTTTAACTTTTTATTATCAATTTATAATTTTGAAATCTAAAATTTTCAAACCTCATGTAAAGGATTAATTATAATAAATAAATATTAATTTAGCTAAATTTCATTTCGAATCCGCATGCATTATAAGCAAAGTGAGTGAAAGATATCGTAATGTAAGAATATAGTACACTAAAAAGCATGGTTGTAAAAATCCCGACTAGGCCGATTAATCGTTAGTCCTCCAAGGCCGATTAATCGTTAGTCCTCTAAGGCCGACTACTATCCAATTAAGCCGATTAGTTGGCCGATTGATCCCGAATAATCTCTAGTCCCCACCCCACCGACCAATTTCTACAACATTGACTAAAAGTGTTAGCGATTTTTTTTTCTTCGATTAAATTAATCTACAATTAAGAGAAGCTGTTATTTGTCATTTTTTATTATTATACATAAAACATAATTTTTATTATATTAAGCATTTTAAACAAGTATATATTTACATATTTATAAATTATATTAAAAGGTTAATGGTAATGATCATGCTTGTTTCTACATAATATAAAAGGCTTGTGTTGGTAATAATCCAACTAATGTATTCCAAGGGTCTCCATAAAAACAACTTTGCATTTGGACATTCTTTAATAATATGAATATATATTTTTTAAATATAAGAAGATTAACCTTTCCTTTAATTAAAACCTTGTAAATAATCATAATTCTCTAACCTGAAGTAAAATCTAAGCCGAAATATTAAGAGATTTACAGTTTAAATAGAACGAAATTTATTAGCAAAATCCAAATAACTTACTATTAAAAATGAATTTGTTTCGTGCTCACAACCCCACAAAAATCAGGAGGAGAACGATGAGATAGGAAATTCGTCCAAGCAGTTGATTGGCTTGCGGGAAAAAGTCAAAGCTGTTTTTTGCTTAAAGTTCTTTGAAATTGCCATGTCCACAAAATCAAGAACCCGAGAAGTCCGACACCAACTGATGACCACAAAATCACAAGCCATCTAGGCATTGGAGTTGGAAACAAACCTAAGAAACAAATCTTGATTTAGAACATGATAAGAACTAAAAACTGAAGCAGTTTGACTTTCTGAGTCAAATAAAATAACTTGTAGTCAAACCAAAACAGATTCTTTGCATTCTATATTGAAAGGCTCGATAAGAATGCTAAAATGAAACAGATCTGATGTTAATTTAACATTTGTCGTTGACTTCATACATATCCTTGTGAATTTGAAACATGAGGAGTTTGATCAAAAAAGTCAACAAATGCCAAAACTTACCATGCCCAAATTTCATGCAAATGAGAAGTTCTATGATGCAGATTGCAAGAGACAGCCAGCAAAAAGCTCCAACCTTTTTTACAGGTTTTCTGAAACATTATAATCATAAGTCAGAAAAGAAGCAATCTTTTGCATTTTTGCAACAAAAATTCAGATACGAGTACAAAAATAAAAATTACCGGTCTTGTAGGTAAGAATTGTACTCCCGAACTGTAGGTATTGCAATAAGCCACCAAAGTACTAATCGGTAAATAATGAGAGGATTTCTAGGAGGAATCCAAAGGCAAAATTTGAGGAAAAATGTATTCAGTTCAACGGTCAAGAACACAATGCAAAGGGTAAGAACTTGTATGAACCGCCATGGACCAAGAAATGGGTGCCATTCATCTTTGTCCCAATGTGCAGGGGTAAATTGACACAATGTTCGTTTTACCTGGTTAAAAGAAAGTAATTAGTTTGATATCAAAAGTCAAAGTCAAAAGAGATGCAACTTTTTTGTTGGGTAAGAAAGTCAAAAGAGATGCAACTTTTTTGTTGGGTAAGATTTTAATGACCTACATTTCCTTATTTACCCAAGATGATCAATAAAAATACCAGTTGATGTTTCTTGATAAGAATGGGGCATTTTGGGTATATTGCATAATGTATATTAGTAAATTAGAGTCAAGTTAAACATTGTATATAGTTTGAAACATAAAAAGGGTTGAAGATAAACAGAGACATACTTTGCCCAAAATATTTGGCTGACGACTAATTCCAACCCATTCATATGTTTTACCATCAAAATAACGAACAGTGTGCATTCCTGCCCAGATACCTTTCAAGTAAAGCAAAAAAATAATCAGCACTATGGGTATGAATTGTTTTCATCTATTACCCAAATGAATTATGGTGAAAAATAGGAATAAAGCATCATCAGGTTTTTACAAATTCCTTACCCAACCAATTGCAGATTATTATATCAAGAACAATGCTGTCCCACCAGCACTCGTTGAAATTCGGTAACATGTGACGAAAAGTAAGCTGAAAAAGGAACGTAAAACATTATGCCTGAAGAAATGTGATATTTATTGTAAATGAAGGCCATTCAACCCATTTACTGATGAATGGGCATTTTGCCACCTCAATTTTCAAAGCATTGAAAGTTCAAACAAGAAACTGGAAATGTAAAAAAATAACAAACAAATAAATATGACCTCCATCAATTCAAATCCAATCGATAGTACCCACAAAAGGGGTTGATTACGAATCATTATTGCCTTTCCCCACCACCCAAATAAATGAGCCAGAACAAATTCATCAAAAAGTGTCTCCTGAATTACAAAACATATTCAGCAGACTGCAAAAGACACAATCATTGGAAGGAATAGAAAGTTAGAAGATTGTGAAAGAAGAAATCATACATAAACATTTATAAACCTGTTAGTAGGATTCTCAGGTACATATATTCGACAATCAGCCCCGTATGATCTTTCAGGAAGTTCTAGAAAGGCATTACAAAGATAAAATCAAAACATTAGATAAACGGATATAACTATATAAGCAATTTTTTTAAGTTGATACTTATATTCGTTTTAAAATTTGTGACCGTTATTCAAATATCTAAAATAATGACATGAAAACTTTTCATTAGTTACCAACACCAAGATCAGGATGGAGATACTTCATAAACTGCCTGGCATCATTGCGGTTCTGAAAGATAAGATATAAAATGATTTTGTATGGTGATACAACAAAGTAAGAAACACAAGGCTACTGACCTGAAAAAGCAAAAATGTCAAAGAAACAAGGTAAGTAATAGCCATGCCATGAACAAGGCGCCAGATTGCAGGATGTGGCCTTATTAGTAACCTATAAAATCATATACATAAATGTCATAAATCCTTTTGAATGTTGATACTCTTTGTCTAAAAGCGATGAGTTAACATCTAACATATTTGGAAAGATTTAAAGTTCCTGGTACATAATCTTTTATGTCTACTAATTTAGAGAAAACTGTGTGACTTACGTTGAAGGAGCTTGAAGCAAGCAGTAAGTCAGAAAAACTGCAATCATTGCCCATATTCCCCTTCAATTTGAAATCAACATTCGAATGTTAGTTTCTTTACAGATACAAATCATGTGAAACAAGCATTCACCTTTTGACTGATGTTACAATATCATCTGATGAATTGCTCTCAGGATCAAGAGCTCCACTTGCCCAACTGAAAATCAAGTTTACTTAGTAATGGATTTAGAATAATTGAAAACATGATACAGATTACGAGAACACATACATCAAACAGCATGAGCCAATAAATAACAATGTAATGGTTCGAGGTTTGTAAGCCCACGCGGTCCATGGGTCCAGTTCATCATCAGATGTAAAAGTGATCAGCTGACTTTGCTGAGCCATATGGTCTTTTCTCCTTTCCCTCTTATAACCACTAGATTCCATAAGATGTTGTATTACAGACTTCAAAGAATCACTGCAGTCATGAAACATGTAATCCGATGATAAAAAAAAAGGTAAGAAACCTATATTAGAGTTGAACATTACACATAAATTTTC
Source organism: Mikania micrantha (assembly GCA_009363875.1). Lineage (NCBI taxonomy): Eukaryota > Viridiplantae > Streptophyta > Magnoliopsida > Asterales > Asteraceae > Mikania > Mikania micrantha. Next base: position 94,302,769 of record CM018694.1, read on the forward strand.
TTAGCAATTAAATCCCTTGGAGATTAAAGATAGAACGAATTATATTGATTCACTTGCAACCACTTTGTTACAATTAAGAAAATGATCTGATGAATCAAAACATTACTGAATGACACAACGATCTTTACAGTTGATTTTAATAATCTTCAGTTTATATAATCTTTACTCCATTATCAGTTCACACTTTTGTGATCTCATCCTGATTTCTACATTAATCATAAAACTATAATTTTTTGCACTCAGTGGCATATAAATGATACCCACAGAATAAACAATTAAAAAGATGAAAACAAACTGGACCATACCAGCTTTAATCACAATAACACTATACACAATCTAATCACATTTATCTTTAAATATTAACCACACAGAAAAAAGAACAAAATAACACAATGTTACAGCAATATGCCAAATCAAATCGCAAAATCAAAACCCCTTTTACTTATCAAAAAAATGATACATGTTATAGTAAGGGGAAAAAAAAACATAAACCCCACTTGTATTCGCAATCCAATATCGAAACTCATAGTAGATACAAGAGGATTAAAGTTAAACAAATATAGAAATGGCAACAGAGCGTGCATGACAGTGATGAAACAAGTACCGAGAGATGTCGAAAAACATACATAAGATGATATGAATAACGAAAACAGACTATTAGGAAAGAGAGATTGAGCCCTAGGGCTAGGCGTGAGCTTGAAGAGAAACAGGGATCCGTAGGCGTCTGATCTTGGAGAAAAAAATGAAATGAAATAAAATAAAATAAAATAAAATAGTTGAATGATGGGAGATTTGGGGAATTTGGTGTAAATCAATCAGTGTGTGCGTGTAGTCTGTGAAAAGATTCTTGATAAATTTTGGGGTGTGTGTGTATGAAGGATTTGTATGTATGTGTATTGATGCGTCAGAGAGAACAAGTACGAACGGTCAAAGAGATGCGGAATTTATAAGATTTAGGTTCTTAATTAATTCTGTACTAACGGTAAGCTTAGCTTCTTGTCACCAATGACACCAAATTCCTTAATTAGTGTCTGTAGGAGTTGTATGTTAAACTTCAATTAATGTACTTTCCAAAGGTTTTCTTTGCCATTTGATGGTATACTTTAAACTCACTTAACTGGTAATTACTATTTACTAGACCGGATGACTATTGGTCGGTTCAAACTAATTTTAACCGTATCGTATTAGAATACTCTATTTTACTCTGGTAATCTTGACAAAAAACAGAAAAATTAAATAATTTAGGTAAACAATCATTATAATTTGTGTTAAAATGAGTAATGTTTAGCGTAATATGAGTCAAATTAGATAACTTAAAAAATATATGAATAGAACAAACTTAAACAAGTAAGATTACCTAATAACATATTTAACGAGAAAATTACTAAAAAATATCTCAATTAATAATTAGTTTAGTTACAATCTATTTTGACTTAAAATATTAAAAACTTTACTTTTATATCATGATTAAAGTTTAAGACCTTTAATTGTTGCTTTAACTTTCCTTGAACATATTCTTTTTTATCTTTAATTTAATTTTAGCTTTAATTTTACACTCTCATGGCTTGTGCACATTCATGCATTTTTCACATGTCTATTTTAGTTAGAGAAAACTCTAATAAATTGAGCATTAAACCATGTAATACTCGATTTATTTTGGCGCCTAATGCAATTCATACTGCTATTATGACATAGCATCAAATGTACTCCCCAACTCTATGCTTATTAGACTTTATTTTACGTGAGGGCCTTCTCTTCAGATTTATTAATTAATTTCATTATTGACTTTTACTTTATATCTATCACTTTCCTTTAGATATCATTAACTTGTATATTCATGGATTTCTTGAGGTTGTTTTATCACTTAGTTATTTGGGTGTTAGATCGTTTAACTTTAAAATTTTATACAAGTGTGGGTTAATAAGTGAAGGGGTTGGTTACTCGCAATGAACTTTACTCACTCACATCATACCATGATGTGATTGAACACTTTTGATGCGAGTGAACACTGTAAGTTAGTCACATCCAGTAACAGTGCTTGAACATTTTGAAAGGGGGCGGAAATTTACGGGTCACGCAATACATGTTAATTTGTTGAAGTGATGCGGGTGAAATCATTGCTTAAAATAAAAAAATAACATTTCAGTCAAAAAATTAATACTATGGACTGAAAAAAGAGGGCGATCCGCCTCCCGAGTCCCGGCCACTATTATCCTTCGTCATTGGTCGCATCACACCATCACTATCACTCCTAGTTGGATTCCCACATGATCATTCATTTGCATCTAGGGACACTCACTCTCATCATGGTTTATTGTGAGTGATTTAAAGTGTTCACAAGTATTGATAGTGATACGAGTGTCTTGTTTGCTCACTCGCATCATGAGTAACTCGCTACTTCTCTAGAATTGTTCTGCTCTCATCAATGGTGATGAGATGGTGGTGACTGGTGACCAATGTTTTCATAACCGGACCGGACGTCGAACCGGTCTCCTTACTGGTCAGAGGTCGGACCGGTCGAACCGGATGATTTTATATACATTTTATAAATATATATAGAAAAAATTAAAAAAAAAATAAAAAAACGGTTCAACCATCGGTTCGACCGGCCGGTTTACCCAAAAACGGCCCAGAACCCCTAACCGGACCGGTCCGACAGGCCAGTCCGGTCCGGTTTTCAAAACATTGCTGGTGACCATAGACTCACTCACATTGGTAGTTACTTGGGTTATCAGTGGTAAGACCAAGGTGTTTCTTCTCCCAGCCATATTTCTTACATATATTGCTAACCAGGCTTAAAGTAAGGTCTTGGTTCCTGGTAAGACCAAGACAACCCTTTCTTACAGCTCTCCTAGCCTTCCTGGTACCCACACTTCTCTTATCTCTTATCTTTCATAATTACTTGTCTATATGATTGTATATTCTTCATAAATGTACTGACTTGAGCATCGGAGTGCCCTCGGGTGAAATCCCCTTGGGCCCTCTAACGTAAATCTTCTATGTTGTTGCAGATAGGTTCCATACCCGGGATAGCAAGGCGTAACCTGACTAGGGATAGCAAGGCATTACTTGACCCAACATCATGCCCGCTCGGAGTAGGATACTTCAATAGTCTCATATCAACCACCAGACTACAGGAAAAAGATGAAAAGAATACCTAAAAGGTTTAATGATTACTTCCGTTAGTTAAATGTCAAAAAATGAAGTTAAATGTTGAGAAGATACAAAGAATGATAAACAAAAATCTCAGATATAAAACTACTATTTGTAATTATCAGCTATCTAGCAGGCCGAAATTGTGAGAGCGCCACACGAATGAAGCAAGATATTAAGGAAAATATGAAATGTAATTTTATTTTTAAAAATGTGTACATGTTTTTTTTAATGCTTAAAATTTCGTTTGTTATTAAAAAAATAATATTAACTTAACGCTTTTTTTTATTATTTTATTTTGTCATATATTATGAAATTAAAAAATGTTTTTAGATTAGATAAGAAATAGATAATTAAATAATAATAATAATAATAATAATAATAATAATAATAATAATAATAATAAAGTTATCATTGTTACCAACCAACTCATCCTTAGCAACAATAACGGACTATAAGTTGTGATATAGGACTGACATGATAATATGCTAGACATGTCACAATTAAACACGATAAAATAAAACTTGCAAACGACATGTGCTAGACATTAACAGTATATGATAATTAATCTTGTTATTTTTCAAAACACAAACATATACACGTTTAGAAAAATATATATGATAAGACATGCTTAAGAACATGATAAAAACTATATATTTATATGTTTTGATAAAGTCAAATAAATATACACATGTTGACAAATGTTTGAGCAAATTTAAAAATGTCATTAGAAGGTTAAAACAAATCAGATTAAAACATATTATTACAAGTCATTAACCGGCTAAAAGGTTTAAACAGTTCGTTAACAACTATTTAGACATGATTTTTATTGTGTCTTAAACGTATTGACATCTTTACGTTACAAAATATGTTTAAGTTTAAACACGAACTTTATTAATTTCATGTCATGTCATGCATTGTTGATATGTTCATGTTAAAAAAATTTAACACTACGACTCTACGAGGAGGTAATTTTTTTTCTATTACTAACATGATTGATTTTTTTTACTGTTTTTGAGCATCTAAGTCAATCATCACTTAACAAACGGATAACGTGATCTCATTATTTAGAAGAACTCACGCTAAGAAAACTGAGTGCTCATCTAGAAACAATTATTTCAAAAAGCCTCAAAATTAAGACATTCTATAAATAAGTCAAGAGGCTATAGGTAGGCTAGAAGCTTTTTAGTATTGATATTTAGATGCGTTCACGATCCGGTTTTTTCTATTTTTAGGTGGAACCGTAAACTAATTAACCATTACTCCCAATTTTTGAGTAATGAAGACCAAAACATAACCATTAAAAATAAAAAGCGAACCAAACAGAACCAATGTTGTAATAATCGCTAGTTAGTCGGTGGGGTGGGGACTAGAGATTAATCGGGATCAACAGTTTAGTTCGGGTTTGGTTTTACGGTTTGGACATTTCTGTTCGCTAAAAATAAAAACCGGCTCAAACTGAACTGTTTTACGGTTTGAGACGAGGTAATGACAACAAGTCCAAATACATTTTTTTAAATGGCATTTAAATCATGAACTCAATATACACACATATATATGTGTACACATACATACATCCAAACACATAAATGCATACACACACATTTATATGTATATATATATATATATAAACATATGATCTGTTCTTATTTTTCGCAAACTATTTTTTATGCTATGGGTTCAAAATTTTGAAACAAATCAATCGAATACTTGTAAAAAGCCAACCATGAAACCAAATTAATAACTAATTTTGAGTTGTTACAGTTTGAAACCATACCGTAAACACCCCTTTTGATATAAAAGATTTGCCGATATTAAAGATTAGCTTAATACGGTGGTCCAATACGGTCAACCATGAAACCAGGTCAACCAGACACGACTTATAAACATGGCACACTGCAGTCATTCTGACATGTTTCAATTTTTTTTTTTTGTTAAATTTAGAGCTGTCATCATCAATCAAGAATCTCTCTCTTCATTATTGTTTTCTCTCTCATTTGGTTATATTTTTATACTAGGTTAACACCCGTGTATTACACGGGTTAATCATCAACGAAAATAATTATATTGTGTTTTTAAACACTAAGTTTTTTAATATTTGTTTCCTTAAACATTTTGTTATAAAAATATTGTTTTTAAAAATTGTATATTTTATAATAAATTGCTTTGTTTTCTAATATTAATATATTTTAAATGTATTAGCAAATATTTTTCTTAATTTAAAAAAATGTGTAAAAACATATTTAATATTTAATATTATTATTTAATATGACGTGTATTTAATAGGAGAGATAGATGGGAAACCAAAATTAAGGTGCTTTAAAAATGTGACATGTGTCTAAAGAAACTTTGATTTATTAGAATATTACGTTGTTATTGTTTATTTTAAACTTCAATTGTCGAGCCCTTCCTCTCTATCTTCCATTCCTCCTTGTTTTATGCTCCCTGTTAACCAATATATATATTAATATCGCATAATTGCATGAGTGCATTTCGTAAATAAAAAGAAATAGAATGAGAAAAGTATAAAACTAAACTTTTATAACTATGTTAAAACTGTTGGAAGAATGTAAATTTCAAATAGGTAAGGGTTCAAAGTGTTATTTTTCTTAATTGTTTGTTAATTGTTCAATCTCGGTAGGTTTTACAAAAAACATGTGTTATATGAGTTAAATAAAATAATTAATAATAAAGATTTGAAATAAGAAAAGCAAGAAAATCAAATTTTGGTTCTCATATTTGACGTTAATAATTACTTTTTTATCAGCTTACATTATGATTTTAGGTTTGATGTTAGACAGGTTTTAGAAGTTTAATACATTTAATTTCTTATGGTTACTTTTTTTTAAAGAAGTATGTGTATAAAACCAATAATAAAATAATCGAACATGCACCTTTTATGTACATTCTTGAAAAAACAAAATTGTATAAACAAAAAAGAGAAGTTTTCAATAAATGTTGTATAAGCATAATTTGCTAAAATGTGCAATTTTACAAATACTGAATGTAAGATATGCACTTTTTGACATACCAAATTAATAAACGAATGACATGAATGTTGCGTTTTGAGTTGCATTTTTTTTTTTTTTTTTGGGTAGTTTGTCACATGAAATAACAGTATATGAGTAGCGACTCATCAACAAATAGTCCAACTCCTTGTGGCCCAACTACCAATTATAGAAAGTTAGAAACGAAAAGAAGTGGGCCCCAGTCGTCTTGACCGTTATGTGCCTGTATGTAGACTAATGAGTGATCCGATAAGGCCCAAATCAAGGCTGTTCTTGCTTTGCATCGATGGCCACCACAGAATTCATGAATCATTTGTGTTGAATACCTTCTCTAATATTCCAATTTACCGACTTTTGTTCTATCCTCCCTAACGTAAATGCATAATCAATTATTTGTAAAAAGTTAACTTTTAGATGGAAACAAGTTGCATTTTACCTCAACTAAGATTTTTTAGCAACTAATTATAGAATACATGTTCTACAAAATATGAAATTTTTTTATCATCACTCGATTTTATCTGTCACTTTAACAAAAAAAAAAAAAAAATACGAGCTAGTAAACATATGTCATGTGTCAATTTTATTAATATATTCCGGCAACCTAACCCATTCTTAGATTGGTGACATAATCTGATTGTTATTTTAGGTTGTTGATTTCTTATTATTATTTTCTTAATTCAACTTAACTTAACATTCAGATGATGAGATTGATATTTGTTGCTACAATGTTCTCCCTGGCTATCTTCTTCGGTGTCTCTGCAAAAACAAGCAACACCCGTTAACATCATCACAGGAGGTGTCTCATGTGGTCAAGACTCCGATATGAGAATAAGCAAGGTTTCTACTGAAAGAGATAGCAAGTAAAGAGAATGATCGAGTAAAGTTGTGTCCTTTACCTTGCCAAAGTCCCTCCTTACTTATAGACGGCTGACCTGCCTTAGCAGGATCTCTTGCTTTCCGCTTCTGCCTGTTAATCTTCCTTGTAGGAATGAAGCTTTCCTTGGAACCTGATATCTTTCCATTTGGGTGAAATAAATTGACCACTGTAGCGTTCGTTTATCTATGTGCCCAACTTTTCCTTATACACATGCGTTTACTTTTACCCGAGATGTGTCCGTTTCATGCGAACGGCAAGATCCTTCTTTTTGTTGTTAGGATTTACTTGATTATCCTTCCTCTTTAGTCAGCTTGTTGATGACCAAGCATTTCCGCTCTAACATTACATCCTTGCTAACGTTACCTGTGATAGAAAGTCACTGCTTTAAGCCACAACTTTGCAGACTAAGCATTGCTATGCTAGCCCGGCTAGGAATTCCTTAACTTCTATCCCTTGGCCCGGCGTTACCACCGTTATTACCTAGATGTTAGCTCCTCCGTCATGAGTTGGCAGGGCATGCCTTGCTAAGATTGCTAAGGCAAGTCATACCCTACATCAGCTTTGTTCTTTTTAGCACGGCTAAGCAACCCTTGACTTTGCTAACCTAGTTGTTCGTATCAGGAACACGAGATTGAGCCTACCTCCGTCATCAATATTAGAGAATTTTATGTTAGGGTGCCACAATAATATTCGATAAAGTTTAAAATTATTATTATATATATATATAGTCATCAAATAAAAATAAATTAACCAAGTTAAAAAAATCAAATTACAGAAGGATATGAATGATGAGTTATTGTTGTATTCAAATCAAGTGAAAGTCTTATTTTTATCTTAGGCACATCCACCATCCTACGGCCAACCTCCACTAACTCCATGGTGTTCTCTCTCTCTCTCTCTACTATATCTTTACCCTCTCTTCCACCATCAAATCAAATGCTTTGTTGGTCATTGATATTTGTGGTTCTGCTATTGATAATAATGCATCGCATCACCCAAAAATCATGAAGTATGGTGGCATAAAAAGACGGCTTAAATAGAGCACATGAAAATCTATAGCTTGAATGGAGTTAGAAAACAGATCAAAGAGACGTATTACTATTCTTTCCTTTCATCATGTATATATATAACAACTTAAATGAAAATAGATATTAATATTTATACTTTAAATGTATTCTTGATTCGATTCGACCGACCACATATATTGGTAAATATGGAGTACATTGATAAATATATATGGCCCTCATTTTGAGTTCAATAGACAAATGGTCAAAAGCATCACCACATTAATGTATAGGAATCAATGATTATAAAACAAGTATCACTCTGTTTCTTCCGACCCTACTTTTGTTAGTATATGATACTTTCACGCATACTACACCCCATTTTGCATTCGTTGCTGGTCCAACTCCATCCAAACTCCAAGCATATATGCAAACAAAAAATTTATATATATACACATCTTTTAATTTTCTTGCTTCTCTATCAAATTTAATTGCTTATGTTTATTATTTACTCATGTAACTATTTAAGAAATTTGTGTATTTTACGAAATTGGATTAATAAAATATCAAGTTAAAGAAATAAAATAGTTGTAAAAAGAATTATAAATAACGAAAATATTCATAAAGTGCATACTAACAAAAAAATAAATAATAAATTATTAGTTAATTTCTAAATATACAATTTTTAATATCATTATTATTTAATAATATAAATAATAAGTTGCTTCAATAAATTATTATAAGTAATTATTTAATAGGAATGATAAACAAGATAATAATTAATATATAACATAGATAATAATTAATATATAACCAACCAAATGAATTTAATATAAAGTTAATTACAAAATTTATAAACATACAATATTTTTATATTTAAAAGATTCAATTTAAGTTTCTAAACATCATCAATTTCAAATTATGTTTGTTAAATTATTATGAAAAAAAAAAAAAGAATAATAACAATGCTAATTAGATTTGTTTATTCAAAACTCAATATTTTATGCAGCTTTATATTATCTGTATTAACTTATATTTAGAAATATACAACCAAAAAACACAAATTTATAATTCGTTAGAGACCTTTTTTTCTCAGCTTGTCTGGGACACTTATATTTTTAGAACCGCTCATGCACGAATGCATCGTCCGTATATATTGTTTAATTGAAAATTAATAATAGTTCGAGAATTAAAATAACAATTTATAATAGTAATTTTTTTATCTTAAAATTAAAGTAGAGAATAGTTATTTTTATACCTTTTAAACATGATAATTTACTGTTTTTGATCTCAAGCATTCAGTTCTCATTTTCTCCCTCAAACCCCAACTAATCTACTCCTAAACTACATTAAATAAATCTTGAACCTTAAAACGTCTTAGTAAGAGACGTAATCATTTAGAAACATGGCGATAGCTTCTATCGGGTTTCTTTGATCATCAGATGCTCACATAAGAGAGCTTTAGTCAATTTAATGACAACCGTACCCGAATATGAAGCTTAGTTGTGGTTCTTGTTGCTCTTCTTCATAATCATTGATATGCTATTGATAGTTTCTTGGGTCACATGATTGCCACCCATAAGCCAACCCAAAGCCTTGGAAGCTGCATCTTTTTCAGCTTGTTTCTTGTTGTTGCAAGGCCGGCCCATGATCTGCATGCCATTGAATTCACAAACAGCCATAAACTGGTTGTTTGACGAGCTAGTCCTGTACATTGGTGCACTATAACCCGCTCTAGCAAGTAATGTTTGGAGTTGACTTTTGGAATTATCACCTCCTGGTCCACTTTCTGGCTCACAAACTAGTGTCGGTGGAAGTGATGGTGATGCAACAGAAGGTATTAAATTGCTATGTATCACCTGGTGGTTATATACAAACCTGCCACCACATTGATCCCCCGAGAGCAGTAATTGTATAGCAGATATAAGCTTGCGGTGGGCTTGTAAGTTCATTTTTGGATTTATCAACTGAGACAAAAAGAGGGAGAGAAAGGTCAGTCAAAAAACATGATAAAAACTCTAAAGGCAAATCACATAATAAAGGTCGCAAACTATGGTCTGATTTCCGTTCCGCATACTTTACTCTGAAATAACTCATCAAGCTCTCGCTTTAAAGTTTGATACATTATTGCTACTGCAGGTTCCATGAAGAACTCCAAGTATCCACCCAACATTTTCACGTGTCCCTCCTGCTTAAAATAGCAAATATTTATAAATCAAGAGGATATATCGAAAGGGTTCAATTTTAACCCATTTACATACGAATGCTTTTGATTGAAAGATTTAACAAAAAGTAGTTACAGGTCAGCCAACCCATACTAGAAAATATCCATAATGTGACGTAAAGAAAGGAAATACACTTACAACATCACCCTTTAAAATGCTTCCTCCAAATAGGAGTAGCATTGAATCAGATACAGCCGTTGAATCTTGAAGGTAAACAGAGTTGACTTTGACCTTTTTGTTGAAGACCAGCCAGGGGTATGATATATTAGAAGCACGTGCATTAATTGATTTCTGACACAGTAAAAGAGAATTTATATCAATTTTTTAAATGATGATGCCAATCTTTATTACATAGAATATATCTTGAAAGAAAATACAAAATAGTGAACTCACCGAATGTAAAAGCACCAAACCATCTTCCATTGTTTTCAGCGACAAGGAGTTTTCCTTGTACTGGAAATACATTCTTGTTAGTAGACACAAAGATAAGATCAATAGAAAAAAGTCATAGATAATGGATACTTCAAAATCGTAAATGCAAATAATTACCACAACAGAGCAGATTCCTGGATACAATCCAGAACAGATCACTGCACGAACAAGATTCTCATCAAAGCTATAAGTGTTGTAACTGCTCGCCTTGTCGTCAATAAGACGGATGTTTTTCAGAACAGATTGAATTTCCCTTCGAAAAGAATCAATTGCTTTCATTGACTGTGGGGAGAGAAAGTTCTTCCGACAGTACTTATAACCTATTAGCTTTTGTTCAGCTACTTTCCAACCATTGTATGCCCGTACAAGAGCAAGATGGTCACTAAATCCATGAGAAAATTGTGCTTTGGCAGCCTCTGCCAACTGTAAAAGCCATAACAGTTATAAATTATAGGGGAAAGATCAAATAAGAAGAGATTTTTGCCTAAGAAGTGTAAGGACTAATAATAATTTGAAATTTGGCATGATAATTTACGTATACTTCATTTTTTTGTACTAGATTTTTATTTTTTATACTATATTATTATTTTTTGTTCTTCGTTTTACTTATACTAGATTTTTGTGTTTTTTGTAATACATTTTTATTTTTTTGTACTGCATTCTTATTTTTGGTACTGGATTCTTATTTTTTGTACTGGATTCTTATTTTTTTGTACTGGATTCTTATTTTTTATGTACTGGATTATGTTTTTTGTACTGGATTGTGCCACATGTCAAATTTCTATTGTTTCTTACTCTTCTTAGGCAAAAATCTCTTCTTATTGGATCCAACCCCATAAATTATAATAGCATGCATATAAACATTTAGTTATGTAATAAAACCAGAAAGATAGTTAACCTCCTTTGTTTCCAAAGGTGCTAGGAAAGGATCCCTAACACTAAGACCAGCCACAATGGTCAATATAGGGTCAAGGCAATTTAAAACTGCACTCATTACAAGCATCTTTCCATGTTTAGGCTCCATTGGAAGCATTGCCAAGTAGCCACCTACGACAACTCCAATTTAGGGAAACTAAAAAAAAAATACAAAATCTAGAGATAACAAGATGTGTGGTTTATAATATTTTGAAATAGATACTGTGTAGTTACAGTAACAAATATTAAAACATACATTAATAATCTGCATCATATATAAACCCAACTTAGGAGATTGTATGCACTAAATAGTTAAATACTTTGGGTGACTTTCAAAATGTCACCTTGGCTATAAAAAATTGATTTGACCCCTTGAGATAAACACAACCTAAACCGACAGGTAAAAAATGTCACATCTGATTAATTTCTACCTACCCAATATGGTCAGATTTTCATTCTCATCCAAAGCACCAATTAGCTTGAGATATTCAATAGCATTTTGAACCTACAAACATATGAATCATATTGTTAACTTGAAAAATCATGCAAGTAAATTTTGCATCAATAATCACCTTTGAAACAAGATTGGAAAACAAAGTTGGCATTACCGCTAGCAACTCAGGCGACTGCAGAGCCCTAGATAAGAATCCAGAAATACTGCCAAGGTTCAAACTTTTGATTTGAAGACAAAGGGATTGCAAAGGGGACTTCAGTATCTTTGGCAATGGATAATCAGCAAAATCATCATAGACACATTTGGGATAAAGATGGTAACATCCTCCTGGTTGAGCACGACCACACCTTCCTCTCCTCTTAATAACCAATCACAGATAAATGATAGAACAATATACTTGTGTGATACAACAATGATCGTTGATCATTATGGGTTCGAGATGAAAATGGTAGCTTTTAGTACGTGTGAGGTTATGTTGACCCACAAACTTTTTTGTTTGTATTCTTGAAATAGTCGTAATCAGTTAATGTGTACATTCTGATAACGAAAAAATTATTGCAGTAATAATCCTAGAGACTACAGTTGTGTTTGGCATTTGAAAGTTCATATACACAAACTAGGATCATATTTATTAGTGCATGTTCTTTTATGTTATAAGCAGGATGCTAATAATCATATATGTCAATATCTGATATCTAATATTTTCTTATAACGAATTAATGTAGTTTAGAACATGTCCAACAAAATGAGGATGAATTTTAATCATCAACTTAACTTTGCCACTTTGGCAAATAAAACGAAAAAATATATATGTTGCTTATTACTGCTAAATGTTTTTACCACTATCATTATTCATTACTGCATTATTCATATCTTTCTGATCAAACAAAAGACATGCAAATAAATACAATATCTGAATTCTGAATCTATGTCCAGTAAAATTGGATATAGTCATATCCACAATTCGGTGAAAGGAAGTGGGCATGGATCTGACCATATTTGATCCATATAGACAACACAATAATAACAAACAAGCAAGCATACCCAATAAAATCCCACTCGATAGTAGGGTATGGGAAGGATGGGATGGGACATGCCTTGTTATTACCCCATTGGATAGAAAGGGTAATTCTAGAGAGACCCCTATGATGGTATTAGGGTTTTATGAATAAAGTTTTTGTATTTCTTTTAGCTATAATACACCCCCACAAGATGGAGGAGTTGTCAAATACTCCAATCTTGGATTATAGACGAAGGAACGAGCTTCAACTGAGTGGTTTTGTTAGCGCATCTGCAAGTTGATCACTTAAGTTTATGTGAAAGATTTGATGAACTGTTGACTACTTTTTCACATACAAAGTGATAGTCCAAAGCCGCATGTTTCATGCGTGAATGATAAATTGGGTTAGCACATATATATGTGGCACTTGTGTTATCACAAAAAAGTGTAGGTGGCGAGGACTATGTGACACGAAGATCATTGAGCAAATTTTGGGTCCATGAAATCTCAACTGCTTCAACGGCTAGACCTTGTATTCAGCTTTGGTTGATGATCGTGAAACAGACTTTTGATGAACAAATTTCCATGAAATAATATTGGATCCTAAATAGAGAATAAGTTGTAGTAGTTCATCCTTCATTTGAGATTCCACTCGAATCAGAATCAGAAAATGTCTTTAAATCAATAGAGGAACCCCATTTAAGATATAGGCCATGATGAAATGTACCCTTTAGCTAATGTAAGACATTTTTTAATGTCTGCCAGTGAATCTCAAACGGATAGTGCATAAATATAGCTAGCCGATTTACAGCAAAGGATACATCAAGCCTTATGAAGGCCAAGTACTGTAGGGAACCCACAAGCTTCCGATATGGTGTAGGATCAACACTTGGTGAGCCGTCCATGGAAGTGAGAACAATTGAAGAGTTTAGTGGAGTAGCCATTTCATTGCACCATATGAAACTGAATTAGAAGATCTTGAATATGGTGATGTTGGGATAAAAATAGGCCATTGGTGGTAGGGATAACTTCAATGCCAAAAAATGGTGTAGGGGACCCAGGTCTTTTATGGAGAACTTGTTGTCTAAAAAGCGAATGAATTGATGAAGAAAGACATCGTTATTACCCATGAGAACAATATCATCTACATCGACCATAAAGATGCATAAGATATAGTCCTGATTGTAGATGAAAAGGAATCAGCTCTTGACTTGGGAAAGTCATATGTATGAAGAAATGAGGTCATTCCATGCATTTTTCACATCATGTTGGCGTAAACTTTGTGGAGGCCAATTATGGTAGAGGGCAAAGGATGGAAAAACATGAATAGTCAGTCATATGGTAACCGGACTAAAAGTATCAAAGTAATTCTTCCTGTATTGTTGTAAAAAGCCTTTTGCAACTAGATGGGTCTTATATATAGAAATTGTACCATCATGGTGTCATTGACATGAAAAACCCTTTTACAACCAATGGGATTGTGGGAGACTCATGGTACTAATTCCCACGTCCCATTTTTCATGAAGGCATTGAATTCTTCGTCCATCGCTTGACACCATTGTGGATCTTTGAGAGATTAATTATGTGTATGAGGTTCAATGGTTGTAGGAATTGGGTGAAGAGTTGTGGCGTTTATGAATGAATCATCGAAGCATTTTGGGTTTTGTTTTCTAGAGTGTGGTGGTTGTGATGAAGTAGAGTTAGGAACAGCATGGTGTTGAGCATTCACAGTGTCCACATTGTTGTTTTAATGTATAGTTAGCAGTGGTTAACACGGGTTCAAAAACTGTCATTTGTATCTTTAGGGTTCTCTCAAAGTCTATCAGGCTGTCAAATAATTTAGAATAAGACGGCGGTGCCTCACGCACCTTGAGAGCAGCGACAATGGTGTCGTATTCATCACCAAGTTGTGACAGGATATGAACCAGCAAGTCTTCCTCAGCAACATGACTTTGTGCAAGAGCCAAGTCATCTGCAATGGCTCTCATGTCTTGAAGGTATTCTGCTATGGAACAAGTACCTTTTGAATTTTTTACAAGCTTAGACTTGAGAGAGATTATGTGAGACCGAGATCCACTAGCAAAGCTTGTATTGAATCGTTCCAAGGCGTCCCGGGAAGTTGTAAGTTTGTAACAGATGAGATTAGTGGTTGAATCAAGTCCAAGCAGCAGGCCGACAAGATCAATGATTATTATATGATCCTAGGCTCCTATCAGTACCAAAAGAAGTAGGTTGGATTTGGTTTGGTCTCATATTTTTCGTCATGAAACTGCTTTGAAGGAAGTTGATTACTAGTGATAAAAGCATCAAGTTCAAGCCCTATTAGGGTTGATTGACTTGAAGTGCCAAACAAGGAGGTTGCTGACGGTGAGCTTGATTGGAAAATGAGTTGCAGCAATGATTTGGATTGTGGATTTTGAAGCCATTGGAATCGCAAAAAGTAAAAGAACAAGGGATTGTATTGACTCTTTATATAAACTACAGCTCCGATACCATATGATGGTATTAGGGTTTTATGGATAATGCTTCTGTATTTCTTTTAGCTGTAATAACCCCTGGCTCAGCAAGCCTAAATGTGACTAGAAGGAAAATATGAATTTATCTACCTTCAAACAAAAGTATCTAGTGAAATCAAACTAAAGTAGTAAGGTCTAAAATGGTGAGATAAATGAAAACCATACCCCAATCCCAATAGGATAAAGAGGCTTCTCACCTTTTTCTTATTTTATTATATTTAGTTTACTATTTTTTTATCTTATACCCACATAGAAAGAACATCCATAAAACAAAAGAAAGAGCAAGATATCATAGTAAATATGTGACGACGCAAAAAGAAAATTCAATTTCTTATCTTGTCCAGTTGAAATTTTTCCATTTTTACTTTATAAGCAGAAAAGTTGTTTTGGACTATCAAACATATGATCTCAAATTCGTATTGTAATATATATTTTTTGAAAGGAGCTTACTTGTATAGCAGAAACCTTGGATATCCAAGAAGGAAGCAAGCAGGGAGTATTGTTGAGTGCATCATATGATGCCTCTTTAGCCTTACCACAATCAATGACAAAAACCAAGTCATCAATTGTAATACTGGTTTCAGCAATATTTGTAGCCAACACTATCTTCCTCATCCCAGTGGCTACCTTCTCAAATATCAACCTCTGCATGCATTGCAAAAAAAACAAAAAGAAAAAAGAAAGCGGCTAATTATTAATTTTAAGATGTGGTGTGAAGTCTGAAGATGCATATTAGGACTACCTGTTCTGAGCTGGACATAGAACTATGACATGTCAGCAACAAAACTCGATCTTGATCTCCCAAGACTGAATGAGCTTGTAGCTTCTCCTTTAAAGCGCTTATGTCATCCCACCCAGTCATAAATACTAAAACACCACCAGGTTTTTCATTTTCACATATATTGCATAGTATGCATTCTATAAGGTTAAAATTTATGCAATCTGGATTCCAGCAAAGCAAAGACTCTTTTGTCTGTTGGCTGTATCCACTGTAGTCAGCAGATACAAGTGCTTCCTACTTACAAATTTACACAACATACATACTTTAGAAACATAAACCATGAAGGAATGTAGTTTATAGATAATTAATGTCTACCCCAACAGCTGCAATAATTTGGCTCTTCCTTTTGTTTAAAGTCTGTTTATTTAATTTCCAAACTTGACCATAATCATTAATTTGATTATCTGCTGTCAATATGTATCCAGTTGATTCCAGAATATTTTCCAGAAAATGGGTACGCACAGGATAAGTCACGCCCTGTATGCAAGGAGAAAAAATAATATAAAAAAATGAGTTTTATCCCCAAGCCCTGACTTATGAAGTATGCTTCAATCTTCATACAAGATAAAGAATACCGGTATCTGGATCAATGGAGCACCATCAAAGTAAGAAGAAAAAATCTCTGCATTTACAGTTGCACTCATCAACACAAGCCTTAGTTCAGGCCGACAAGGAAGTAATTCTTTCATAATGGTAAGCAGAAAATCTGGCACAAAATAAAAAAAAAATTATAAATGAAATTCATACCCAGAAATGTTTTTTGCATAAGCTTACCTTCATCAATTCCACGTTCATGAACCTCGTCCATGATAACATGAGTCACACCTTTCAAATCTTTATCAATCAGCAATCTTCTCAATAAAATTCCACTGGTACAAAATAGCAGGTGGGTATTCCTTCCTTTCTTACCCTCTAGCCGAACTTTATATCCAACCTTCAAGGAGAGGAAGACTTTAGAAGACAAGAGTCAATTTAAATACAAAATGAAAATAATAATGGTTACATTTTCACCCAATTTCTCGCCTCTCTCAACGGCAATTCTTTCAGATACAGACATAGCAGATATTCTCCGAGGTTGAGTACAAATGATACTACATGTGGCCCCACGTAATGAATTAATCTCAGATTCCAAAATAAACTGGGGAACTTGTGTTGTTTTCCCACAACCAGTTTCACCTGAAATGATCACAACCTGTAACAGGAACATTATCTGATAAGTAATCAAATCAAAACTAACTACTGAAGATGTGCAATGGCAGATGTATGTTTTAAGGTGTAGTCAAAGGACAACCCCCATATTTCTTTTTTAACAATACTAAGTATGTATTATGTGAAAATTTGCAAAAACTACTTGAAAGCTGCAGTTCTTCCTATGACAACTGAAAACCATAACTGAAAGTAATCGTTCTTTGAAAGGGAAAAAATGACAAAAAGGCACCACCAACTCTGATATTCCCAGAAATGCGACTGATTACATGCACACACATCATTTGTAGTAACATTAGAAATGTTAATTGGACAAAATTAGAACAAGCTTCATTCATGGAAAATGTGAAATCTAGCAAAGATCTCAAACTCCGATATACCTGATTTTTTGAAATGTATTTCAATATAGCATCCTTCACTTTGTAAGCAGGGAGACTCCTGCGGAACGCAAGCATCTTCTGACCTTCTGCAGATTTCTATTAAGAAAACAATCATTCCCACAGTATCATATCCTTGATAAGTAACACCTAAACACGTAAAAAGTATCCCAAAAATGTTGGTAATCAAGTGATACACAACAGAAGCAAACAACACACATGCACAAACGATTGTCACACGTAAACAAAAAAAATAAGCAAACATGCAATATAACATGGTTCAATTTCGGTGTGAAATCTACGTCCACAGAAGCAAGTCAAGCAACCAGGATTTCTCTTTATTAAGGTGCTCAAAGATTATAATTACATGCATGGTATATATAGACATAGATTGGGGTTAATAAGTTAGGTAAGAAACATAATCAAGGCTTTAAATAGATAAACTACTACCAAAACAAAGCCCATAGGTTAGATAACCCAACAAAAAATCATGCAGACGAGTTGATTGCTCATGCTAGAAAATTGACACAAAATGTTTAGCCAACAAACAACATTTTATTAATTTCCAGTTGACAAGAAAAACAATTTAGCATCATCACAAGCTTTTTTGATGTTCAAGAAGATATAAGGTGAATTACCACCTTAATAAGTGAAGCTTCCTTAGCAAGTAAAGTCACAAAAGCAACACATTACTATCAGATGGCTAGCCTGATTTAGATAAGAAAAAGACTTTCTACAGGAAGATCGGTATACTGCCCATTTGCAATGTGCGCATATAATGTATATATGTGTCGGCCCTCGAGGGGCAAAAGTAAAATTGCACTAAGTTTAATGTTATGTTACCTATTTTTTGTGAAAATAACGTTAAAAGTGTTGGGTTGGTTATTTAATCAGGCATCATGAACCAGGGGTCTCATTGGAAGCAGTCACTATATTTCTATAGAGTAGAGATAAGGTTGTCTACATCTTACCCTCCTCAGGCCCTACCTTAGCATTGCTAATGGTTGGATATCCTAAGTAAGAAATGATGACAATAAGGCCAGTATAATTTATATTCAATTACCATATTGGTGTAATATTTAAAGACCTACTGTTTCAAGTTGAAGTTGCATTATAGTTTCAATCATTAGAAGTTCACATCTGACCAGCTGTATAATTAGGCCAAGCTGATATAAGCATAAATACACCATTTTGCAAAATCTCAAGAAAATTAAAAGATGAAAAGGTTAGAATAATAAGAAAGAACGACCAGCTCAATCTTGAAACTATCTTCAACTAGCCACTATATCACAAAGCAGTTTAATCTCACAGAAACTTGGAATCCCATCCTTCAAAATTTTATTAGTCATTTAGTCCTTATATATTTCTTATATATTTCAAAGCATCATCTAAGTTAAAGTGTGTAGGTTGTATTTTCAATGAAAGGTTTTTCCATTGTGCATATAAAATAGGAAATAGATATAAGATATGAGTTAAATGTAGTAACTACATAACATCATCTTTAGAATAATCTAACCTGCCATGCTTGTTGCTCCATGCTCAATTGCATGCTTCTGCGCCAAATTTCATTGTCTGACACGGCTTTACTTTTTGGGAATGACGCTTTTTGCTCTAAGGATCCATTATTAGCAGTATTGCCACTAATAATTGCAACTGGAAACAACTTACCTTGAGAACCATTCATGCTCTTGGTCTTATGAGAAAGATATGTTCTAAGACGATCACCAACTCTCCTATGCAATCCAGGAGACAAGATCACCTGTTAACTCTTTTAAGTTTCATTAAATGCTTGCAGAATTCATAAATCACTTTTATATAAGTTTTGCTTAATTAGGAAAAGCATAGTTCGAAACATGATACCTCCCTCTGTGGCCTTTTATCATCCAGGTCAAATCTGTAATTTGGTAATGGGACTTTGCTGACAACAACCACTTTGGCATACAAACGGCTGCAAAAAATTACAGTCAAAAAGCCGCTTAAAAGCATATAAAAAGGCATGTACTAAAACTGGTGATATACCTACTTACCTATGCAAGCCTAATTTACTTGCCAGAGATGCTATTTGATCATAAATAATCCTATCTTTCTTTTCTTTTGACACCAGCTCTTGTTTATCCTTGCTGTGCAGTAACGTTGTTAGCCTCCATTTCCAAGAATCTAAGCTATCATACCCAATAACACCCTAAAAATATATGTGCAATTGTTTATAAATATGATGATAAAAAGACATATAGCTAAATTACAAGATGTGTATTATGCTGACAAAGATAAACAGAAGACCCAAAATGCAAGGTCGCTTGACAATTAATTATGAAGTATGAATCGTTATTATCGAAAAATGCATGTGTGAAAATCATATATCATACAACAGTGGATTGCTTGGACACATATTTCTCTCTTTTGTTAATACTCTGCAGAGTAAATTGTCGAGATGGTCCCTGTGTTTTGCTAGGTATTTCACTCTTGGTCCCTAGGCTTCATAAATTATCCATATGGTTCCAAAATTTTAAGCATTTGTAACACACACAGTCCCTAAGTTTGATTTTGGTGAGGAGTAAAATGATTGTATGTGTTACAAATGTTTAAAGGTTTGGGATCATATGGGTAATTTATGAAACCTAGGGAAACAACCATCTCGACAATTTTCAATTAGCCCTATTCTGAGCAACATGACAATTGCTCTTTGGAGGAAAGAGTGTGATTGACCATTCCATAGCTTAGTTTTATTGATTATTACTCTGTGTAAATCTAACTAGTTGGTTCAAGTGTATGCACATAGACCAATAATGTAGATGAACATGGAACATAAAGTGTATGCATAAACTAATACATATTACACCCAAACGTTTTAACAGGAAAGAAAAAAAATCTAGTTCACAATTTAAAACTGGCTCAGAGGCAGATAACTCATAAACACGAATTTTGACTCTCAATTACCTAAATAGCAATTTTCTAGGACAAAACAAATTTAGAAGCAGATCTTTGTTTGGCAAGAGTAAGAAAAGGGGTGTAATATAATTGTGGTTAGAGCATAAGACCATCCACAGCGGTCATCCCACTGAAAATCCATCCCCACTGAAATTTCATGCCACGTCATCATCCCACTGAAAACCACAAAACCCTACAGTGGTCACCCCACTGAAAACCCTTTCCCACTATTCCACTTTATCATCAAATTCAAGAGGGGGACCAATAGGAGTGAAGGGATGCCACGGGGAGCGGGAGCCGTGGAACCCTCCCGGGCGGGAGCCGTGCGGCATGGTGGCGGTATTCCCGCTACACCCCGCCGAAGGGGTAGAGGCCGCTGGGCCGGCGGTGAAGGCGCTGTGGGTAGCCTAATGCAGTGAGTTTGCTACTGCTAAAAATTAAAGACGAAATAAAAGGTAATCTATGCATGGATCACACGAAATAGAAAATGTAACAAGGTAATGAAGATGTATAATCCGTAACTATCAACTGCCAGAGCGAAAGAACACACAAGGCACTCAAATTAACATGCGGATTTTCTTAACGAAGGGATGATCAACCAATTGTCCCCTAAAAACCCTCAAGTTAAGCACGATTGTACGTAAACAATCTAATTCTTGCTGTAAATAATTCGTATTTGATGAATAATAATCGTTCGAAAAAAACTCACAGGATTGTCAGAGAACTCGAACTCGCGAACAGAATCGACATCGACCACGGCATCGACAGTTGATAGCTTCTTGTGTTGCTCATTTTGAGGATGAAAGTACGAATAAGGATTTGATAAACTACTAGTTGAGTTAACGGAAGAGGAGTTTATGTTGTCTGCAACACTAAAGGAGGTACTGGGGATAGAAGCAAATGATGTAATGACGAAGTGAAGGCGGTGGTGCAGAGGCCGCCTGAATTTCACCGTCGACAGCCGTTGTAATGACGAAAGGGCTTTAGGAGACGAAAAGTCACTTGTTAAATGAAAAGTACCAACTTCCATAAACACGAATGTTAACTATTCCGGTGGCGGAGAACGGTGGCGGGACGGTGGTGGTGATACAAAAAAGTGTGGTGATTAAAAATCGAATGGCGTTGGTGTGGTGAGGGCGTTGCGGTTGCGGGTACTCGGATAGTCTAATGTCCATAACCACCGGTACCCTATATCTATTTTCTCTTTGTATCGAGCCGAACAGAGGGAAACAGCTTGTTTACAAAAATTTAGGCATCGGTCAAGCCGTAAGATTATTATTATTTTTTTTTAAACCTAATATTCATACTCCTAAATTACACATAAATACACCTCGTTTGGATTTGAACCCAAGACCTCCTTTCTTGTAACGACCGGTTTTCAATTATCGATCACGTTTGAAATAATCATTAATAAAATGATTGTGATTGTTACAAATAGAAAATATGCGAGAAATGATAAACGTAGGCGAAAACGGTGCGCGAAACGGAGTTACGGATTGTCCGGAATCGCGAAATAAATATTTAATGTTTTGGGATGCTTCGCGGTACGCGAAGGCTTCAGGAGCCCCACTTCGCGGTACGCGAAGAATCTAAAATATCTGATGATCCCGAATTTCTTCGCGGTACGCGAAGGCTCTATAAGGCCTCCTTCGCGGTACGCGATGGGTGAGGCGGTTCAGCAGATTCTTGATTTTTATCAGATTTGCATGAAGAAAATTTATTTTCTTCATCTTCGAACCTGTTCACAAGAAACACACACACATACGGAATTTTGACATCCGAAATCAGTTTTCAAGCTATCGGATCATCCAGATCGAATCAGGAATCGTTTCTGCAAGTTCTGATCGTCGTATTTCAACCAGAAATCCGTCGAAAGGGTAACGATTCGTATTATCCTATTTATTTTGATAATATACAGATTAAATTGAGTTGTGAGCATTATATGATGATTTGGGATGATTAGAAATGAAGAACTAGATGTTTTAACGGTGAAATCTTGATTTTGATCCTTTATGATGGCCGGTTGGTGTGAAATTCATATTATTGAATATGATAATCAGTGGGGTGATTTAATCATGGTTATAATGATTTTAGATCATTCTTTGGAATGATAGATCCAGTTAAGTGTTGATTAAATGTTGAAATTTGAACGTTAATGATTTTAGCATGATATGCTAATTATAGGTGATAACTTGACTTCTAAATGCCACATACTAATAAATAAGATTCAAATGAGTTTGAATCAATATGTATGGGTGTTAGGTGAATTGAAACTAGTTGTATACGTGTGAGTTGCAACTAGGTGTTGGTAAAGGAAGTCAAGCAACGAATTTCAAAATATGAAGTTGTGATAAGTTGAATATGATTAAGAACATGTGTAGATTAATTTCTACACATGGGTTGTTTGATAAAACAGGTCAAATGAATTAGATATATATATATATGTAACATAAGTTGTGTGTGTATGTTGTTAAATCCTGTTATATGTGAATATATAATAGGAAGAGGAGGTGAATCTAGTTCTAGAAGGCCTGGGAAAGAGTTGGAGATTGTTGATAACTCTCCAAAGCGAGGTAAGTTACCTATTTGATTGAACTTGTAGTTAAAGGACTGGGTGAGTCCATACTATAAGTAGTTATGCATTTAGCATATATATATGAATTGTTGAGTTGATTGGAATGATATAAATGAATGTGGTTATTGTTGTTGCATGATTCACAATGTGTGTGAACATGTGGTGATCTACTAATGTGTAGATGTTAAATTGGAAATGTGCATGCTGATTCACAAGGTGTGTGAACATAAGACATGTAATTCCAATGTAATAGATTCACAAGGTGTGTGAACAAATGGTGGATTGGAAATGTGCATGCTGATTCACAAGGTGTGTGAACATAAGACATGTAATTCCAATGTAATAGATTCACAAGGTGTGTGAACAAATGGTGGATTGGAAATGTGCATGTTGACTCACAAGGTGTGTGAACATAAGACATGTAATTCCAATGTAATAGATTCACAAGGTGTGTGAACAAATGGTGGATTGAAATGTGCATGTTGACTCACAAGGTGTGTGAACATAAGACATGTAACTCCAATGTAATAGATTCACAAGGTGTGTGAACAAATGATGGATTGGAAATGTGCATGCTGATTCACAAGGTGTGTGAACATAAGACTTGCAATTCCAATGTAATTGATTCACAAGGTGTGTGAACAATAAATGACTTATAAGGAGATAGACATTTGAAATTCAAATGTCAAATTGCGAATTGTGATTTTTGTGAAGTATGATACACAATCGGAGTTTCGTGGGGTTATATATGTGTTATATTAAATTATAATGATTGTGCATGAAGGAGAGATATAATGAGGTTTTGGTTGAAAACGAACCGTTAGTAAATCGTTTTGTATGTGGTTGACTGTTGCTGTCAAATTTTATTTGAAACCTCATTAGTGTATCCATTTGGTATTATGGAATACACTGGGTGGAATAGTGGGGTAATCTTACTTAGTTCTAACGAACTAATGGTGAATTTAAATGTGGTGTTTACAGGTACTTAGGAGTTAGGTGAGCGGTGATGGTGATCGGGAATCGAACGTGAAGGCTCGTATGATGGTTTTAAATTTTAATAAACAAACAGTTGTGTAACTTTTGTGTATTAAATGTTTTGAGGAGTATGTAAACATATGTAAACTTTTTTTTTTACAAGTATTAGTAAATAGTATGTTTACAGGTGTGTAAAACACGAAAGTTTTTACTGGGACCTAAACGTAAATTATTAAATATTGGTGTTAATGTCCGGAGGGGACATGTAAGTGACAGTGGGTGTCACATTTCTAAGAGACAATGTCTCTACCATGTGAAGCCGTAAGATTATTAGACCTTTCAATTTTACTTTTGAAATTTTAATTATGCATTTTTTTTCTTTTTTCTTTTTTATCATCACCTAATTTACTCTTAAATGCATGTAATTGTAATCAACTAAGTGTATGTTTGGGATTTCATTTGAATCTAACTTATTAACTAATTGGCTTTATGAAAAATTCAATAAGTTAAAAGATGTTTGGTAATGTCAAAATGACCTTTTGTTTTAACTTTAACTTTTTGAATAAAGTTAAAAAGTTGTTTGTAAAAAGTTGTCATTTGTAGCTTTTAAAATGACTTTTTAAGTTTTTGATTGAATAAGTTAAAAACTAGTCCCAACACTTTTTTAAAAAGTTAAGCATTGTTTGGAATTTCATCTAAAAATGACTTATTGACTTATTTGCTTTTTCAAAAAGGCAATAAGCTAATAATTTGTTTGTCAAACTTAAAATTACTTCTGAAAATAACTTTTTGTAAAAGGGTAATAAGTTGTTTTTCAAAAGCTAAAAATTATAGCTTTTCAAAATAACTTACGAGTTATTTACATAAAATTACAAATTTAACTAATAACCTTAAAATGATGTCAGTAAAAAAATGTCCTTTTTGGTCATTTTAAAATTTTATTTTGGAAAAGTTAATCCAACATGTGTTCCTGGTCCCGGAGGTTGTGAATTTTCCAGCGTTAAAGGCGAAGTCATGCATAGTAGCATCACGGATCCTAAGACCCAAAATATTGTTTTTAGTTAGATTAGCTTTACAATTTAAAAGAGGGGCTGCGACACAACTAGTTATCCGATTATCTGTCAGTTTATTATAATCTTTCACTTTTGTTAATGAAAAGTTTTAAAATCTTATTTGATTAACACATACAAATATTCAAATCTATTTTATTGTTTTTTTACAATAGGTTCACTTATTTGTTAGTTGTTTAGTGTTATTTTATTTAGGTTAATAATTAGGTTGACAAATAAATTTTAGGGTCAGTTACATATATCTCCTTGCTAAACCATATATTACATATTTACACAATCACAAAACTAAATTACATATTTCCCCTTTCTAAACCAAATATATTACATATTTATACATTTCATTAAAAAAC
This sequence comes from Mikania micrantha, assembly GCA_009363875.1. Lineage (NCBI taxonomy): Eukaryota > Viridiplantae > Streptophyta > Magnoliopsida > Asterales > Asteraceae > Mikania > Mikania micrantha. Next base: position 94,328,615 of record CM018694.1, read on the forward strand.
AAATTATGTATTTCCTATTTTACCCTTAATGAACTAACTAAAAACAATTTACATATTTCTCCTTACTAAGGAGCAATCTTGGAACATGAGGATATTTGTAATTTTACTTTAACATTGAGGATATGTGTAATTTTGATGTTTAATAAGGGGATATATGATATTATCCCTAAATTTTAAATAGTTAACAAATCATATCTTTTATTCTTTTTTGGATTCTGGTTAGTCTGGTTACATAATTTGATACTTATTTGAAATTTTATTAGTTTTAAATAACTTGTATTTGAGACTTCTTGAAACTTTCTTAGTTTATATGGCCATTTGAAATTCAATTTGATTTGAGACATTATTAGCTTAAATATTTTTTCTTCACTTTGGGCCCCTCAAAAACTCTATTAAGCTGCCCTTGAGTTTTTTCAATTAACTTAAATGATTTCATAATTAGTCTGAATAGGCTTTTAGGGAAGGGATCATATAATAACCCTCATTAATTGCGGTAACCCATTAACCCTGGCAAAAAACGCTCAAATCGCAAAATTTTTTTTTTATGGTTTTTTTTATGCAAAAATAGGGGGGCTCCTTTTTTAACCGTTCGCTAATTCACAAGCGTTAAAAAGTTAAACGAAATGTAAGTTTGCGTTACACTGCGACACTTAAATAAATTTTCGCAGTGTAACGCAAACTTACATTTCGTTTAACTTTTTAACACTTGTGAATTAGCGAACGGTTAAAAAAGGAGCCCCCCTATTTTTGCATAAAAAAAACCATGAAAATTTTTTTTTTGCGATTTGAGCGTTTTTTGCCAGGGTTAATGGGTTACCGCAATTAAGGTGGGTTATTATTCACTCCTTACCCTAGGCTTTTAAATCATGTATAAAAGTATCCCTCAAAAATCAAAATAATAATGATATTCCGAATGCACGGAAAATCAACTCGATAAAGTACAAATGATTAGAAAAACATGTGTGTGTCCATTTCATATGAAAATTTTCAATGAAAATACACATCCTTTAAATTGACTTGATGAGTTAGATCGAATCTATATTCTATACTATTATTAATAAAAGAATAACAGTCTGTCACTTGTCATTTTCTAGTTAAACTACATGTCACATGTCATTAAATGATTAAACAAATTGCAGTTAATGCAACTTGTCACCATTATATTAATCTTTAATATTTTAAAAATAAATTAAACTAATAAACTAATAACTGTAATCAGGTCAAACTTCCTAATTTAAAAAGATGATATTTATTTTCTTTTAATATTATTGAAACTTCAATCATATTAAACTTTCCAATTTGGATTAATAATTTTGAAATTCAAAAAGTTTCAAATTAAATTTTAAAGATAATCAATAGAAAAAATTTTAAGTTTTAATTAAAAAATGAATAATGATGATAATTATATTTTATGACTGGTTTCAAATTTGTATGATTATTGAATCTATTATCATTATGTAATTAATATTTATTTTTAATTAACTTCATTCTGCAAATTGAAAAACAAAAGGTTATTATAAAAAATCATTTTACAATTTTTATAACCTAATTGTTAATTCGTATTATTTAATATAATTTTATGAATCAGCATGTGTAATACACGGGGTCAATAAGCTAATAATTTATATAAAGACAAAAAGTCGTGCTTAATCATGCACATGTCAACGGGAGATAGATGAACACGTTTCTATAAGTTGTCACAACTAAAAAAGGAGGTGCATTTTTCTTCCTCTGCTTGCAAAGAAATAAATATAATCAAATTATCATTGTGTTGCCATTTTGCAGGTGTTGTTTATAGGTCGAGAAGAATATGTTTATTGATTAAATAACAGAATCGGTATGCTATTTTCTTGTATTGTTAGATCAATGCACATTTAAGTCTTCTTTTTCTAAACAGAACCACATTATTTCAAGTCGGTAGCATGAAGTCGGTTGCCAAGCTTCAACACTTACACTAATGCGTGGTTAATAAACATTTTCCATATATTTATGAAATGTCAAAATTTTTCTTTAACATAAACTTCACACAAGGAACCATAAAATAAACCAGTAATCTTTTTATGAAGTTACGCAACGAAAATTTCAATAAAGATGAAATAATAACTTAATCTACCTTGTTGAAATGATTAAATGGATAGAGTACATCATTTGTCAATATATATGTGTATGACATGTTGATAAAATGGTTTTGAATCATTTAGATCTACACTGTTGGTCCTTTGAGCCTACTCAAACGTAACACGAATTATCTTTTGAGCGAGTGTTGTATAAAAATTAGTGTTAAGTCCTATTAGATTCATGAAATTCACATGTAACTAAAATTAATTTTCATTAAAAACCATGTTCTATTTGCAAGAATATTTTAAGACCCATAATACATCAGCCGGCAATCAATATTGTTGTCAATCCGGTTGAGCGCTTGTGGGCTGTTCTCATTTGGGTCGGCCAGTTTTGACAGCAAATGGTTAAATCGGGCAACTAGGGCTTAGATCAGACTAAATAATCAGGTTAAGAATGTTGCTTTGAGCTCAGTAGAGTGCATATAAAAGATGTTGAATTCTAATATATTAAATATAAGATGTGATGCAAGAAATGCAAGAAATGTTTTTTTTTCAAATCCAACATTTTCAAATATAAAATTTATTTAAAAACAGTTGTATTATGTAATAAAAATGCTGCAATAGACTAATTCAACTTCAGCTCTTTTTGTGACAAAAAAAATTGATGGTTTTTTTTAGTGCAAAAAGAAAAAAATAAAGTTATTTAAATTATTTTTGCATTTTTGTAACCTCTTGGGTAGGGGTGTAAACGAGCCGAGCCGATCCCGAGCTCGAGCTCGGCTCGTTAAGAGCGCTATTTACTAGGCTCGAGCTTGGCTCGGCTCATTTAGATTTTATTTATTTATTTACTTTAATTACTAATTTAATTATATTTTCAAAATTTAACATAAAATATTTGATTTAAATATATTTATCATAATTTTATATATAAACACTTAATATAATAAATAAAAATTATATATATTCAAAAAGCTAGTTAAGGCTCGCGAGACGGCTCGAGCTCGATATGTAATGCTCGGGCTCGATAACTAAACGAGCCACACTTTTGGGCTCGAGCTCGGGCTCGTTAAGGCTCGGCTCGTTCAACCTTTTACCGATCTGATCCCGATCAATTCACGAGTTACCTTGGTTCGTTTACACCCCTACTCTTGGGCAGGAATAAGTGGGTATGGAATATTTGTTCAGTCATTACAATATCAATTATTACGTAAGCATCATGTTCGTCTATCATAAAAAGGAAACGAAAAGGGATTTCTTAATAACTTTTAAAGAATTTTCTCACGTTTTGCATTCAGTTTTTATTTTATTTCAATAAGTTAAAGAAAAAGGAGCAACTTATATTATTCAATACAATCTTTATTTTCCATAGAATTAAAATAACGTAAAAAAGGAGGAAACACACATGTGATAGACTATAGACTATAGAGAATCAGATTCAAACCTCAAATCTCTCACGTCAAGTTGGCCTGTCTTTCCCCATTCATTGTTTGACCATACTCCCATTTGATTAAAATAGTATATAATAAGATTCGATGCATTTTACAACCCAAAAGATTGATCAAATATCATTATTTGATTTTCATGTATCTCTGACTTTTTAATTACTATCAACAGCTCCAACCAAGGAGGAGGAGACTCCAAACGACGAAATTTCCCTCACTCATTTTCAGAAGCACCAGTTGTCTCCAAAAAAGGTGGTGCTCGATCTGTCATGAAGCCCAATTCGCAAAATGTTATCCCCATTCAATCGCAAACTGGCAAACACCCACAAGATTCAGGCCACTCTCGTCTAAATGAATTGGGATACAAGCAAGAACTCAAGCGTGATCTCTCGTAATCTTCTCACAAACCCTTTCTTTATCGTCTATTTTCCAATTCAATCTCGAATATCGGTACTGGAATCTTGATTTCAGTGATTTGATGGTAATTAGTGTTGTGGGTATTAATTTGCAGGGTGTTGTCAAATTTTGCGTTTTCGTTTTCGATTATATCGGTGCTTACAGGCATAACCACGTTATACAATAGTGGACTGAATTTTGGTGGACCTGTTGTGTTAGTGTATGGATGGCTAGTTGCTGGTGTGTTCACCATGGCCGTAGGTTTGTCTATGGCTGAAATTTGTTCATCTTACCCAACTTCTGGTGGTCTTTATTATTGGAGTGCCAAACTTGCTGGCCGTAGTTGGGCTCCCTTTGCCTCTTGGATCACCGGCTGGTAAGCTATTTCGGTTTCTTTATATAGCTACTGCTCTATCTGTCATTTACCATATAATTTATGATTTGATGAATAACATCCCAAATTTCTTTGAAATCTTGTATATGTTTATATGCAAGTGTCGTGCTATGAACGACTCTTTTTTTTTTTTTTTTCAACGGGGACAAAAGTTTATTAATAATCAACATAACAAAAAACTAGATCAAGAAACCAAAAGAACGACTTACATATTGTCAAATCTCAACACCAGATTTCCCCAATGGGACCATTATAAGTTGTGTGCTATGAGGGCACCCTTTGTACTATTTTCCTTTTCTACTTTTGAGAGCCTGAGAGGAGTCACTAATTGAATTCCTTTTCCTATAAAGGATGTTCCTTTTTTTGACAGGTTTGGCCAAATAATCCAAAACTAGTATCTAAAACAAGAGAATTTTCTAGCTGCAATTTCACTTGACCTAAATCTGCTATATATATATATATATATATATATATATAAAAAGGGGTCCTGTTATTCTCACACTCTTTACACCCTTTATACGCCTCGTACATGCCTACACGAGGCGCATAAAGGGCCAATCATTGCTTGTCAGAATTTCTCAGTGTTAATGATTGAACTCCTATATGCCTCGTATAGGCCTATATGGGGCGTATAAGTCCTATACGAGGCATATACGAGACCAACCTTTGTCGAAAAATTGGGGTGTTAGACTAAAAAAGTTTGGTGTGTAAATAAACAAGCCCTATATGAAACAGAATGAAAGAAAACTGCAAAAGTCTAGAGTTGGGAAAAGTTGAAATTTGAGCCCAAAACATTGAAATTTTAAGTCATTGAAATCCATATGTTCACATGCATGCTTTATTTAATGCTTGAAAGTGTGAGCTCTTATTTAATAAACAGATAATTATGTCATAATCTATTTAGTTTTACTGTAATTTTATCCTAATTTAATGCCTTTTTCCATCTCTTTTTGTAGGTACAACATTGTAGGCCAGGTAATCAAACGACATACATCTTGTGGTTCCTAATCTTTTTGAAACAAAAAAAAGAAGGGAAATTCAACATACTAAGCATTTAATAAATTTTGTATATCTGCAGTGGGCTGTGACCACAAGTATCAATTTTTCACTGGCACAGTTGATTGAAGTGATCATTCTTCTTAGCACTGGTGGCAAAAATGGAGGTGGTTATGTAGCTTCAAAGTACATAGTTCTTGCTATTCATGGTGGCCTTCTTTTTGTACATGCGATTATAAACAGCCTCCCAATCTCATGGCTGTCGTTCTTTGGACAACTAGCAGCTGTCTGGAATATATTAGGCGTCTTTTTTCTAATGATTTGTATACCTGTTGTTTCCAAAGAAAAGGCCAGCGCAGAATTTGTGTTTACACATTTTAACACTGATAATGGAGCGGGAATAGATAGTAAACCCTACATATTTCTTATTGGGTTGCTTATGAGCCAGTATACATTGACTGGGTATGATGCCTCTGCTCATATGGTTAGTTTTCTTTTCTATGTTCTTTGCATAGAGGTCGCAATCTCGACACATTTATCTATGAGTAATTATGTTCGGGCTATGTTTTTCTATATCACACTCGAATCATATAAAAGGATGTTAGATGGAGAACCGAATCCAGCATGTTGAAAGTTGCCTGCAGTTTGTTTTTACTACATGCAATCTTCTAATTCAGTCTTTCAAATATTTGGATTATTATTGTAATATTTTGTTTTTGTAATCATAATTACATAATTGATTTTTGTGAATTTATATTTATAAGTTGACAAAAAAGCACTTGTATATGGACCTAATTGACAGACCCACCCATCTTTGCACCTCTACTTTAGTACTTTCTAGATGTATTTCAAGTTCATATCTTTGATTATATTTTGTTGCTTTTGTTCTAGTCGGAGGAAACAAAGAGTGCGGACATAAATGGGCCAAAAGGAATAATAAGTTCTATTGGCATATCTGTGATTGTTGGATGGGGCTATCTGCTTGGAATAACATTTGCAGTTACTGATATCCCGCAACTTTTAAACCAGAATAATGATGCTGGTGGTTACGCCATTGCAGAGATATTTTATCAAGCATTCAAGAGTCGGTTTGGAAGCGGTACTGGAGGTATTATTTGCTTGCTTGTGGTGGCTGTTGCCATTTTCTTCTGTGCCATGAGCTCGCTCACAAGCAATTCCAGGTAACTTTTAGGATCAATAATCACATTGTCGCACACGCACACACTAATCAAGTATAATAATCAGTCGTAGGTCTGGCTAAAAAAGCCCGGTTGGTTCATGGTTGCACTTGAGTTCCAGAATCCAAACAAAAATGCCGCTTAGGCATGATCTGAGGCAGGTTATAGTCCAAGAAGGCCTGAATTTTGGGTCTTGAAGGCCCCAAAATTACTTTTTTAATGTAATGCAGATGTAGTTTTCTGAATTTGTTGACGATTTAACGTAGATTGGTATACAGTTTAAGCTTTATAAAACTAACTTCTACTTTAATAATTTAATTTCTGTGATTCTACTTCTAACTATGAAAAAGCATATTGCAGGATGGTATATGCATTTTCAAGAGATGGAGCCATGCCACTGTCATCACTATGGCATAAAGTTAACAAACAGGAAGTCCCTATATATGCTGTTTGGCTCTCCGCTTTCATAGCATTCTGCATGGCCCTTACGGTATGTCATTATGCCACCGGATGCAATACAATAATCTCTATGTCTAAGAACATGAATCCTGAAGATGGTTGTTTACTGTATTTTGTTTGAACTTTAATTTTGCAGTCTTTGGGGAGTATAGTGGCATTTCAGGCGATGACATCAATAGCAGTGATCGGTTTGTACATAGCCTATGCATTGCCGATATTCTTCAGGGTCACTTTGGCACATAAAACATTTGTACCCGGACCTTTCAATTTGGGCCGGTATGGTATTGTTATCGGTTGGATATCAGTTCTTTGGGTCGTTACCATTTCGGTGCTCTTCTCATTGCCGGTGGCATACCCGATTACTGATCAGACTCTCAACTATACTCCGGTGGCGGTTGGTGGTCTTTTCATCATCGTGGTGTCTTATTGGATAGTGAGTGCAAGACACTGGTTTAAAGGTCCCATAACAAATGTTGGTACCTCTAGCAATGTATGATCAGCATGCTTTTGATTTACGTTACTCTTAATTGTATATCAACTTTTTTTTTAGTGGGAGATATTCGTGTTGGGAATCAATAATGAAATTAGATATTTGCGCCTTTGTATAATGAATTAAAAAAGATAAAAAGATAGAATTTCTTTGGTTAGGTTATTGTACTTTCACATGTAGAGACATCTTGGTTTGCAAAATACACCACAATATACATGTTTTTTTTTTCTCTTTGAATTTTTTTATTAACAGTGTTTATGTGAAAAAATTGATTATCTGGAGTAGAGGTGGCCAAACCGGTTTTTTTCAAGAACCGGAACCGGTTCCTGAGACCCACTGGTTCCTCCAAACCGGCCACCCAAGACCTGAACCGGTTCCGTACCCGGTTCCACTCCTAAAAGACCCTATTCGGTGTACCCGGTTAGGGTAGGGTCCTAAACCGGTTCCTGTTTTAGAACCGGTTCCACTTGTTTTTTTTTTTCCCTTAAACTAACTAATAATTTATAAACCCTAATAAAACCTTAAACTAATAATTAATAAACCCTAATAAAACCTTAAACTTATTAATAAACCTTAAACAAATAAAACCTTAAACTATTATTTAATTTGATTTGTTTAAGGTTTAATTAGGGTTTATTAATTAATTATTAGTTAAATGTTTGATAAGTTTAAGGTTTTATTAGGTTTGATTTGTTTATGGTTTAATTAGGGTTTATTAATTAATTATTAGTTAAATGTTTGATAAGCATAAGGTTTTATTATGTTTGATTTGTTTAAGGTTTAATTAGGGTTTATTAATTAATTATTAGTTAAATGTTTGATAAGTTTAAGGTTTTATTAGGTTTGATTTGTTTAAGGTTTAATTAGGGTTTATTAATTAATTATTAGTTAAATGTTTGATAAGTTTAAGGTTTTATTAGGTTTGATTTGTTTAAGGTTTAATTAGGGTTTATTAATTAATTATTAGTTAAATGTTTGATAAGTTTAAGGTTTTATTAGGTTTGATTTGATTAAGGTTTAATTAGGGTTTATTAATTAATTATTAGGAAACAAGAAAACGAAAAACCAAAACGAGAGATGGAGACTAAACAAGCGCGTATACAGAGCGTTTTTTGCGTTTTTTCGCGTTCGGGATTGCGTTTTGAGTTGTGTGATCACTCCATACCACCCAATACCTATTTATACTAGTTTAGGGGGTTAAAAACGGCTAGTTTCAAGCTCCAAACGGTCAAAAATGGCTAGAAATGGATCTCCAACGTTCATATTCGTTCTAACGGCAATAACCGGTTCCTAACCGGTTCCAACCGGTTCCGGTTCGGGTCCGGGTACTAACCGGTCGAGTGGGAAAAACGTGGAACCGGGTCCTAACTTTCGGGTACTACCGGGTACCAACCGGTTCTTGAGAATACCGGGTAGGAACCGGGTCGGGTCCTGGAACCGGTTTGGTTTGCCACCTCTAATCTGGAGTGTGTATATATCATAGGTTATTAACATGTGTATGATTTGACTTGAATAAAAAATAATATAAATAGTCCTCAATGAAAATTAAACAATATAAGATTATTTTTATATATAAAATATGATTAAAGTTTCGTATACTTTAACAATTTAAGTAATAAAGTAATAATATGATTTATTTAAACACTAAGTCTCTCAAAATTTGTTTCATTAGACATTTTATTCTACAAAAACTATTTTTTATATTTTATAATAATTTGGTTTTTAAAAAGTGAGTTTTTAAAGATTTAAATATTTTACTATAATAAAAAATATTTTTTTTATTTTAAAATTGTATAAAATTATATTTAGTATTTAATAGTGTTATTTAATATGAGATGCATTTAATAAAGGAGACAGACTGGAAATTAAAGTTGAAGTGTTTTTAAAACATGACATGAGTTGGTGATAACCTTGATTTATTATAATATTAAGTTAGTACCTAGTGTATTACATGGATTAAATAAAAAATATATAACGAATAATTATCTATGAAAAATTAGAAAATATAAGATGATTATTAATATAAAACACGTTTACAATTTCGTAAGATTTAATATTTTAAGTATTAAAATAATAATATTATTTCTTTAAACATTAACTTTTTTCTATAATTTGTTTTTCTTTAAATATTGTTTTTGAAAATTTTATAATTTATAATTTATTTTTTTTTTAAAAAAATGTGTTTTTAATATTAGATATATTTAATAGGAGAGAGAAGCGAGAAATAAAGGTTGAGATGTTCTAACAACATGACATGTTGTATTAAAAACCTTTATTTGTTAGTATAAGTTGATTATTTCTTTTTCTTTTTGTTTATTATGAATATATAGCCCTTTTCAATTACCTTAATTTCCATTGTTTATGTTTGATAAAAATGGGTTTCATATTCTTTAAAAGGAGCTAACAATGACCAACTATAACATTGAACCTTAAGGATTTGATTGTTATTTAACCATGATACTAGTGTATTGTTAAACTCGTTTGTTTGTTGAGACATTTTTTTTTCGGTTAATATAATATAATTACACAACTTTTCACACATCAAAATATTTCCAAATATTCTGAACATTATTGCTTATAAGAGAAGACAACTTCACATGGCTTCGATTCGAAATCATAAGAATAAGAACTTCTAATTACTTTAAGAATATTAATATATTGTGTAAAATGAAGATACGTTAACATAAATCAACATTTTCCGGATGCTTTTTAATTACTTTGACCTTATCAAGTATCATGTGCCTCTAGACGTAACTTTACATATTCAATTATTCATATAACTGTATAGTTCTTGGAGTTTACCAAATGATTAAATAACCTCTCATAGACTCATATTAAAATAAAAAATAATTTTATACTTGAAAAATTAACAAAATCATTGTCATAAACAAAACTATTTCAATCTTGTTGATAACCATGTATTTTATATATAGTCATGTTAATCTTACACCTAATTCTCTATTTTTACACTCAATCATAAAAGCCTTGTATAGCACCATTCGTCACATATAGGGCATCACATGCTTCGTGTGGATCTCTACAAGACTTGTATCTTACCAATCACCCTTGTACAATAATTCTGACTCATGATTGAATACTGTACGCCTCGAATAGCATATATGCGTTGTACGATACTATGCATATAATGAATATGTATGGATAGTACTATATGGAGCGTATAATGAATCTATATGTGACATATAGTGCTATATGACCCGTACAAGAATTCAAATTTCATTCGAATGTACAACTATTTCAAACGATGTAAGATTCCTTTAAAATTAATATATATCGAACGGTCGTTCTTCGTTTTCTTATTCATATTTCATACTAAAAATAATGGGAAATCAAAACACAGTGATTTATATCATAAGCTCGATCATATAACTTTCATTAGCTTGAAAGAACATAGGTTGCAATTTTACCACTCACATGCTTGGGTATTTATAGAAATACAAAACCTAGAGAAAAAGAAAATAATTAAAATACGATTTGGACCCTACTCACTCTAGAATTCCTAAACCTAATCAAATCAAAAACCAAGTATATCTAATTTTTGATAATCTCAATCCACAAACCATTAGCTCGAGTACGACCAACTTGGTCGACCCACTCATTGGCTCAAGTGGGTCGGGTTTGACCCGAGATTAAGCTCCAACACATGCCTCATATTCAAATGTTGTTTTGGAACGTTAACTTTATTTTTGATAACGATCATATTCGTCTGGTATATCATTTTATCACTTATTTGTTTTTTTTACAATAATAATCATATTGTTGTTTAAAGGGGATCATATCGTTCAATCCTCTTACGAGAATAGGCTGCAGGGCTACCATATTTGAATAAAAAACCTAAAGTTTAGTCTTACAATATGAACATGATCCCTCATTTGAATGAGGCACCTTACGTTGAACCTTTATATGTGTCGAAAACAATCAGGAGTTTGGATTTGAAAGTCAACCTGCGTACACGCAAGAAGACAGTTACGAAAAAATTGGTGAATGTTCTAGAAAATGGAAGAAAAGATAGCAAAAGCTACCCGGGTGCCGACGGCTGACTCAAGTGCCCCAACTTCCATTACCTTGGTCTTAATTAAGCGGTGATGATTATTTCAATGAATATCACTAAGCCAGAGTGTTGTGAGATATCAATCAAGTATGACATTTTCTTGACTTTTATCTTCTTATTTTTATATAAGTTTAACAGTAGTGTTGTTGCAAAAATTTATGTCTTATGATGAGTTTGTGGCTTTAGTGAAAAATAGAGCACTCAACAACAGAAGATGGTGGGAAGCTAACAAAGCAACATATGAAACCATGTAACTTCCTGTTAAGCGTATAACAGAACCTTGATGATGTTTTTGTCATTAGAGACATATATAACGGGCAACAAAATTTTTTAAAAAATGAAAGAAAAGTAGGTATAACTCTAATGAAGAATTTAGAAAACTTAGTGCATTCTAAAGGCTAAGTATATTATACTCGGAAAGGTCCTGCCACAAATGTCGTGAAAGAAGTTTTTCTTCTTTAATCTGAAATCATACACCTACTGGCGTGCGCTCCATCATGTTTTGATGATCGACGCTGTCACACCCCCAAATTTCAACCAACATAATCTTACCGTTTAGGGCGTGACAAACCAGGATCTCAGTCATTAGACACAACGAAAAACCTCTATATGCTTTCAAACATAATGTAGTCTTAATTTGTAAAATCAAAGTTTAACATTTGCGGAAGCGTTAGAAAACCAATAACCAAATGTAACATTTGCAAAACCGTAAATACAATGTTCAGTGTTTTAAATCAACAATTAAAATAAACTGTATGCATGAGACTCAACGTCCTAGTCCCTGCTTGTCCTTGCTTGTGCATTAGTGTCCTGAGAAAACATGTAAATCAAGTCAACACAAAGGTTGGTGCATACACAGGTTTGTATGAATTCAGTTGGCTTACAAGCCACAAACTCTTTATAAGCTATCCACCTTTGGCTCAATAGTGGATCCACCTCACCTTTAAATTCAGCTGGCTTACAAGCCACAAACTCTTTATAAGTAACCTTTTTAGAAGGTTTTTCCCCACCTATTTCATCTTTAAGAGTTGCAAACCCTTCATGTATAAAATCTTTTAACGAAGCTTGTAATCCATCTAAACGAGTTGGTAAGGTAGCTTCGAATGCTTTAGCTACCTCCTCCCTCACCATCACTTGTAGTTCGGTGAGTTGTTCTTCCTCATGCCCTAACCCCTCTAGGTTATCTTCATCATCCATTTTATGACTAAAATAATTTAAACATATCATTAGTTTACATATCAATACTCAACATATATGCAAACCACATACTCCACACGTACTTGTCCTTAACGGACTTATACACTACATATTTATGTGTCTTTATTGAATATTCACACTTTTGTGAATTACTCAATTATTTAACTAATAATGACACAATTGTGATTTTTAACCAATCACATACACCGAGTTTTAACATCTTACCAAATCTTCCATTTGCAAATATGAAATAATGTTCCTAAAGATACGTACATATCGTGTATATGTTACTAAGCTGGCCAGGCATAGCAAGATATGCACCATATATCCGTGTCCTTACGTTCACCATTTCACACAAGTTAGGAATATTGGTTTGTAACATAACAAATCCCCATATCACATAACATTTTTACAACAATTACAGATACATAATACCTGGTGAGTTCGGCTTTGTGATCGGATTTCGGATCGAACGGCTCTTCTCATCTATTAAGAGCTCAATGGTTTGAGTTTAAGTGTTCATGACGCACTCAATTCTCTCAAACCGTTGGCTCTGATACCAACTTGTGACACCCATGTCACTTTATGTCCCATCCAGATATTTTAAAACATTATTTAATCAACTACATTTAGGTCCCAGCAAAAACTTTCGTGTTTTACACATCTATAAACATACTATTTGCTAACACATTTTAAAACAAAGTTTAAGTATGTTTACAAACTCCACAAAACATTTATTACACAAAAGTTCACATAAGTTTGGTTATTAAGTTTAAAACCATCATACGAGCCTTCATGTTCGATTCCGATCACCATCACCGCTCACCCGACTCTTTAGTACCTGTAAACACCACATTTAAATTCACCATTAATTCATTAGAACTAAATAAGGTTACCCCGCTATTTTCTCAAGTGTATTCCATAACACCATATGGATACACTAATGATGTTTCAAATATAATTTGATAACATTATTCAATCGCATACAACACGATTTACTAACGGGTCGTTTTCACCCAACATCCTGTCTCTCTCATTCATGCATAATCATTTTAATTTAACACAACACATATGTGCACACAAAACTCCAGTTGTGCATCATATTTCCCAAAAGTCAAACTTAAACAATTTGACTCTTGAAATTAGATGTCTACACTCTTGTAAATAATCTTTTGTTCACACACCTTGTGAATCTATTACATTAAATTTGCAAGTCTTATGTTCACACATCTTGTGAATCAAAGCATGCATATAACCAATTTAATGTCTACACTCTTGTAGATCATAACCTCCAAATTATGATGGTTGTTTACACTCTTGTAAATCAACTCAATCATTATTACTAGTTGAATGTTCACACCCCTTGTAAATCATTCAACTACAATAACCGCACTAACCATAACCATTTATATTAAATTCACTCAAAACAACAAATCACATATATGCTAAATGCACAAATACTTGTAGTGTGGACTCACCCAATCTTACAACTACAAGTTCAATCAAATAGGTAACTTACCTCTATCTGCAAAGGATCCTGCTTGATTATCCTCTAGATTAAAATCTCGTTTTCCTGTTAAACTCTATACGGGTCAATATATGTTTATATCCATTTAACCTTATGTTTGAAATGTTTATATAAACATTTGTATGAATACACACACACACACACACACACACACATATATATATATATATTTCACATACTATACCCATCCGACCCGTTTGAATTTGTTTAACATGTTTATCACATTTTTGGATGATTACTCATACTGATCACCTTTCACCCAACCTTCAGGTTTCAATCCTTATAGGATAATCTGAATTTTAACTTTATACTAATTTGATCAAATTAACATATTTGACTCGTTTAGGTTAAACTCATATTAATCTCATCATATGAGTTTTAAACAATTACAACATCTCAGTTTCACCTCTATACATATTTTCAAATTTAGACAATAACAAAAATCATATTTTTCTTAATCACCCCAAAATGAGTTATTGATGCGAGCGGTCAGTATACTAAAAACAAGACTAAATTTAATCTATTTAACCTAAGCTAAAGACACCAAATCTAATCCTAGACCTATACTTAACCTAAACACCTAGTAATAATCGGAAAACCTAAACTAGACCGCTCCTAAGGCAAGTGTACCTGTCGGTGGCAGAATAGCTGATGGAAGTCCGGATATCGAACCAATGGACTCTAGTATAACAAACTAAACCTAGCCTGTGAACTGACAAAGGTAAAAGAGGGGGTTTTGGTGCAAACTGATAACCTGATCAGACTGAAACTGTCTGAAACACTAAACTAACAACTACACTAAAACGGTAAACTAAAACTGATAATGAAACTCGAATATAACTGCAGTGAGGAAAACTGGTGTATCTAGGCTGGGAATCAAAAGTATGACAGATGCTGATCTGGACTGACTTATGAAGAATGAAGACTAGGATCTTAAGGAACAGACTAAAGAATACCTAATGGGACCCAGATCAGATACCAGGCAACTCTAATGGGGATTCTAAGGCTGTAATGTATGCACTAGTCTATCGGGTCACCTTCCGGATTTCCCGATATGCAATTGCACTCTAACAGGTGAATCACCTCCCGGATTTCTCCACCCGTTTGTATCCTAAGACACTAGAGAGCTATAAAGTTGCCAACTTTGACATGGATTGACACTAACACTAAGTAGTTATAAGACAACGCCCTCCCAGGTCGTTTAACTCAAAAATCCCAAGTGTAAGAGACCAACCATCTAACCTATCACCTCCCGGATTTCTAGGCTAGGTCACACATGCAAATAACTATACTTAATGAAGTCTAATCCTATGGAATGTGATCAACAACCCATAAACTAACCTAAAACACAAAGTAGTAGGCCTAACATGCATCTATGTGTGGAAAGACCTTCCTAAACACATGTGGATCAAACATTCACCAAATATAATCATTCAACACATGCAAGTATCATCAAAGTTTCAAACTTTACAGCTGATTACAAAGCATATATCATCCATAAGCATAAATCAAGTCCAAAATCATCAAAGATCACAGCTTTATCATCCCAAACTAGATACACCCATAGATCTAGCCAACAATCATCTCAACAGTAGTAAAACAGGTCTGAAATATGTCTAAATACATGAAAGATTACTGCTTTAAACTAAGAACATGTAAAGATAAAGAAAATACTCAAAAGCAAGGTCCTTCTTCACTTCCACAAGCCCTAATCAAGCCAAATACTCCATGGTTAAGCTCCAGCAGCTCCTAGGCTCGATTAGGGTTCCAAAGACGCAAAAGAAGACCCTCAAAACGGCTGGAATGTGATATATTTATAGAGAGCTTGAAATTAGGGTTTTAGGCTTCAAATTCATCTGGGCGTAACGCCTCGCGGGGATGCATGACGACAGGCGTTACACGCGGATGTCACGAATGTTTGCGGCTGATGATGCCAGGCGTAACGCCTGGCACCAATTACCCACGCTAGGCGTACCGCCTAGGGTTAAATTCTTCGTTTTCTTCGCTTTATCAACCGCACTTGATTCCGATGCCCGTTTTCCCTCGTTTCCGCTCCTTTTTGACACATTCCTGCACAAAAACACTAAAATGTAAAAAGGAACTAAAATCGACTCGAAATATTTACAAAACTAACAAAAACAGACTCAAATATGTACAAAAACGGATGTGTTAAACTAACACATCAGTTATTTTTCTTATCTCACTCTTATAAACCCTAACTTGGGTTACTTGCAAACATCATGATTCATACAACAAGGGATGTTTAAAACATACCAAAACAACTATACACGAATTTAGGATCCAATAACTACTCAAAAGTCAACCCAATTTCACGTTTCTAGAACCCTAGTTCATAATCCCCATCAAATCCTTCTATGGTGATTCAAAGATGAGAAAACATGATTTCCTAGAGTGGTCCACGACCTAGCCTCGCGATCTAAACTAAATGTAATGGATCGTTGCTCGGCTCCTGCCCTTCTTGTCTTTCCTTCGTGCGCTTGTCTTCTCCTCCTCTTTTCTTCTTTTTTTTTCCTTTTGTGTTCTGTTCGAAATAACCCCCCCTATGTTTTCTTTCTTTGCTTGCTGCCGACTCCACCACTAAATATCTACTTATTTTATTATTATTTTTGCTGTTTCAAGAATGCCACGTTAATATCAATATATATGTATTTTGTTGTTTTTTTTTCTATAAAGTCATGTCCACACATTTCTAATGCATATCTACCATGTATTTATTTATTATTATTATTTAATATTTAAGGTGTTACAAACACAAACAATAGTAATGTTGAATTGGTTAGTTAAACACTTGCATAAACCTCCAGTCTACCAAGTGAGGTTTGTCAAACCCAATAGATCTATCTTCAACTACCACGCTTTGCACTACGGCAAACTAAACGGTTCGATGTGTAAGGACTTTGAGTGTTATGTGCACACTTATAGTAAACAGCTAACTTATGCAAGTGATATGTATCCAAAATCGTTTGTTGCACAAGTTTTCTCTCCCAAAACAGTAAAGGTAAAAAGGGGTCGTGTACGCACCTTAGTAAGTAGAATGATCAAGTGTTTGAAATATCGCGTAGATAATCTTCTATGAATAATCTGTGTTATAATAACAACGTTATGTTATTAGAATAGTCCACATAGTGTTTGTCATCACATACGTGTCAACACACATATATTAGATCGTGTGAAATGTTCATACAGTGGCATGCACGAATTTAAGTTCGTTTATTTAAATCGTAAAAACGTATACGATTTAATTTAGATACACGTAACATACGCGATCGTGTTTTCGGTTGAAGATATAGATTTTATTGTTTCATCTTGTTCGTAATTCCATTTTGGTTCCAACGCAATTTGAACGAGTCGAAACGGAGTTAAAACGAATGTTTTATGACAAAAATACTAAAAATAGTTTTAAAACCCAAAAATCAATAGCCCTCGGATTCGAACCCGCGACCTCACCTTCACAACCCACACACCTTACCATCTCCTCTGTTTCAATTTTTGTTAACAGATTGATTTGTAAATGGTTTTAAGCAACAAAGAGTCGGGTTCCCCTTTGTTAATTATACCGAACCCATTTGGTTCAAATTAGACCCCGAATCGAACCCGATCGACCCTAAAACCATAGGGCTTTGTTTTCATTGATCCAAACGAGTTCAGAGATGCCTTAAATTTGATTGTTAATCAACAAACTGTTCCAATTTGAGATTAACATAGTTTCGAACGTGTATAGTCCAATCATCATTCAAAATCGTTTAAATTCGTTAATGTTGTTCAATAAAATCATAGGGCTAACATTACACAAGTTATTTGGAACCATCAGTACCATTTAATTTGAAAACCAAGTCCATTTACATCAAAATCCCCAAATCCTTTTAATCTCATAAACCCTAGAACCGGTTAATACCTAATTCGATGTTGGTTGTTAAAATTAACATATGGTTTATGTTAATCGAGCTATTCTAAGACTGAGACTACCATTTAATTTTATTTTTTCATTCATTTGAATCAAAACCCCCAAATCGGTTTCTTTTAAGAAACCTAGAGTTAGAAATCTTTAAATTCGTTTTTGTTTGATACAATTGCCACATGGTTTTCATTGAATGAATGATTTCGAATCTATCTGTAAGTATTAATTTGATTTTTGATTTCGTTTAGATCAAAAACCCCAAAACGTGTTGTATGATGAACCCTAATAACCAAACTCTTTCAATTCGATATTAGAACTTCGAATTAAGATGGGTTTATGCTTAGTCGAGGTCTTCTGAAGCTAAAGGTACCATTTAATTTAGTTTTTAAACCCATTTCGATCAAAAACCCCAATTCGGTTCTAATATGAACCCTAATAGTTTGAATTTGTTCAATTCGATGTTACAAGCCCAAATTGATATAGGGTAACTCTTAGTCGGCACTTTTAGGTGTTGTAGGATTAAATTTTTACCTGGTTTGATGTTGAATTGAAAGAGATCGATTACAAGCTTGAGTTCGGCCACCCTCAAATCAAATTCTTCTGTCCGGAACTCTTGGAATCGAATTGTGTTGTAAAAACCCCTCTAATGATGCCGATTTGTGTGTATGAGGATTCAATTGTGTGAAACTTAATCGAATTTAGTGGTTTTATAGTCGTTTAGTGACGGTTCATCATTATGAGTGTTAATTGGTTTTAATTTCGACAATTATGATGTTATTAACGTAACATGGTTGTTAGTAATCATCAATGTGATGATTATTATCAGTTAAACTTCAGTTACAACTCGAATTTATGTGAATTTCGTTTTTAATTTGATAAACTCTACGAATATGGACTTTAAAAAGTCAAGATTGAACATTTTATAATTTTTAACATTACTTGTTATAATCTAAATGTTTTATGAACTTATTTTGTTCAAGTTTAATCCCTCTAGTTTGATATTATGCGATTCCTTATCATTTCTGTTAATTTTTGGGTTAACGGAGTTAATCCGGAATGCCGGACTGTCACAGAGGCGACATTCAAAAACAACATGCACAAAATTCTGTTTGTTCAGATTGTTGGTATGATTTTGACACACCATATGTTTTGTATTGCACATGCATTTATAACCAAAGAAGGAGAGGAAATTTATTTGTAATTATTCTGATTATATGATAATTTGTATTAATTAACAAAATATGCTAAAATTGTTGTTAAAATACTTATAATGTTAATTAAAAATTTTCAAAAATAATAATCGGTAAGAGAAATTTTTGTTAAAAAAAATTATCTTTATAAACAATTATCTTTTTTTAATAGAACAATATTATCATTTTTTATAACAAAAAAATATAAGTTAATATTTTGTTTTTTTTTAATACTATGTGTCATATGGTGCTATTTACGCATATAAGATTTCATACAAGAGAAGTTTATGCTTGAAAATAAGTGACAAATCTATACATGGCTTATAGTCATATCGCACCATACGAAACGTATGACATAAATGTTTAGAGTTATGTCAGGGAAATTAAATTTGTAGATGTCGGACATCATACGTCTCGTATGATGCTATACACTGTGTATATAATGCATGAAAGTATGTTTTATCGGACGCCATACGCCTCATATGATATTATACGATGAGTATATGGTCGGTGGGTATTAAAATATTAAAAAACCAGATGTGTAAATAACCAAACTCTATATTTAGAATGGGGCTTGAGAAAGATATTATAATTAGAAGTTGATTTTATTACCTAGACTAGACGCAAATAGGCAGGGCCGGCTCAATGAGGCAAGCAACACAAACAAGGGCTTAGGCTTCTAGAAATATAAGGCCTCAATTTTTAAAAAAATTTTCCTTATGTAATTGGATTTTTTTTAGTCCGTTGGTTTTTTTAGTTTGTGAACTCTGAAAAAATTGAAGATACAACCAAGGCCCACTTAAAAACCTTTTAATATTCAACTTAAAAACGTTTTAAAAAAATTGATTATAAACATTTTATTAATTTCATTTAAAAAAACTAGAAAAATTAATTTAATCAAAACATTTTATACATGTAAATATAAACAATTTTTTTTCAAATCCACCATATATAAACTTTTAGTTTATTATCGTCAATCTCAAACCGGATAAAACGAGAAGAACTTTTAATGTTGCAGTTAGTGAAGGACCCTTCTTTTTTTTCCACTTAAGACCCCAAAATGGTTAATCCGGTCATGCAAAAAAGAGCCTGCTTCCTAATTAGATTTATAATGTTGTTATTGATTCCATATTTACGATTTCGCAATGTTAACTATTAAATTAGTGAGATTAGCGCTCCTTGTTTTTTTCATTTGATATATTACCTAAGAAAAAAAAAATATTTTTATACAGTAGGATGGTGGAATAATTAACTAACAAACAAAATGTGTATTTTGAACATTCAACATGATTCAAATCATCACAAACAAACAGCACGATTCACGCGTGATGCATTGCAAGTTGTAGGCTCCAGCATAATGGCCCAATAAGTACACAACCTCTTTAACATGAACCATCAACACCTTATCAAGCCCCTTCAAATGCCTAGCTATAAAATTCAACTGCAGGATTTAACAAATCAATCAAGGCATCTAACGGTGGAGAAAGGCAGGATACGAAGAAAGGGAGATAAGGTTCGAGGGAGGTGATGGAAGTGGTGACTTGGAACAATCTAATCGTATAGCAGCTGTTGCTGCTGATTTTTGTTCCGAGACCACCAATTCCAACATCTTCCTCTAACTATCTTCCCGTCCCTTCTTATCCTTTTGCTTGGTGTTGGCAACCTGAACAAAAATGGTGAGTACTGCTTGCTTTTTTTGTTGAAACGTTTTAGTTTGTTGAATCATATATCATCATAATCTAAGAAATAGTAGCCATTGAAATTTTATGAATCATGTAAATGATCTAGAGATCGGTGAGTTATATTATGTTTTTTTTTGGCTTAATTTAGATTGATTTGCTGGAGATGAGTTAAAAGAGATTTGAGTGATCCCTGTTCGGATTCAAGTTTCATTAATTAATTATATAAGTTTATATGGAAAATAATTTATATACTTTAATTTTTATTATTGTTATGACTTATGGATGCTTTAAAACTTAGATTATTTATATTGATTAATGAAGATAATAGAACCTGAGAATATTCTCTCCTGATACAACACAAATAAAAACATTAACAAAAAAAAACAAAAAGAAAAAGGAAAAATGATAACGTGGGAGCGTGTATGGCATCTACAACGAATCGGCTGGCCAAACTTTTTACTTTTTTTGTATCTTTATAACTATTTTTATTAATTTGTTAAATAAAACTGTAAATAAGAATATTTTTATGTTAAAACTTATATTATAATACTATTTTTCTAAGCTGAACATCAGACAAAAAAAATATTATTGATTTAAATCATCATTATTTTTGTCATGATTCTTATTACCCCACACGTAGAAAAAAGGAAAAAATAAAATTCGTTAAAAGTGTCATAAAATACTAAATATTTAAAACCCATCAATTAAATCATTATAAGTTATGATTTTTAAACCAAAGCAGTATAATAAAGTCATAAAATGTTCAATTCTTACTTATAGCAATATTTCTCAGATGATGCTACCAACCCGGTTACTTGCGGCCACGCTTTACCTGTTTCTTTCAGTTAGTTAGGTATTGAGAGGACCCGAAGGTTTACCAACTAACTGGTTCACATGATTATCAAAAAAAACATGCTCAAAAATAGTTGTGTTTTATTAATAAGCTTTATATTCAACAATTAATATATATATAATACGTTGGACTTAATTTTCGAGAGCAGAAAACAGGGTTAACCAATTTTATTCATGTCCCTTCTTTTGTGCTTATCAGATATGTGATTGTTTATTTTATTCGGATAAGAATAGTACGTAATCTTCTTCAATCGGATTAATCCAAATTCCAAAACCCATTTATTTTTTATAAAAATAGCTTAAAGCAGATCCTATTAATAGTTTAGGTTGACCCAAATAGCCCGACTAACATTTTTAATACATTTTTAGACTTTTGAATTTAACTTATTCATTTGAATGATAATATATGATCAGTTTTTTTTAACAACAGTCAATTAGCTAACACCACGTTCTCAAAGTAAAGTTTGTATATCAGTCACATCACTTATATCTTACTAATTTAAAAAAAAAAAAAACAACTGACAAAACATACTTCTCGTCCAAGAGCAATTGCTCATAGAGAGACTTGAATACAATAACTTTTATAAGAGAAGTTAAGGAAATATCACTCCAGATCATGTTTATGCATCCTTTAAAACAATATATAGTTTAATCAGCATATATTTTTGTGTTAAACTTTGAAATGGCAATTAAGGTATCATATCCAGTAATTATTTAATGTTTGTTGTTCCATCATTAGGTGTGGTTGGATCCAACACTCTTTAACGCGTGACCAATAAATTGATTAAAAAGTATTTAAAATTAAGCGAATGGTTCATTTTTAGTTGACTTTATACTTAAAAGACGTAAAATCATTTGGGGAAATCAATTCGGTTTTGTCTCCATGGCCTACATTAACAATAACATGAGAAGCTCCATCTTCATCTTTGTTGCTGCTATGCTAATCATTTTGCAGCTTCTTTTAACTACTGCAGGTTTGTTTTCATACAAGTTTTTTCGTTGACACTTTTACTTCAAAAATCAGTTTCTCTGTCGTGTATATATATCATGATGGTGACCCACAAAATTAGGGATAAGTTATGGTACGTCTTCTCAATATCTATCTTTGATCGGTTAATAGTATTCATCGTTGATTGATCCATCAATGAAGTTTTTACTCATGTCCGGTACGTTTTCCCATTTGGGTTCACCCACCGACGTACAGATTCTATCACTTCTTATTTAATTTGTAGTGTTAATATTTTTTCAACAAACAATTTTTTCCCCGTTTTTTTTTCCGCTACAGGACTTAACCCTCAACCAATTTTTTTTATGAAAGAACACCTTAACACGTATTGATATCATGGAAACAAATGCCTATTGGTTGTAGTGTTAATTAATCACAGTGATGTTAATATATATGGTAAAGACGAGTTTTTCTATTTGATTGTAGTTACTTTGGGTTTTTCGAACAAAACTTGCACCATACGCATAGGTCTGTAATCGAGTTGAATCAAGCTTGGCTTCAGCTCGACTCGTGGATTTTTGAGCTGGGCCGAAATTTTTTTCAAGCCAAAAATTCGAGGTCAAGCTCGTAAAAAATATTCAGATGTCATATTTCCTAGTTTTCTCTCTCAATAAATATTTGCATATCATTTTTTAATTAAACTTTGATTTTTTCATCATCTCTCTTATTTAATATTAGTGATTTTATTAACCTTGGTAAATAATATGATTACATTATAAATCAATCTTTATTTTCTTATGAAACTTCTTTAAAAAGTATATGATATGCTATTTTAAACAAATCATTTTAAAATTCAAATATTTAACAAGTTTTAACATAATGTGTATATATATTAACACCTCTATCCAATAGGGGCACCACAAAGTCCACTGTAATTGTACTTTAACAAATTTCCTGTTAGTTTGTAAGTTGTTTTGATTAACATTATTATTAATTATTTTTTAATTTAGTTTTTATATAGTCATATATTTCATATTTAATTCTATCTAGTCACTTAAAAATTCTTGTCAATTTTGTTTCTTTACACTTATTTAGATTTGTTTATTTCTTTCTGTTAAATTATTATTTTTCATTAATCTATTATTGAGAGCTGTAAAAAAAATGTTTGAATATATGACGATAACGATATTGACGTGATATAGATCAAAGCGGGGAATTCAAACCTGAACGATATGATCCAAGAACACCACCACCGCCAAGTGGAAACATTATTCATCATTATATTCCACCTGAGTTGAACTCGTCGCCACCACCAATTTACACTTAAAGTTTATGTTTATATATATCAAAATGCTAGGAAAAAGAAATATAATGAAAAAGAAAAATAACATTGTTTTTTTCTTTTTGTATCAGTTTTATATACATGAATTAGTATCCCAACAACTGGTTTATTTACTTACTATGTTTTGTTCATGTTTGTTGATTTGGTTAGTTCATTGACAATAAGTGTCAAATTTATTAAGTAGGCTTCTTGGTCCAGCGCAACAATTCCCTCAAAATCTCAAATATCTCAATTTTTTTACAGAAAAAGAAAACGAAAACAAAAACTTAAAAAGACACTCAAAGTAACTTGTTATTCACACACCCAATTTTTTTTTATTTTAACACCCTTACGAACCCTATACGATACGCCTCGTATATGAGTCCAATCAATAACACTTATAAATTCTAACACCTAATAATTGACCAATATGACCATATACGCCTCGTATATACCTATACGAGATGTCTAAAGGGTATAAGATAGGTGGGGTGTGTGTAAATAACATAACCCAATTCAAATGATGGATATGGTTAAAGAAATTGATGAGTCTTGGTAAAATTCAACGCTTGTACTTTTGCTTATAGAAAAGTAATTCACTATTCCCCCTTATTCACATTATATATATATATATATAGGGCATGAAATTTTTGATAACCCTCATCTTTTGTTACAACCCATTAACCATCATCCAATGGTTACTTTAAAAATGTAAGTGTATAGGATGGTGACACGTGTCAGATTCCTTTTTTTTCTTTTTTTTAATATAAAGGGCATTTAAGACATTTGTTATTTAAGTAAAGTTTACCCCATTTTTTTTAAACATTCATAACTTTTTTATACTATATTATTTTTTTTAAAAAATTGCACCATTATACTCGTCTCATTTTTCTCTTTAATTTCGTCATAGTCTCGACTAGTTTTTTTTTTTTTTTGATGTCATGTATTTACATCATTGTAACGAGCTTAAAGATTGCAAATTAATTAGAAATTTTTTCTAACAATGGTAAATTACAGTAATGTAACAAAAAATGAAGTAATGTAACACAAAATGAAGTAATTTACAATGACATAATTAACGGTGACGTAACACATTATTTTATTTTTTTTCTCTAACAATGATAATTACAATGATAAATTACAGTGATGTAAATAGAACACATTATTTTGATTTTTTTCTCTCACAATGATAATTATAGTGATGTAATTTATCATTGTTCGAAAAAAATTTAAACTAATTTGTTGTCAATGTAAATTACATCACTGTAATTTAAACCAAATTCACCGAAAAAAACCGAAACCGAATTTTACGTCAATGATAATTACAATGATAAATTACAGTGATGTAATAGAACACATTATTTTGATTTTTTTCTCTCACAATGATAATTATAGTGATGTACTTTATCATTGTTCGAAAAAAATTTAAACTAATTTGTTGTCAATGTAAATTACATCACTGTAATTTAAACCAAATTCACCGAAAAAAACCGAGACCGAATTTTACGTCAATGTAAATTACATCATGATAAATTACGTCAATGTAAATTACATCACGATAAATTACGTCAATGTAAATTACATCACTGTAATTTATCATTTTTAAAAAAAAATTCAAATAAATTTGTTATATTTAACCTCGTTACAATGATGTAAATATAGGGCATTTAAAAAAAGTAAAAAAAAATTAGTCGAGACTATAACGGAATTAAAGAGAAAAATGAGACGAATATAATGATTCAATTTTTTAAAAAAAATAATATATTATAAAAAAATTATTAATGTTTAAAAAAGAGGGGGGGAAAACTTATAAGGAGTAAAATGAATATAATGCCCTTTTTAATATTTTAATGTAATGCTTATGTGTAAGTTTATGATTGGTTTAAATGAGTTATGTAGTTGTAGCAAAAGATGGGGGTTATTTTTTATACCCTTCCCTATATATATATATATATATATATATATATATATATATATATATATATACAGGATTTGGTTCAAATAAGAACCCACCATATTTGTGGTAACCTATTAACCCATTTAAGCCAATCAAATTCACCCACATCATAGATTCTCTTTTGCTTTAATAAGGGTATTATGGACTTTTTATTAACCCATTTAAGCCAATCAGATTCACCCACATCATAAAAATATATCCAATTTCCTTTTTTTAAATCAAAGTTTCCCCCTTTATTTTTATACACTTATAACTTTTTTATACTATGTTATTTTTTTATAAAAATTACATCATTAAACTCGTTATATTTTTCTCGTTAATTCCATAATAGTCATGCCAATTTTTTTTTGAATTTTTTTCGAGCGTTCGTAATTACACCAACGTAACGAACAATAAATATAATAATTTTCTCTCGTTTTTTCAAAATCTTTCCATCTTTAAAATGTTTTCGAGCGTTCGTAATTTTCTCTCATTTTTTCGTTTAACATGTTTTTTCGAGCGTTCGTAATTTTCTCTCATTTTTTCGTTTAAAATGTTTCAAAATCTTGTTTAACATGTTTTTTTGAGCGTTCGTAATTTTCTCTCATTTTTTAGAGGGTTTGCAATTACACCAACGTAAAATATTTCCATCTTGTTACAAATTATTTTTTATTACAAAAATTAGTTCATTAATATTTTAAAAAATTAAGAACACTTTGAAAAAATCCAGATCCTTACATCAGTGTAATTACGAAAACTTTGTAAAAATTCAGCTTGTTACATCATTGTGATTACATAAGTGTAAAAAAATGCATTTCGTTACGTCAGTGCAAAATGTCGTTGCATCAGTGTAAAACGTCGCTGCATCAGTGCAAATTACGAAAATTTTCAAAAAAATTGACAAAATTATACTTGAATTAAAGATAAAAAAGTGACAAATTTAATGGTGAAATTTTTATAAAAAAATAATAATGTATATAAAAGTTATGAGTGTTTAAAAAATTGGGGGGTAAACTTTTTTTAAAAAAGAAATCAAGTACACCCCACCAAATGTCAAATCAGTGTAAAAAAATGTATTTCGTTACGTCAGTGTAAAACGTTGTTGCATCAGTGTAAAATGTCGCTGCATCAGTGCAAATTACGAAAATTTTAAAAAAATTTGAAAAAATTATAATTGAATTAAAGATAAAAAAGTGACAAATTTAATGGTGAAATTTTTATACAAAAATAATAATGTATATAAAAGTTATGAGTGTTTAAAAAATTGGGGGTAAACTTTTTTTAAAAAAGGAATCAAGTACACCATACCAAATGTCCAAAATGTCTTTAAACAAATCTCATCCACATGTTTTTTCAAATTGAATATAGACCACTCATTTCAAAAGGTTTTATTTTAACAACCAATGAAAATGAGTTAATAGGTTACCACACTTGGAGTGGGTTACCAATGGAACATTTCCCTATATATATATATATATATATATATAGGGGAAGGATCAAATGTTAACCCTTCCTTATAGCGTTAACCGCTTAACCCTAGCGTTTTTTGCCCGAATCTTAGTTTTTTTTTCATGGTTTTTATTATACATAAATAGGAGGGTTTCTTTTTTGTGTTTTTGCTAATTCATCACCGTTTAGAAGTTATAGTAAGTGTAAGTTACTTACACTTACTTACAATCCCTATCTGATGTAAGTAAATGTAAGTAAGTGTAAGTAACTTACACTTACTATAACTTTTAAACGGTGAAGAATTAGCAAAAATACAAAAAAGAAACCCCCCTATTTATGTATAATAAAAACCATGAAAAAAAAACTAAGATTCGGGCAAAAAACGCTAGGGTTAAGCGGTTAACGCTATAAGGAGGGGTTAACAATGGAACATTCCCCTATATATATATGTATATGTATATGGGGAGAGTTCAAAAGAAAACTCCTTACTTTGAAGAAAACTCCTACTAACCAATCAATTTAAAAAAAAAATTCATGATTTTTTATTATTAGCTTAGAAATGTCATAAACAAAAAAATTTTTAAATAAAAAAACCAAAATCATGAAGTTACGTATAGGTAATCTATAAAGTTACATATATGTAAATTGAAAATGTAGTTTACAAGTTACATATATGTAATCAATGAGTTACATATATGTAATAACATGAATTACATATGTTTTTTTTTCTTTTTGTTAACAAATATAACCTTATAATAAAACAAAATGTAAAATAAAAAACGAAAAACGAAATTAATTAATAACAATTGTGATTAGTTTTCTAAGTTTTTTCAAATATGAAGGTTTTCTATGGAACCTCCCCATATATATATATATGTATATATATATATACGTATATATATAAAAGGATTGAATCCTATGTAAACTTAATTTTAAAGAGAAAATCTTTAAACTATATGTGAGCAGTTGATTTGAAATCTTGAAAATATATATGTGGTCTAAATCAAACCTGAATAAAAAATTGGGTTTTTAATAAGCAAATCATTTTTAATATGGGTTAATGTGAACCACATATTTATTTTCAAGATTCCAAATCAATGACTTACATAGAGTTTAAGAGTTTTTCTCTAATATTGATTTTTATAGGATTCAATACTACACATATACATATACATATACATACATACACATATATATGTATGTATATATATAGGATATGGTTCAAATAAGAACCATTCGTAATTGTGTTAACCTAATAACTCAAATCTAATTGTTAAAAATTCCAGATTTAATAAGATGTTGCCATTGTCACCAAATACTTTTTAATTAAAAATGTATTTTAGTCATTTCCTATAATATAAAAATGTCAGATTTAATAAGAGATTGACAAATATCACATTTTTAAAAATTCATCCATTTTCCTTTTTTTAAATCAAAGTTTTCCCTTGATTTTTATACACCTATCATTTTTTTATACTATGTTATTTTTTTTATAAAAATCACCATTAAACTCGTCATATTTTTTTCGTCAATTCCATTATCGTCATGCCAATTTTTTTTTAATTTTTTGGAGCGTTCGTAATTACACCAACGTAACGAGTAATAAATACAATAATTTTGTCTCATTTTTCAAAAATTTTCCATCTTTAGAATTTTTTTCCCCTCATCTTAAATATACATTACAAATTTATTTTTTATTATAAAAATTAGTTCATTAAAATTTGAAAAAACTAACAGGTTGAAAAAATTCAGCTCTTTACATCAGTGTAATTATGAAGACTTTGAAAAAATTTAACTCGTTACATCAGTATAATTATGAACACTTTTAAAAAATTCGGCACGTTACATCAGTGTAATTTCAAACCATTGAAAAAATTCAGCCTGTTACATCAATGTAATTACATTAATGTAAGATTATGTATTTAATTATGTACTTGAAAAAACATGTCACTAAAAAGCTCATGTAGTTTTTTAGAAGTGAATAACTTTTGTCAATAAAGGTTTTTTTTTTAAAAAATGGGGGAAAATTTAGAAAAAATATCTAAAACTTATTATAAAAAAATAATAAGTTACAGCTCGTTATGAACACTTTAAAAAAATTAAGCTCGTTACATCCGTGTAATTACGAACACTTTGAGAAAATTCAGCTCGTTACGTCAGTGCAATTACGCACACTTTGAAAAAAATTGACAAAACTATATTTGAATTAAAGATAACAATGTGACAAATTTAATGGTGCAATTTGTATAAAAAAATAATATTATATATAAAAGTTATGAAGGTTTAAAAAATTTGGGAGTAATTTTTTTTTTAAAAATGAAATTAAGTACACCTACAAAATGTTTAAAATACCCTTAAACAAATTTCATACACTTATTTTTTTCCAGAATTAATATGGAACATTCATTTTAAAACATTTTATTCTATGTTTTTTCAAGTGAAGTAGGTTTTCAAAATTTCTATTGTCTACAAACTACGTACATAAATATAGAAAAACATATTTTACAAAGAAAATTACGTACATAAATATAGAAAAATATATTTTACAAAAAAAAAAAGACATTAAAAAGTCAAAAGAAGCCAAAGAACATGACACGTGTCAAAAGAGTCCAATCGTATAAAAAAGATGGACATATGTACAAAATTAAAGCACTATTGACACAATCACTAAACGTTTCTATATTTCGCTAACATTCATACTTTCACTTCAAATTTTTTTTTTAACGGCAGTTAAACTGTCTCGTCGTGCTACCTTCAGTTATTCTGACGATTGATAGTTAAGATCGATTTTCTCGATCTCCGACCTTGAGACACGTGTGCCCCAGATGCGTGGGAACCGGATGGAATCCGTAAACCCTTGCCCCCCATTAGGTTTGAACTCGAGTTTAAAGCCCTAATTTGTTCTTTCACCTAGATATCCGTTAAATTGTATCCAACAAGGTTTGAACCCAAGACCTCCACATTGAAATGGTGGGCCTTTACTGTAAATGCTTCTGACAAGTGGTGAGTTGAGGCCTTTTGACATTTATTCCAGCTGATGACCTTTGACAATTAGTTTAAAAAGATCATACGAGTGTTTTGTTCTCGTCCGCTTTTCATCAACGGCTAGTCATGTGTCCGGTGACTATGCATATTGTTTTGTTGCTCCTTGTGCTTTTGGTGTAAATGGCTCGTGCACAATTTTGTTTTGGTTATTAAACAAAAATTAAATGGGTACATGAGGCTATACTAGTCAATTGACATGTCGATTTATGTTCAAAGGCATGTATTGATCTTAGCCTTCTACACTTTTTGAAACAAAAGCTTCCCTTGCAAAGTGTAGGCTGTTATAAACAATTTACATGCTCAAATTTTGAAATTCGGATGGGTTATTCACAATAACTTCACTTGCTTGTAACTGAATCAAAATTTTTGTATATACAATAAACTTTTCTAATCTAAAACTTAAGTTATGTACATAAACTAGTCCCACCTAATTGTTCAAGAAGAAAAAACAAAAGGAGTAAAGTCATTGATGAAACTAAACAACACAAGGTGGTGGACCAATGAGGAACGATATGATTTCATGAAAATAACGAGTCATGTAATGGGAAATGGCAATATTTAATCGAAAAAATGGAGTTGTTGATGAAATTGGTATGAATGTGGCGTTGATGGAGTATGATAGATAGAAGGATCTGCTTCCTCATAACATAACGTGGCAAGTTACGAGACAATCGATATAGTGACATCCCATTCCAATATTCAAAACTTTAAAAACCGCAAAACATTGTTGTCAAAGGACACTTCCAATCAATCCAGATACATTGGTTGATGTCACGTGTATTTAAACAAAACCGGACAAGAAACTAGAGATTAACATGCTCAAAGAACCAAAATATCTACGGAGAAAATCAACAAAAAAAAGGATACAATCCTCATCATCAATTGACTAGAAAGAAATGTTAGTTAGCATATTAAAGTTAACAAAAAAAAATTATACATATATACAAAAACGAAAGGCAATCATGACATATGAACAGGGAAATTAATTAATTAATAATTATTCTTAGATGGATACTTAGCGTCTTTAACCTAAACATGCATGGACATATTAGCTTAGTGGTAAAAGTCCGTGAGTTACACACAGACATCGGCGGTTCTACCCCTAACTATGGCAATTTTTTTCTTTTTTCTTTTTCTTTGCTTTATTAATAATTAAATTAATGATATTAAGCAAATAATAACAGTAATTATATAATATAAATAATAATTAGCCCATAGGTGTAGGAGTGAACAATAATATTAACTCAATAAATAATAATTATTAATTGTTTATTTTATTTTATTTTGTAACTCATATGCTTATTTATTGATGCTAGATTTACGACAAACCACACTCCTTTTGCAATGGTTCGTTTTATGACGGATTAACCATTGCGGGCGATTTTTAAGTATACGTTTTGATATTTGTGGTATTGCTACCAATGTTGTGACCGAGTATTCATACCAGCAAAGCATTATGACTCAAGTTTTATTAAATGGGTGTCATTGTCGTTGTCATAACGGGTCAGACACGACCCGTTAAGACACGACCCGTTAAGACACGACACGTTAAGACACGAAACACGAACACGACACGAATTCTTATCGTGTCTGTTTTGCAAACACGAACACGACCCGTTAAAAACAAGTAAACACGAAAAGACCCGTTAAGAAACCTGTTAACAATTAACACTATAAATGACCTGTTAAAACCCGTTAAAAAACCTGTTAAGGAACCTGTTAAAGAACTAGGGTTAGACAATTAGAAATTTGTTGAAGCTAATCGGTTATCCATATGACAATATTATATTATTTATTTATAATTTTAAACAGGTCTTAACAGGTTTTAACCGGTCTTAACAGGTCTTAATGGATCTTAACAAGTCTTAACGGGTCTTAACGGGTTGACCTGTTTTAGACACGAAACATGTTAAGGGTAAACGTGAAATATGTTAAAGTCATGTCATGTCGTGCCGTGTTAACGTGTTCGTGTCTGAAATTGTCAGTCCTAATTGTGTGAGACAACTTTTAATTCTTTTTGAATTTCTTACTATTATTAAATGCTTATAAACGAACATTAGTTTTATTTTCCGTCTTATGTTTGTGTTTTTTATGTTAGATTTACGACTAAGCACAACCCTTTTTTTATGTGTATGTTTATGACAAATACATTTTAGGGTTTTACATAGGAGAGGCACATGTTGTGACGTGTTTTTATATCTACATTTTGATATACGGAATAATAGTTGTGCTTAGAAACGTTGTAGAGTTTCCGCCGCAACGCGCGAACTACCAACTAGTTATAAACATAGAGAAGCAAAAATAATAAATGATACAACAAGATGAAATTGTTATAAGTTCAACACTCGTTGGCGTTGAACGTGAAATAATCGAAAAGACAAATGAAAATATTAGGAAAAAACTATAACACGTAATTATCTTGTTTGAGGTGTTTTAGGTATGAATATTTTGTTTCTTAAAATTATTAGTTTTGAATTAATGTTATCATTTTAATTTGTGGTTATTTATATTTTCCGAATATTATTTACCATTTTATATTTATGTATATTAAAGGTTTAAAAAATAATATCAAAAAATAAGATAATTAATAAAACAGAAAAAAATGAAATTAAAATTAAGTGGTAAAGCTTCTTTTCAATTAACTATTACACATATTAAAATGTAATGAAAATATATTTTATATGACATCTACGTATAACTTGATTAGCCATGTTTACAAGTAATTATCAGAAATAACCTAAGAAAAGTCGTTTAGTAGTAAATTATCTAACTAAGGGTCTTTTGGTTGTGTCTGAATCATTAAGATCTAAATGGTCTAGATGTCTGAATGATTAAAAGGGTCTGAACCATTAAGTGGTGTTGTTTGTTTTAGCATCTGAATGAAAAATACTCTTTTAATTGAAAAACCCTAAAAAAAATAAAGCCATCCGTCGGTCGCACCCACTCGAGCATCGCTGCCTCCCGCCTCCCGTCGCCACCTTCGCAACCTGTCGTCGACCTCCCGCCTCCCATCGCCTTCGCCTCCTGTCGCACACTCCGAGCATCGGTCGAGCATCGAACGATCGCCGCACCCTCCGCCAAGCATCGGAGCTTCTGAACTTCCCGTTGGTCAAGCATTGAACCATGTGAACCATCCCGTTGGTCGAGCATCGAAGCATCTGAACTTCTGAACCACCGGTGGTGGTATGCTTTGATGATGCAATCGACGGTGGGGTCGAGTGGCGGTCCGGTAGGCGGTGGGGTCGAGCGGCGGTGAGGTCGATCGGCACCAAGATAGGGGTGGGGAAGGAGGAAGCCGACGTGAAGGAAGACGGGAAAAGCATGCCTTTTTCTCCATTCAGACCCATTCAGACTTGGTTCAAGGTCTGAACCATTTAGACCTCCATTCAAATGTTATTTTTCGTTCAGACGTCTCAAACAAACGACCTGAATCTGAATGGTTCAGATTCAGACCTATTCAGAGTTCAGACCCATTAAATAGCTACCAAACAGCCCTAAGCCTCACTTTGCCTCTTTAAACTAAACAAAAAAGAAAAGAAAAAAAAAAAAATTATTGACTCCAAGAGTTTAATGACAATAAAAAATCAGACCCCTTTAATATATACATATACAACCACCCTCCCCCAATATAAATAGCATGTTTGTGAACGCCCTTGGTCCTTAAAAATATTATTGACAAGCAAGAAACGAGTGGTGGTAGCCGGAGGATGTCCGATGGCGGAGGCTGGTGGCGTAGACGGCAGGGCTGGAGGATGGTACACCATCTCTGCTGCTGACGCAAAAGCCCACTACACTCAACAACAACAACAAAATTAAAAAGCTTTGCAATTTCATTTTCTTCTCCTAAGTTTCTTGTTTTTCTTCATTTGCTTAGAGAGAGAAAGAGAGGGAATGAAGAAGGGCAAAACAGGAAAAGAAATATTATATTGCATTTGCTTCAGGAATTGAGGCCATCGGTCCGAATATTATTTAGCTTTATATTAGATAAGATTACCTTTATACCCGTGGTCGTTTAGTTATTTACTTCTTTGATGATGTTTAAAGTTATAACAATGGGTATGCATACTAGCTAAGTTGAACAAATTAAGGTTTATTTATTTGGTTTTTGTCCCTACTTATAAGTAGGTATTCACTTGGTATGTTTGTTTATTTGGTTTTGTATTTATAATATTTTTATATTTGTTTTGTTTAAGATAATGCAATGAATATCTTAAAGGGTATTTGATATGTGGGGATAGGATGATTATAGCAAATAGAAACTATGTATGCATCACTTGCAGCAATCATGTCATGTAGGTGCTTATTGAAATATAAAATCTTTATATATTGATGGTTGGTGTTTAGCTAGCCTTAATTGTGTACAGATCTAAGTCTTCAACGTTCGCTTATGTGTTTCACTTAGCTTAAAAGGACTGTTATCATCATCAGAAGGGGCAAGCTTGCTTGTGACATTAGCTAAACTTGAAACCAATATCGTGTTCTTTGAGCTGAATAAGAATGGATGGAAGAGTTGAATTCCTATTTAAACGGAGCATATACATAACACTAAACACTATGTGTAGTGGCCCTACTGAAATTTTCAACTACGTTATCACCTTACTGAAAATCTAAAAACCTCATGCTGGTCATCCATTGAAAAACATTCTATATTGTGTCGCATCATCTCATTAAATCTTAAAACACTCACAATGGCCAATCACAATCAAAAGGAGAAAGAGGGGAGTAACAAGGAGCGAGGGCCGTTGGGCTCTTGGTTTTGATCCCATCGGGATGGGGGCAGTGTGCCCGCCAGGCACCGCCTAGCCGCTGGAGGCTATTGGGCGCGTGGGGAGGCATTACACATAGCCTAAGAATGTGCAATTAAAAGCATTTTTTTTTTAAGAATTACTACAGTAGATTACTAGATTATATACATTGTTTTAGTTGGATCTCAAACTTTTAAAAAAGTATTCAGAAGAGAGTTGACATTTGAAGCGATGGGTGCTAAAAGCGTACAGCGCGCCTGTTGGACAATATCAAATATCGCTAATTACAACATCCAAATTAAAATGGGTCCGAGCACTAATCTCAAAGTCCGTTTTCTAACTAAAAACGTTACCCAAACAATGGTTAACGACCTTTGTTTGTGAACTTTAATACTGTATATAATTTAAAAAATATTAAAAAAGATTAGAGGTTTTAATATTCATACACCACCACATCATATATATACACCATATTTTGGTCAAATCAATCATATTATAATCAAATAACTTTTCCTAGATGCATATTTTTTAAAATATTTTATAACATTAAAAAGTAAAAAAAGTTGGTGTTATTGATACACCAGTGTACTAATATCAATAGCCATACATTATATATATAGGGAAAAGATCAAATAAAAAATATATTTTGCCTAAGAAGGTTAAGAATGATTTTTAAAATCTCCAAAACCGACCCAAACGAACTCCGAGTGAACTCATTTCAATGGTATTAGAACCGTCTCATCGAACCTCACAATATTAGATTTTAAGTTTTCGTTTTAACAACTAGATTTAGATTTTAGGTTTTAGGGTTTGGTTTTTAGCTTTTAAGTTGTATCTTTATGTTAAATATTTGTTTTTAAAGTTTTGATTCAGTATTAGGGTTTATTGTTTATGATTTAAGGTTTGGGTTTTAGGGTTCGACAAGCCGGTTCCAATGATGCAAAAATAAATTCAAACGGGGTTTGTTTGAGTCGGTTTTCGAGTTTTTAAAATTTTTCTTAGCCTTCTTAAGCAAAATAGACTTTTTAGGGAAACCTTACCATATATATATATATATACTAGCTAGCTATACGCATATATGTATAGGGTATTAAAATAATGAATCCAATTTAGGATACTAATATACATACATCATCAATCATCTATACATTATACTTTGTTTAAATAATCATATCATACACATGTAACTTTATTTATACGTATTTTTTAAATATTTTTTAAAATATTAAAAAATTAAAAAATTGTAATTTTATTGGTAAGACCATGCGCAGCGGCAAGGCCGCTGGCCTTGCGGGATAGCGGGCACCAGCAGGAACATCGTCCCCCTCCCCCGGCGGGAATGATTTTGTGGGTTCGGCAGGTACCGCTCCCCGCTCTACCCCTCTCACACACCGTTTCTCTTCTCTCACAAATAGGGAAGCTTTTCCGGTGGGGTGACCAATGTGAGATTTTAAGGTTTTCAGTGGGGTGATGACGTGACAGCAAATTTCGGTGGGAAGAGATTTTCAGTGGTGTGACCACTATGGATAGCCTAACGAGTGTCAACATCAATAACCATCCAATTCAAAATCATACAAAAACCATTGAATATTCTGAATCCTAATTCACGTGTTTTATACAAAGAGCCTACAATATCAACAAGGGTATCTTTTATTTGCTATTTCAAGGAAAAATAAAGCAAAGAAGAGACGTGTTTTGTGGTGCAGAAAAGCAGACTTAACTCCGCTGCCAATTCTTACCTGCCTAGCATGCACATCGACCTAAATTGATTCACTCATTTAATACGACAACCATTTTCAATTAATAATAACTAAGGGTTATTTCGCACGTTGCGGCGGTAGCCCCATATTTAACTGAATTAAAAACATGATCTTAAAAATTGAAACTCATATAACATAAAATTATCTATACGTCGTAAAACTTTAAATCTCAAAACATATAACATTTTAAAAGTAATTGCAGATAAATAAAAATTACTTAAATTTGCATCACATAATTATATATAAGTCTCTTTTATCCGTAATATTTTAAAGAAACGCGAAAAATTAAAAAATAAGATTATATAATATTATTATAATAATTATTATTATACTAATATTATAAAATATTTATTATTATGATTATAATATTATATTATTATTTTATTATATGAATATAATAATTATTATTATATTATTTTATAATAATAATAATAATATATTTTAATATTATTAATATTATATTATTATTATTATTAAAATATTATAACTGTTCCTTTAAGTAGTAATAATAATAACTATTATTATAAATATTATTGTTGTTAGTTATTATCATTATCATTAATGTTACCATTGCCGTTACTACTAATATTACTATTTTATATTTTATTTTATTTAATAATTAATATGATAGTATTATTTCATCATAAGTTATATTATTTAATTTCTTATAAAAGCTTTTATGAAACATGTGATTTATTATTTGAAATAAATAATTTTAAAATCTATTTGTTTAACCAAACTTGTATGATACACATATTTTTAACCTAATATACCACATATACATTGGAACATATTTTTACATAAAATGTCACGACTAGAGATCATTTCATTAAAGAACCATTCAAAGGGATCCAAAAATCACGATATTCAAATTATCTTTTTTGTTAATTGTTTCCCCGTTTTTGTAAAGTTGTAAGGCTGTAAATTAAACTTTATGACGTTTAGTGAGAGTAGAAATGATTTGAAATTGAATATAAAAATAAAAAATGAAAAGGAATCCCTTAAAAAGCATACCAGGTGTGCAGGTAAGGTGGCACGGAGTGTCCTTCTTGAGCAGTTTTAGGGAGTTTGTGACTTCGTGTGGTCCACGAGAACACCACCCACCCCTACCTCATGTGCAAAAAATAACTCCCAAAATCAAGGATTGTTCACCAAATCACTAAAAAAAAGAGTGAAGTTTTAATACCTATGTCCTTGCTATTGTAAGTTATATTAAATAATTATACCAACATGGATGTTCACTCTCTTGTGGATCGTCTCAAATTTGTAATACTAATATAGATGTCTACATACTCGTAGATCATCTCAAATCCTTATACCAACATGGATGTTTATATTTTTATGGACCTTATCAAAACATTATAAGAATGATTACTTTTAATAGGTCATATTCACATAAACACATTTAATCATATCATCATATTCTACAATGATCATTTACGAGTCTATGTGTTTCACTTTTACTTTTATTTCCTAGACAATTTATATAGCATACAAACCCCATTTTATGATCCATTATACACAAGATTCTCCAAGTTTACATGATTTCTCATTATAACTATCATCCTATATGGATTTGTTATGTGTCTTTAGATTGTTCCATGCATTCAAACACTTCAAGTGAATGTTTTGGAATCACTTACCAAGTAAGTTGATTGAAATAAGGAAGATGTATTAGTACTCTAAAATGAGTTTTACAAGTAATTTTGGTTAAATTTTCTTGTAAAGTCTACAATTCCAACAGCCCTCCTCTTCTATTTGACATAGATACACACACAAGCAAATACCGGATTTTTTCCCCCTTTTTTCTCTCATATGATTAATTTGGTCCTTGCCCTCCCTATTTTCATTTCTGCTACGACAATTCAAGTCCTTTCATTTTTATCCATTACTTTTCTAGTTTTAACTAACCCAACTAAGCTACTAGTTATTAATAATAAATATTATCTCACCGTTGTAGTACAATAAATACTCACATTTAAATATGATGATAAACACTATTCGTTATTTTACTTATATTATAACAAAATCTTTTAGAATGAGTTACACAAACTAAGAGAAAGACAAGGCAATTACATGAGGAGAGTGTTATAATACAAATAAGTGAGTGTTCTATTCCCTCCACGTAAGTTCTACGTAAATCTTCTTTAAATCTTTCTCACAGATGGAATATCTCTCATTCAAATGATTTACCCGTTGATCAACTCTATAGTGTTTAAATTATATTGTACTACCTATATATCACACTGATTTTTCTTCTTATTAATGCACCAAACTCAAGATTTCATACTGTTGAGCCGCATGAAGGCATGGTTAGACGGTGTTAAACTCGCTCATGCGCATGACATGCCTTTCGCATCACCTCGCTCTCCACTACAATGTCACATCCCATACCCTCTCCTTTTATACGTCCTTATTGTTTTTATATGGAAACCCTTCTAGTGCATTTGCCCATATAATTAATTATTTATGCATTTTTTAGTTATATCTCACTTTTCACATAATATTTTATAGCTAAATGTGTCACACTTCCTCGAATCTCTCTTTTCTTTTAACTCTGTGTTTTACTACTGAACACGCATTCCTCTATCATCACTTAACTCAACTTATCAAAGATTAAGACGATACTAGATCAGGATTAACCAATATTCACGTATACATTAAAACCTTCAAAAGTTTAAAAAAATTTTGTTTAATGAACAAAGTTGGTGGTTTCTATCCAAGAAGCTAACTGATCCTACACAACTCAAATAACAAGCAGACAATCAAAAGTTGGACGAACTTCTTCTCCCATTCTTAATTTCACCCAGGGTTGCATTCATGTTTTCATCCGATGCTCACATGTCTCAGTGAGAGTAAATACGCACGTTCTCAATCTTTGATGGTGCAACATTTAAACCGTTGAAATTTCCAGGTTGTGTATCGTTTTTGGACTCTGCTAACATCTGGAAATACATGTGAGGTCCCCAACCAGCATACCAACCATACCAAAGCTTTATAAAAATTACAATGGGACCGTTTATGAGCTTCAAGATTGGTGGATATACCATCAATGGCATATGGTGGTGGAATTAATTGTAAGTAAAAAAAAAAAAAAAAAGCAACAGTCATTACCAGCCAATGAGAACTAACCCCTTTGTCATCAAGAAAGTAACACCAGAACAAGTCCGACTGGGACTACCAAATGCTACAGAGGAGACACTCAATGCTATTTAATTACAGCCAATGAGTCTAGGTAGTTGCTCACGATTGAAGCAGGGAAATGCCTTACAATGTTAGGTATAATAACCAAAATTCATGTCGGATGCGCGATGAAAATCGATTAAATGTTTGCTCACAGTGAAGAATTTGAGGATCAGTAACCGTGCAAACAGGGGAGGACTTATTGAGGGTACGGGTCAACCGATCCCCATGAACTTTCTATTTTTATTGTTAAATACACCATCCAATCTCGAACAAGCCTCAAGAAATTTTGTCACCTACCCCATAAAAATTTGTCGAACAGGATGAAACCTACTTTAAAACCATTTTAATGCCAGAATAACAATATAATCTACCTATTATAGTAAATGAGTATTTTTAGGAGACACATGTCACCTTCTAGTGCAATCTGAAAAAAATGTTCCCGTCTCTCTCTCTTAATAAATAATATAATCTTTACTAATTAAATTATATAATTAAATATGAAAAAAATATAAATCTTTTTATTCTAATAATTTACTAATTTATTAAAATTTAATAAATTATAAGAATATTTAATTTATATCTTATCTTAAAATATAAATATATTATTATTAAATATTTATTATGATTTGATATTAATGAATTATAT
This sequence comes from Mikania micrantha, assembly GCA_009363875.1. NCBI lineage: Eukaryota > Viridiplantae > Streptophyta > Magnoliopsida > Asterales > Asteraceae > Mikania > Mikania micrantha. Next base: position 94,369,501 of record CM018694.1, read on the forward strand.
TTTTTTTAAGTATTCAACCCATGTAATACATGAGTTTCTAGGCTAGTAACTAAATAATGCAATATGCATTACATGTGATGAACCATAATTAACAATTAATAATTTAACTCAATACTTTTTTTTTGAACGGCGACGATCCTACATACTACGTATGTTGTCTTAACAGAGCCCACCGGGCAGAGGTAAGACGCGGCCACACCAGATGCGCGGGAACCCCGTGGAATAGGTAAACCCTCGCCCCCCATTGGTCCAGAACCCGAGATTAAGCTCAAGATTCCTTCCCTCACCTGGATGTCCTTTAAATTGCCTCTGGCAGGACTCGAACCCATGACCTCTCGGTCACAAGGTAAAGCCCTAACCAGTAGGCTAGATTTACAGGACATTTAACTCAATACTTAATTGCTCTTAACCCACTTGAAAAAATATGAACCAACTTGTATATTGAGTGATGAATTTGTATATTAATTAGTAATTAATAATCCATGTTTGGTTCCTTTCAAAAAAATAAACTGAATAAATAACTTACTAATAGACATTATTATCCCCCACTTCACAACATTTACAATTTATAAATTGAGTGATTATTATATAACTTCAAAACTTGAAACTTATTAGCATGACGAGAAACTTAATTGATTTGTGTATAATTTGTATATTTAGGTACTATGAAACAATTTTTCAAAAGATAATTTGGACTTTCACCTTTTTTGATTCTTTAATTTGTTAATTTAAACAGTATTCTTATGAATCCTGCAAAAAAAGCACCAATTTTGTCATATCATTATAGTCGATAAGATGATTATTTGGCATATTTTTATTATGTATTCGTGGTTAAATTTAGTTTTTACTTTTTTGGAAGATCCGACCTGGCCATATTCGAATTAGTCAAGAAATAAAATGTTTAATGACAAATAATTATCAGAAAATTTTCCAGAACCCCTTATAAAAAAAAATTTAGGTCAATCACTCTGTAAAAATAAAGTAAACAAAATTATGGAGATTCTCAAACAAAAAACCTAAAATTGCTTGAAGAATCAGATGAGCATCTAAACGCAAAGCCATACAACTGTTTGTGTGTGTGAGAGAGAGGTTAAAGAATTCAGTATTGTCAAATGTCAAACCGCCATGGCATGTGTATCAACTATCAAGAGCACACATAATCAAAAAGACGATACCGATTGAGAGTGAAAGACAAAGCATGCACAATGTTTCAAGGAGATTCAACTTTACGCTAAATTAAATCTAATCATTCCCATTCCACCAATTTATCTTCTAATAAAACACCAACTATTTTGCCACTTGTAAATAGGGTGTTCACAAGTATAATTGATACAAATATTAGAGATCAATATTATTCAAGAAACTTAAATTTGAATGATTATCTTTTGGTATATTTATTTAAAAAAATGGTGAACGTCACCATGAGGCGCCCCTCACTGACCGGTCCCACTAGATATATTTATTTAGTTTATTATTATCTGTAGGTTTAGTAACTATCTTTAGGTTTAGTAATTATCTTTATGTTAGTATAAATATTAAGATTTGTTTTCATTTGTGGTAGTTTATGATTGAGTTTTAATAAAAGAACTTTGTTTTTTTAAACCTTTGGTTTCATATTAAAGTTTTTGATTATCTAGGTGTTTTTGAGCAATTTGATTGCCTCCATAACTGCATGATGAATTGAACTATGCAAGGCTATGCTCGTGCTTGATTCGTTTACAAACAGAGCGGTTTAGCTTGGTATGGATTTGTAAAATCGACCCGAATGTTGTGCTCGTTGCTAAGCTTGTTTTTAAACCGAGCGGCTCAGCTTGTTTTGATTTTGACTCGGTTTCAAAATAAAATTTAATGTAATTCAAAATATTTATATTAATTTCAAACTAAGTAATTAAAAAAACAATAAGTTCAACCACATACAGATTTAAAACAAAAATGAAGTTCATGTATTATGAATTGTCATAATACGAAAACACAAAAAAAAGTTTAAAATATTTGAATAATTTATCAAGGTCGTTATTTATTAATTTGAATACACTAACATCATAATTCGTCGTAAAAAACTTATGGAATGTTAGTGTTAATAAAATAAAGTTAATGTTATACCAACCCAATTAACTCTGCTAAAATCAATCCATAACTTGGATTTTTCTTTTCCAACATCATTGCAAGTTGTAACACATATATGACATTTTATTCTTTTATGTGCATTTGTAAATATATCACCTTTTAAAAGTTAACATCATTGTAAATTTTTAGTATAAAAACAGTTACAGTACTATAAATTAAAAACTTGCAATGATTTTAATTATGAAACGGTGACAAATTTGTGTAAACACATAAATGAAGAAAAGTGTTTTATATGTGTTACAATGATGTTTAAAAAAAATCAAGTTTTTGATCTTGACGAAATTAGTAGGGTTAGTATTATAACAATGTGTTAGCTATTATTTCATGCCCTATATATATATAGGGGAGGGTTCCACAGAAAACATTCTTTTTGAAGAAAACTAAGAAAATCACTAATCTACCGTTCATATATTTAATCAATGGTTGAGATCATTTAGGGATAAGATTGTAAATAAATGTTAATCTAAGGATTAATTATAAAATTATAAGGGTAGATTAGTCTAAATTTTTTTTATCTCTCCTAAAAATTAAATAAATCCTAAAATAGTTATTCTCTCTCCTCTTTCCTAATATTAATGCATATTTAACATTTAAACAAGAATAAATAACAAAAACTAAAATATGCATTAAAAAGTTCGATATTTTTCCAATAAAACATATAATGTTGACCAATTACATATAAATTTGATTACATATATGTAATCACACTATAATCAGCAACATAAACTTGATTACGCGTAAAATCATAAAACATTTGCAATTGCATAATTGTTAAAATTACACATAATTTTGATTACACATAGATAATCTATTTTGCTTTGTCATCTTATTATCTCCTTGCATGACTTTGTTACAACCTTCTTCACTTGGGTATCACCAATTACTATCAAATATTTGAATCGTTTTATGGAAACAACCTTACGAAGATTTTGAATATGCTTCCTGAAAGAAGAAAGTGCAAACCATTCAATCAATTGCCAGGAGAGAATTCTAAGGCAAAATATCCCAATATAAAGGCCTACGGTTTTTCTTTGAAAAGGTTTACATCTTCCACCGATTTTTATCTTCCATGTCTTCCAAAGACCACTAAATTAATAATAAATTATATGAAAACAAAAAAAATGTTCATGACAAACTCAGTTACATACATGTAATCATGTTTCATAAATTAGCAATAAAAAAAATACTCACTTACATATATGTAATAAGCTAATAAAATATGCAAATCAGATGCATAAAAATAAAACAATTGATATATTCTCACAATTTAACTTCACTTACACATGTGTAAGCAAATTGATTACATATATGTAAGCACCTTCTTACATTCTCAACTCAATTTAACTTCAATTGCACATATGTAATCAAATTGATTACATATATATAAGTACCTTCTAACATACCAAGAACACACAAAAGTTTAAAAATTATTGTGGGGAGACACAAATCCAAACAAAAGACATGAACTTTCAATCAGTTTGAATTAGGCCAAAAGACACCCACAAATTGTTAATTAAAAAATATGATTGCACACACACACAACATATTTGGTTCACTGCGTGCTTGATTGAAGTAACCAACCCCAAAATGATAATAAATACTCTGTTTTTATCAAAGCACAAAAATTACAAATAAAAAATTAGAATTTCATTGAAATTACAAAAGACGCTTAGGTTGTACATAAAAACCTTAATTTTAAACAAAGTATACTGAATCAGAATCATTGTATGAAACAAGTGAGTCCCTGGAATTTGATTTAGACTAAGAATGAAAGATGAATGAATTACTTACAACAAAGGCTTTACATATCTTACCTTGAGTAATGATTCCGGTGAAAGCGGTAACGAGATCGTTGATAGCTTGGCCGACCAACTCGAGCGACTCCTAAGCCAAACTGATGCATGTTTCAGGTGAGTTCGACAGGTCCTTAACGGCTTTGGTTGCGACTTCGCGGATCACAACAGTTTCCTTCTTGGATCCCACAGCTAATTTTTTTTTAAATCATGGCATTAAGGCTTGATGACGGTCTCTGATTTGGATGCTAAGGCTTTTATCATACTTATGAATCCTCATAAGTTGATGAAATTAATATATATATTAATTTGCAAATATTTTCATACACACAAAATCACTATTCACTTTTTTTACACACACATCACACACATACACACAAAACACACACACAAACGACTTTTTCACACACACACACATCACACACACATATCACACACACGCACACACATCACACAAACGGTGGGCCCCAACATCTCACACACACATACATACATATATATATAGAGTTTGTATCATATAAAAACCCGATCTTAGAGAGAAAACCCTTAAACCCTATCTGGGTCGTTGATTTGGAATCTTGAAAATAAACATGTGGTCTACATTAACCCACATTAAAACTGATTTGTTTATCCAAAATCTAATTTTTTATTCAAGTTTAATGTGTACCACATATTTTATTTTCAAAAGTTCAAATCAATGATCCAGATAGGGTTTAATGGTTTTCTCTCTTATACCGGGTTTTGACAGGATACAAACCCTCACATAATCACTATTTACTACCGCGTCTAAAGATCAAAAGATAGATTTTAATACTTTTCAATTAATTTGAAATTTTCGTTTATAACCCTGAACTTTGAACTCTTATTTTTAAGGCCCTCTTACTTTACTCACATATTTTTAATGTTTACATGATTTTAACGCGTCATTAGGTTATCTGATAAATGTCATAATTATATTAATTTCATCGCAATGGCTTCATGAACATTTATATAAATTTCTAACCCAAACGGTCATAGAAATTTTGCGCGTTGTTTGCATGCCTATAACACATCCGTACGTTATCGAATATTTGTATCGTTTATATCATTTTAACGTAATTAGTTCACAAACGATTTAGATTTAATAATTTTATAAACCATGAGAATTATATATACTACATATATATACGATTTACATATAATAATTTTATAATATTTGTATCATTTATAAATTCTACATTTACACAGAGCCTTTTTTTTAAGTCTTCTGTAATCACATTCTTTACTATTAAATAAGTTCTTAATCTTCAACCCTTAGTTTCAAAGCATACGTTATAGATCTTGTATAGGGTATTTTCGTGCATTTTATTGTACACGATTTTAACCTCATGTTCTGTTGATTTTTTTTAAGTCAGTATATCAGACGCCGCCGCAACGCGCGGGTCCTGTATACTAGTTGAGACTCAAATAGAAAGCTTGATCACGTATATAAACTTGAATATAAATTTGATTCAAAAAATCACGAATATAATTTTGATTACCTATATTGTTTAATAACATTTAATGTTAGGAAGATAAATAAGGAAGGAAATAAATAAAATACAGATTTATTAAATAATAAATTATTAAATTACAGTTATGTCCTTTTGATTATAAATAAAAGAAAAATAATATAAATTATGTGATTGGTTGAAAATGGTTTTCTTGGTTTTTTTATAAATAAGTGGTTTTCTTATGAACCGTCCTATATATATATATATATAGGGGATGGTTCCTAAGAAAACTCTCAATCTCTAGAAAACTATGAAAACTACTTTTTCACCATTTATTTAAGTAATCTACGGTTGAGATCATATGATAGCAATGTTGTAATTAATTGATAATTAAAGGATTTAATTATAAGATTATAAGGGTTTAATGGTCAAAAATATTTTCTTACTCTCTCTTTTATTTAATAATTTCCTAAAATCACTCTTCTATCTCATCTCTTACTTTTCTCTCTCATATTTCTCTCTCATTTTCCTTCCTTTTTAATTTATGTAATTAAAATTAATATGAAAATTTATTTTTTTTATCAAAAATCCAGATTTTTTTCATACAGAAATTTAATTTTTTTCAACGAAATCTAAATTTTGTGATTACATATGTGTAATCAATCATATGTCAAATTATATTTATATAACTGATTACATATATGTAATCGTAAATATGGTTACATGTATATACATGATTACATATATGTAAAAATATATATGGTTTTATGTATATCTGGTAACATATATTTAATCATATACCTTGTTACATTTATGGTTTCATATATACGTGATTACATATGTGTAATCATATATTGGTTTCATATATAACTTTGTTACATTTATATAACTAATTACATAATGTAATCATATGCCTGATTACATTTATATAAATGCATGATTACATATATGTAATCAATCAAACAGAAGTGCATTTTTAAATATAAAGAAAATGAACTAAATCAAAGATGAATACAAGTAACAAAATGAACCAAAACCAATTTTGTATATACAATTAGATTATAACAAAACATACACATATAAATCTAAAATGCACCCTCTGCATGAACCTTATCACGTGTGACCGATTCTTTCTCCATAGCTCCGACGCATATGCATACGCCCTTGGAACATACACCATAAGTCAAACTCTATTTCAATATACAAAAGCAATAAACAAAAAAAATAAATTAATAAGAACCAGATTATTTCATATTAAGAAACTAAGATATAACCAAAGAAATGAAATTGCAGAGATCTTTATAAACAACATCATCTTACCCGATGTTGAACTCTTTGTGGCTTTGAGATATTATACAAGGTTGCTATAATTAAATCATAATAAAAGAAATAGGTTTGAAATAGCTTTTGAAATTTTTGTTTGTAATTGAATTTACAAAAAAAAAAAAAAAAAAAGATGTCCACGATTTATTGTTTTGTTTGATTTTCAATTGGTTTAAGTCATAAAAGAGAAAAAGATTATTAAAAAGATGATTATTAATAATTATGAGGAGAAAGAGAATGAATCATTAAATAGCATATTAATTCTATAAATAGATGATGTTTGTTTTACCAAAATATCCTTTCAAATAAAAATAAAAAAATAGAGAAAGAAATTACATGATTGGTTAATTGAAGTTTTCTTGGTTTTCTTGAAAATAACAAGTTTTCTCATGAACCTTCCTCTCTCTCTCTATATATATATATTTAAACACACACACCCACTTATACACATATAAAAGTTTATATACTTAAACGAGCTAAATCGAGCGAGTCAAATGAGCAACAATCAGAGTGAAAAACGAACGAGCTTACCTTGGCTCATGCTCGACTCGTTTTCGCTTTGAAAACGAGACAAGCGTGTTCAAATCGTTTAAAACCGAGCAAAATTAGAACGGACTTTTTTCGAGTTTGAAACGAGCGAGTATCGAACGAGCAACCAGGACTCAAGAAGAACTTGTAAAGTTGTAAATGTATCAATCAATCATTGAAAATTATTCCCGCCCATTTCTTAAGCACGCAGACCTATTCACCTGACCCGAATCTTTCATTTCTTAAGCACGCGGACCAAACCCATGCGTTTGTTGACTCGAACCATAATCAGCGAATGTGTAAAACCCTTGTTGTGAACTCGAATCAAAATGCGGTCGATAACAGTTTGAATCAAAAAAAAGATTCATTGGAGAAGGGTTAAAGAACCAATTCGGAGGTGGCGTGTTCGGGTTTCGGTTAGGTGGAGTGTTTGGGTTGTAGTATTGGTTTGGTGTTTGGTTGGGATCCATGGAAAGTATTTTTTTGTTAAGAAATTGAATTAGTTTGAAATGGAAAGAGTGAGAATTTCTTTGTGTTGAATGAATTTTAAATGTGGAGTTTAAATAGATAATTTTTTTTAATGGTGTAACGGTCCAACTTTTGGGATCCAACAGGTGTCTCGACCGTTGCCCCACTCACGCCCACAAGGGGCGGTGTGGCACGCCCCTTCACGCCCACTCAAGGGGCACACGTGGCGGTCTTACAAATTTCACACACGCACTCTCTCATCATTTCTCCTTATCTTCTCCCTAACACTAAAAAACCCTAGATCAAAGATTGAATGTCTCTATCAATGGCTTCTCCTCCATCGATTATCTCTTAGATCGTCGACTGCTCTTTAATCTTTAAAGGTATGTTCCTTTTTCTTCTTTTCTCCTGTCCTTGATTATCGGTTGTAAGATTCATTGGGACTTCCACATTTACGATATTAATAGTAAGTTGTTCTTCCCTAATTCGATTTTTAAAATGTGATGAGTTAGCGGCTATCTTGATGATGTTGTGTAATTCCCTTCTGCTTCAGATTAAGTTGAATTTTTTATCACTAATTAATTTTGATTCGTATTTTAGTTCATTGCGGCTTAAATCAATTGCTTACTTTCTTTATCAAAGCCCGAGCTGTATGAGGCAGAAACTCGTCCCACGAAAACATATTAATTTAAACTTTCTATTAGGCAACGTATATTATGCTAGGACATCAACATTCATTGGTATCTATGCATATGAGGCAGCCCGGGTTAAGAAAGCCATAGAGTTTGGTACTTAATTTAATGAAATATCTCAAACATGTCAAATTCATGAATTTCATATACCTAGAAATTCGACTTACCAATCTTTAATACTTTTTACAATTAAAAAGTATAAATGCATGAGAATAGTGTTCATTTGTAATATGTTCTGGTATCCATAAGGATAAAAAAAATTAAAATACACACATTAAAGCCTAAAGATAAATCTGAACCAAGCCATAAAATATACACTTTATAGTTAAACGTTAATGCTTAAACTTAAAAGCTAATACTGGGGATACATCCTCATTGTTCATATATACTTTCCAACTACAAGCTGATAAGGTAGGAGTCTTGTATCAATTGGTTGTGATTTTTGGCAACTTTATGATTCTCATTACTTATATCTGTACAGTGTTCACCCATTATCTTCGAATCTTCAATGATACTTGAAATTTGCAATGCTAATATTAAAAGCAGTAGCTAGGTCATTAAACGAACCGAACAGTTCGTAATTGTTGGGTGGGAAATTCTTTTATGTTCGTTAAATTATACGAACGAACATAAACACACCTAGTGTCATTTATTTATGTTCGTGTATTTGTATTCATTAATGTTTATTTAACTATCTAATTTAATAATTTTTTAAATAATATAAAATATGAATGTTCTTTATAGGCCCATGATAGTATGAAACCCATATCCTATATGCATGGTTGAGGAATTAACTTTTAAGAGACACGTCGTTCACTGTTATCAATAGCGAGCATAGCGCCCGCTATAGCGAATAGCGGAGCGGAGCGCCACCTTACCGCTAAATGGTTTTAGCGACCCAATAGCTTTCTTACTTTTTTAGCTAGTTTAGTGATATTTATTGATTATAATTGCTATTTTGGTGGCGTGACTGTTTATTTATTGATTATAATTGTTATTTTTGTTGACTACTTGAATGTAAAACATTTAAAAAAATTCTACTACATTATCGCTAAACATGAAATAACTGGCGCTATCTCATCGCTATCGCTATGTAGTGTATAGGTAGCCTATCGCTATTGCCCGCTATTCGCTATCGATAACTATGACGTCGTTTGTGTTCGTTTATGTTCGTTTATGTTTATTCAACTGTGTTTGTTTATATTTGTTTAGTTATGTTCATCTATATTCAATTATGTTTGTTTATTTAGGTTCGTTGTGTTTATTTATGTTCATAAACAAATTGTTTAATTTTTTTACGAACAAACACGACCGAACACAGACATTTTCATTTTCTTAACAAACGAAAACGAAAACAAAATTCATGTTCGTTAATGAGTTCGTGTTCGGTTAAATAATGAACAACACACGTACATGCCTCTGTTCGTGTTCGTTCGGTTCATTTACAAGCGTAGCAACAGCTTAGAGTGGGGAACAACATGCTTGTGTCTTCAAACCTCAAAAAAAAAATTATAATAATTGTTTGTTGCACATATTAAAATGATCTAGTTACCAACTGTAGCACCCCTAATCCTCTTGGTAAAGTGCTGAAGTCCAATTTTTACTGTAGATAGACACAGATGTTTATGATGCTAATTTTTATTTCTATTTTTTTCTTCCTTTTTCAAAGTTCATAATCAAATCCGATCATACCGTATCTGATATTTTGGTTTACATAATTAGGGGATATGCCAGAAATCCAACTTGGTGCCCATACTATAAGGTCCCATGGAGTTAAAGTGGCAAGGACTCACATGCATGATTGGCTTGTTTTGTTATTTCTTGTGGTCATAGAAGTCATTCTGAATGTGATAGAACCATTCCATTGCTTTGTTGGGTCGAATATGATGGATGACCTTAAATACCCTTTGCAAGAAAATACCATGCCCTTGTGGGCAGTTCCGGTAGATAGTATTTAATAACTACTACACAAGTACACAGGACTCTTCATGAGTCCATGACACCTTCAATAATCCATACTAAACTGTTTTTGGTCTTCTATCTAACAAATTATTGCAATATTATTGCCTCATGCGGTCCTACTCATTCACTAATTGTTAGAAAAGATGTTTATGATCTGCATCAAGCCATACTAGGTAAATTTTATCTGTTTTTTGCATGTAAATTTTTATGACTTAGTTGATCTCCCATATGTAATCTGGCCTTCTTTTTTCAGTACTTATCACAGGAGTCTTAATTGATGTGATTAAAGACGTTGGTAGGCCCCGGCCAGACTTCTTCTGGCACTGCTTTCCTGATGACAAAGGGGTTAGTTCTCAGAATCCTAATTATTTTCACCTTTTTGCAGGTTAAAAGGTTTAATTTACTTACAAACTATGTTCAGTTTTTTCATCATGTTTGTTGTACACTCAGGTGTTTGATACTGTTACCAGCAAAGTCATGTGTACTAGATTAAAATCTATTATTAAAGGAGGCCATAAAGGTTTTTCCAAGTGGGCATACATCTTGTAAGTTTTTTATTCGGTTTAGGTGGTTTCCTGGATTTTAACCACATGCACATTTTGAAAATATTTTTTTTTAAACATGTAGGGTCCTTTGCTGGTCTTGGTTTTCTTTCCTGGTACATGGCACGAAAGATTCGGGTATTTGATCGTAGGGACCATGTGGTGAAGCTTTGTATCGTTGTCTTCCCCTTGTTGCTGCCTTAATTGGTGTTTCACGGGTTGATGTCTTTGTACAAGGTCTTCTAGGTTTGTGTTGACATGTTTAGCTTTTTAAAACTTGTCTTTCTGTTGTATAAACTTTTGATGTGATTGTGATTTGGATCGCTTCATCTGCAATTAATCCCCAAGCTTTCTTTGTTGTTGTCCGCATTTATACTCCTCATGGTTCCTGATCAAAATCCAGACGATCGTAATGACAATTTTCCAAGGAAGTGTTCCTTGAAATTGTAGCCAAGAATTTCAATGAAGATTTGTTCTAATAAATGGCGCATTCACTAAAATGTTTTCAAAACATTCAATACAAGATCTAAGAATCAAGCTTCCAACATGACGAATGAACCTCCAAAGGCATGAGTTGGTTCTTTCCTATTGGTGGGAATTTTTTAGTGAAACTTTTAGTTAATGGCTATTTTTTCATTTTAAGTTAGTTAAATAAATGGGCAGTCTGGTGTATTTTTATTAATATTATCTCTGACACATGGTCGACACCCTATAAGTTGACATCAGCTCACACAATCCCTAGCTCACAAAGGACTCTTACCCGAATAGTAATATTATAGTAATCTTTTCACACTCGTTCATCACAGAAAAAGTACATGCAGAAAGGCGATGATGATTATCAACTGCAGCAGCAGCTGCTTAGCCTAGCACAGTTGGAGGAATTGCCTGATTTATCAGTGACAACTAACTTGTTTAACAGCACACTGGCTTATAATTCAACCAGTTATTGCAGTGATTGTCCGAGTTTTGGTGATATTGTGAAGGTGTTATCACAAGTCGAGCTTCCTTCACCATCTCCTGAGCCGATGACATCGTCGTGTAATTTGATGATTAGATTCCAACAAGGTCAATCGAGTGGCATCAAGAAGGATGATGGGACTGAATTCGTAAGAATATTAATGTTTTAATGAGTATTTCACCTATATATATATATATTTCACCTATATATATTAATTAATGGATAACTAAGTTTTGCTTATATATATATATATATTGGTTGAGTGATGTTGTAGGGAAAGGTTGAACGGGAAGAAGAACATAGAGCTCAAGCATCACGTGCTGCAGAGCAGGTGAGACATGAAATAAAACCAGAACCAGTTATATTCATCCATTAATTAGTTAGTTAGTTAGTTAACTAATTGATGGATAAGATGATATGCAAATCATCAACTGTGTGTGGATTTTGTTTTGTTTAGCTAGTAACTTTGATGATCAAGAAAATCTCTATAGTACCTAGTTAAAGCTAACCAGACATCTTTTTAATTAAATGAGTTATAAATTGATTGTTTCAGCAATATAATATAATTGAGATGGTTTTTTGTTTTAAAGTTGGGATTTGGCAATATATAAACGGTTAATTAAGCGGTACCCCTTGGCTTTTCAAATGGAAGGTCATGGGTTCAAATCCCTCTTAAGACAAAATAGGGGTCCTTGAGAGATGGGGGGCTTTCCGGTGCGGTTTCCTCCTTGGGTGGTGGTGGGGTCTCAACGGAGGTCATGGTAACTAGACCTTGGTGACGTGACATGAAAATCAGTGGTTCACACGTTCAGATCAAATGCCGTTCAAAAAAAAATTTAAGGAGCTAGCTTGCTAACGAGCCCAATCTACCTATATATTTATCAAACTGACCTACCTACCTACCTAGCTAATAATATATTAATTATCAATAATTTGAAATATCTTAATTCCATCTGGCTTTAATTAATTTGAGCTTTCTATATTTTATGTTTGTGTAGAGGCGTAGGAGTCGATATCAGGAAAAACTAAGACACATCAAGGAACTTATTCCTGGATGCAATAAGGTACGTACGTAAGTAATTATTTCAATTCATAAAATATATACATATATGTGTGTGTGTGTATATTCAAATTCATTTTGTTTACGTACTAATTAATGAAGCTAGCTATTATTATTCTACTTGATACTAATTTATTTAATTTCACAGAGAGACCAAGCATCAATTCTTGATGATGGCATTGAGTATATTAAATATTTGGAAACGCAACTACAGGTACCCACCTACCTACACACACACACACACAGTGTCTTAATTCTCTCTATAGGTATAGGTAGCTAGATCACTGAAGATTCTATCGATCATTACTGGCTATTGGTTAATGTTGTTGTGTTAATTACTTAATTAATAACTAATTGACATGTATATATGATGATGAACAGATGATAGAGTACATGAGATCAGCTAGTAGTATGACGACACATGGTTTTTATATGTCCCCGTGGAACCAACTGCCGGAACCATATCTTGCTCCTTATCATCTGATGATGAGACCGGCCATTATGAATGATTATTGTTCCTATTTCACTCCCCGTATTCCACCTTTCTTTAGCTATTTCAATCCTTTAGCTGCAACGCTACTTCCAACTCCTCAACCAGCTGCTGCCACAAACAACATTAATGCTGCTGCAACTAATGCCTCTCAAGTTGCTGGATCAATCTATTCTCACTATCCTTATCATCATAATCGATCGAATTAATTAATTGTTTTGATATATAAGGTGATTATATAATAATATTTTTATTATTTCATTCATTCATTCATTCCATCTGTTTTTATTTATTTATTTACTAACTACAAGCTTCTTTCTTTTACAGGATGTATCTATATATAGGAGTTAAGTGCATGAATAAAATTAGCAAGTTCAATGTTTGCTGATGATGTGAGTTCAGATGCATGATTGTTCGTATGTGGCGTGAGACTTAGTTAAGTTGTTGCTCAAGTGAAGCTTAGCTAGTTAATTAAAAGTCTACGTGTAAAACTATATATATTATATCAATGTATGAGTTTAGTTATAAATTAAGTTACAATTTTCCTCTTTAGTTGGTTAAATGTCTAATATTCTAATTAATAATTACATCAAAGTACATCTGGTTTATAAATTTCACCTAATTAATTGGCGAGAAATTCACCGTATATTCAAGCCCCGCTTAACGACATGGGTGTGCGTTTATGTGTTTGTTCGATGTTTATTATTTTTATATACACATATATATATATATATATAGAGGACGGTTATAATACAAAGGATTTTAACGTGAGAAGCGTAGGAAGCCACAAGCTTTTGACATGTGTCATCAGAGTATGGGGCAATATCGTCCATATATAATCACAGACCGTGATTTAAAAAATTACAGTCCGTAATTTAACACACGTAATCAATATCAACTGCATAATTACGGACCACTAAATCACGTACCACGTTATATAAAATCACATACCGTCATTTAACATGCATAATCAAAGGACTAACTGCATAATCACGAACCAATAATCACGTACCAAACATTAAAATCACGGACCACGTAAAAAAAATCGTAACAAACTACAACAATACTATACTCAAATTAAAGATAATAAAATTCTCTATTTTATGATGTAATTTTTTTTAAAAAACGATTAACCGTTTAAAAGTTATTCGATTTTTAAATAAATGGTGGAAGTTGATTTAACCATAAAAAAGTCAACAAATGTAGGTTATTCCTTTATTGCCCTTTCATCTTTAAAATCACGCAAGTTTTTAATGAAAAGTGGGGACCACTAGATCTTAACCATTGATTAATTTGATCAAGGGCCATAAACCCTTCCTATCCTTCTCACGTTAAAACTCCTTTGTATCGGATCTGTCTCCTATATATATATATATATATAGGATTTGGTTCAAATAAGAACCCACCATTTTTGTGGTAACCTATTAACCCATTTGAGCCAATCAGATTCATACACATCATAGATTCCTTTTTGATTTTATGAGGGCATTATGGACATTTTATTAACACATTTAAGCCAATCAGATTTCACCCACATCATAAATATAATATCTATTTTCCTTTTTTTAAATCAAAGTTTCCCCCTTGATTTTTATACACTTATAACTTTTTTATACTATGTTATTTTTTTATAAAAATTACATCATTAAACTCGTTATATTTTTCTCGTTAATTCCATAATAGTCATGCCAATTTTTTTTTGAATTTTTTTCGAGCGTTTGTAATTACACCAACATAACGAACAATAAATATAATAATTTTCTCTCGTTTTTTCAAAATCTTTTCATCTTTAAAATGTTTTCGAGCGTTCGTAATTTTCTCTTATTTTTTCGTTTAACATGTTTTTTCGAGCGTTCGTAATTTTATCTCATTTTTTCGTTTAAAATGTTTCAAAATCTCGTTTAACATGTTTAACATCTTTAAAATGTTTTCGAGCGTTCGTAATTTTCTCTCATTTTTTCGTTTAACATGTTTTTTCGAGCGTTCTTAATTTTATCTCATTTTTTCGTTTTAAAATGTTTCAAAATCAGTGTAAAAAATGCATTTCGTTACATCAGTGTAAAACATCGTTGCATCAGTGTAAAATGTCGCTGCATCAGTGCAAATTACGAAAATTTTAAAAAATTATACTTGAATTAAAGATAAAAAAGTGACAAATTTAATGGTGAAATTTTTATACAAAAATAATAATGCATATAAAAGTTATGAGTGTTTAAAAAATTGTGGGGTAAACTTTTTTTAAAAAAGAAATCAAGTACACCCATCAAATCAGTGTAAAAAAATGCATTTCGTTACATCAGTGTAAAACATTGTTGCATCAGTGTAAAATGTCGCTACATCAGTGCAAATTACGAAAATTTTAAAAAAAATTGAAAAAATTATACTTGAATTAAAGATAAAAAAGTGACAAATTTAATGGTGAAATTTTTATAAAAAAATATTAATGCATATAAAAGTTATGAGTGTTTAAAAAATTGTGGGGTAAACTTTTTTTAAAAAAGAAATCAAGTACACCCATCAAATCAGTGTAAAAAAATGCATTTCGTTACATCAGTGTAAAACATCGTTGCATCAGTGTAAAATGTCGCTACATCAGTGAAAATTACGAAAATTTTAAAAAAATTTGAAAAAATTATACTTGAATTAAAGATAAAAAGTGACAAATTTAATGGTGAAATTTTTATAAAATAATAATAATGTATATAAAAGTTATGAGTGTTTAAAAAATTGGGGGGTAAACTTTTTTTAAAAAAGGAATCAAGTACAACCTCACCAAATGTCTAAAATGCCCTTAAACAAATCTCATCCACATATTTTTTTGACTTTTTCAGATTGAATATGGACCACACATTTCAAAAAGCTTTTTTTTAACAACCAATCAAAATGAGTTAATAGGTTTACACACTTGGAGTGGGTTACCATTTGAACCTTTCCCTATATATATATATATATATATATATAAAGAAACATTATTTATGTTGTCTTGAACATGTGTAGATCGATCAGCACCTCAATATCCCCTTTTGGCACAATCTGTTTCTTTTCTTAGCCTCAGGAGTACGTAGCGACAAACTTTCGCCATCCAGTGACCTACCACAAAGTTCCACGTCACTAATATTTTCTACGTGCACAATTCCACTAATTTATATATACACACACAATAAGAAAATGAAATTAGGAACAGTATAACTAATTATTTAATAATTATTATCAAATAAATATCTTACTTCTTCAAGAATAATAACATGTCATGTATAATGTGTTTTGTTAAATTTCTTTTATAAAATTTATCGTACATTATGTTTTTTATTGATGTTACTGCTCTTTTTAATAGTGGTGTAACATTGCAGAATAGCATTGCTGCTGTTTTTTTCAATTAAGATGTTTTGGTTCTTTCATACATTAAATTTCTTTTATAAAATTAAGCAAGCTTTGTTTAAAATTCAAGCCGAGTTTGAGCTAGCCCTAGTTTGGCTCGACTTGACTTGGTTTGTGAATATTATATACTTAGCGTTCTTGATATTATAAAAACTACGAAGAGTAAACGAATGGAAAAAAATTGTGTTATACAACAAGTACGTTTTAAAAAGTATGTTTAGAAAATCTAAAATTGATGTACGTATTAAAATCTAAATTCTTATGTTACACTATAGTATAGTATAGTATAGTATAGTATAGTATAGATTGTATCAACAATGTCGAATTTATTTTATTTTTATTTTTCATTAATTAAGTTTTGCTATCCAACACTTGGGTCTTACATCCATTTTTATCGTATTTTGGTGTAACTCATGTTGTTTCCCAAAACCTTATCAAAAAAGAGAGAGAAAGCAAAGCATGTGAAGGGCAGTTTATGACAAAAATTGTTGCAGGATTGAGTTGGAATTTTATCCGCTAGACGCCAATATTTATGCCTTGTGGTTGGTTTTGTCATCGTATGCCTGCCTGCCAGATCTACATTATTCATTTCATTGTTAATTTATAATTATTAGTCATCCAGAAATTATATAAACATACGTTTCTTCTGCATTAAGCAGTATATTCGATGAATCGTCTACAACCATATTATTGTTTTTGGATGAATATTCATATTCTTCAGATTAAAGTGATTTTGCTCAAACATTGTGTATGACAACGTATGTAACATCCTGTACGTATAATAACCCACTAACATTATTGAGTTATCAAGATAACGAGTGTAATTGCTATTTTACTGTAATTAGATGAATATATTGGTCAAATTAGTTGTAATGGAATTTAAACAAATCAGGAGGTCTCAAGTAATCATGTTTTTAAATCTATTATGAGTGTTAGATTCAACTAAATAGTCTCCTTATGTCTTTATTAAACGTTTGTGTAATCATCTCTTTTGTGTTTTCTTACTAGTAATCGTCTCTTTTTTAAAGGTTATCGTGTCATTCTTGCTTGAAATTATATATTCTGTAACATCATTGTGTTTTGAATTGTTCAAAAAAACACAACACTTAGCAGGAACACACAAAAGACACAACGATATGTATAAAAGACACAATGACCTGTGTAAAATAATAATACAATCAAAAAATAATTTTTTTTACCATAGCAATACTACACTAATTTAAAAGATAAAAAATGATCGTTTTAATGGTATATTTTTTTTAAATAATAATATCGTATGTAAAAGTTATGAACGTTTATGGATAAACTTGATAAAAAGTCAACACAAGTAGTTATTACTAAAATATTATTGAACAACTTCATTTAATGATAGCCGTTGATTAATGATCTAATGACTAAAGATTTAAGAAATTAGAGTTCCATGACTATGAGCAGGGAAACTCTACATTTGATGATTTTGGCTAAAAAACTTCTTACTCTCGAGAAGTCAGTATCAGCGACCTTTAGGTTGACAGGGTATGAAAGAGATCTTCCCTCTTTTACATATTTGAAGGGAAGATTTTCCTTCAACTGGAAATACCTCCTATAAAATTTAAAGACATTGCCTATCCAATAAGTCTGAAGCTTGGAATCAAGTTTTGGTTGATTTAGCTTTGATTATTCATAGACTTGTCCATAGTAAAAAATATAATTTTTATAGAAAACCAAAATTCTGTAAGACAAAACTTCTGCTAAGATATTTCTGATGTAACCAATGTTTTTACATACTATTTATTTTTAATCGTGAGATGTAAAAAGAAACCTGGGCCATGGGTTTATTTCTTTCACTACATGGGCTATATTCACATTTAAAATGGGCTCATTTGGGTTTACATTTTAGCCCAAATTTTAATTAACTTAGGTATACATCGATTAAAATAAAATTGAAAAAATTACCCCTTAAAAAAACTAGCATAGACTTACCTATTTTGTAAATAACATTAACATAAAACGACCTGCTTGTATCGTTGGCTCGTCATAGATTGGGTGTTATAGTGTCGTTATCGTGGTATGGAGGGGCCTAAAAGCCCTATCAAAACAGGCTGGTTTGGGTGAGAAGCCTACGAACCAGCGATACAAGTTAGCATTATTTGATACTAGATGAACTAATGGTGATGGATCCATGAGTTTGCAATATTTACTTCTTTGGTGTCTTTTACCTTACCACTAAATTCATTTTATTATTTCAAGTTTCCAGTCAGTTTTATTGTACCATGGACCAATAATCACGAGCTGTGTTATATAAAAGTCACGTTATGTCATTTAACACAAGTAATCAAGGACTAACTGATTTATTACGGACCGTCATTTAACACACATAATCAAGAAACAACTGCATAATCACGAACCAAAACGTAAAAATCACGGACCGCGTAAAAACATCGAAAAAAAGCTATAGCAATATCATATTCAAATTAAAGATAATAAAATTCTATATTTTATGGTGTGATAGTTTCAAAAATGTCGATCTTGAATTATTCACAAAAAAATCAAGTGTAGGATATTTATTATTTTTTCCCTTCAAATTTTATTTCACGTAAGTTTAATTTATTTTGAACAGCTAACGAGGGCTCAGCGACATGTCTTTTCATAGCCCAAATGGATCTTTGGACCCAACAACCCACGTGCTGCGACCACACTCCGCTACCAACTTCCCGGTATTTAAAGCCCAGGTGTTGATGAGCGCTGAATCGAGCAAATCCACCTGCTCCTCAGGATGAAACCCACTATATGGTAAACCCCTACTGACCGATTTGGTCAGGATTTGAACTCATGACCTCACAAAGCCTAAACTTTATGACAATCATGAAGTGCCAGTTGAGCTACAAGCTCATTGGCTCACGAAAGTTTAAATGAAAGTGAATACCATTATATCTTAATCATTGATTAATTTAATCAAGTGTTCACAATCATTTAAGTGAATACCATTAGATCTTAATCATTGATAAATTTAATCAAGTGTCCACAATCATTTATATATTATATTGGTGTAAGGTAGCTTACATTGATATAAGTTATTAAAGTAAAAATAATTTGCACAACACACATAAAAGAATATAGTTTTGTACATTTAAAATAAAGATTTTGAAAAAAAAAACAAAAGATTTAGGTTGATCTTGATTGGGTTATCTGGGTTAGTTCAATTAAGGTGAGTTAACAACAAATCCATTCCATGTATGTGTGTGTGTTTGTGTATGTATATATATATGTGTGTGTATTGATTTATTTAAATCTTGAAAATGATTCATAAAACATTGTGCATGGTGATTTAGATGATGATGTGAATTGTTTGAGGGTAAGATTATGTGTAACCATCATCCTCTCTTTACTTCACGTAAGCATCACATAAACAACTATTCTTATTACCTAGAGGTCACATATATACTTGTAACTATCACCCCTCATCACTTCACATAATCATTACATCAACTCTCACTATCTATACACCCATCTCTCTCTAAACTTCATCTTTTTAAAAAGAGAAAGAGTAGATGATCTACACCACAATCTCTCATCTCTCTGTAAACACCCAAGGCCGGATCCTCACCAAGATATGCTCTGGTAGCTCACTAACAACCGCAACATCACCAAACACGCCGGAGATCGCCAAGTTGTCTAGTCATGAGAGGCCTTCACGCTCCACTACATATGGCCTAAGGATGACATATCTTAAAGTTTCAACATCAGACTACGATTATTAATAATTAATAAACGCCAACATATTCGTATATACTTAAAATGGAATGTCGGTGGCCAATAGGAATTCGCTGCAAACTTTTCAATGTAAACAGATCTTTCAAAGTGCATGAATAATCTTGGGTCATGGTCCTACGGATCGTCTCTCACTTTTGAATGCCACGTCTCATGCTCGAAACCTTCAGTGGGACATTTTTTTTACTTTTAACTTTTTTTGTCATTTACACGTTACAACGTTTTAGGTATAATACTCTTTTTTACCTTTAACACAGCTTTATACATTTCTTTCATATATTTAATTGTTTTGTTTGCCTTGAGTTTTTAAAATTTCTACCGTATCATTTTCGTTTATTTAACCTAACATAAACTAATTCCTTACATTTGCTTCTTTTATATATTTTCTGTCATTACTTTTATTAGGTCATATCTATGTCGTAGCGTATAAAACATAATCTTTTTTCCTGTATATTACGCAACTTTATATTTTTCTTTTATATATTTAATCATTTTGACCCCTTCAATTTAATAAAGTTTTGAATTTATCATTTATGTTCCATAACTTTAAAAAAAATAAATAAAGAGGTAACTTCATACATATTGTACACGTGGCAAAGCCAGTGAACATTAATAAATAGGAAAAAAACTTCAATATCAAAAAATGTTCTTTAATATAGTTTACACTGTAAGTTTTAAATATTTAAACACCTACAGTACTGTAAGAGCCCAAACGGTGATGAATTAGCCAAAACTCAAAACTGAACATGGTGTTCAAATTGTGTTACAATGATGTTTAAAAAAAAAATTCAAGATTCGGCTATTTTTTGGCAAAGTTAATGGGTTAGCGCCGTAAGGAGGGTTAGTATTTGAACCCTTCCCTATATATATATATATATATATATAAAATTAACAAATAAAAATTATCATGAGAAATCATATCGTGTATAATATAGGAGATAAATTATATATCTTAAGAAACATGCACACAATAGTGTATTTGAAAATAATGAATAAGTTACATTGTTTTAAAATATTGTTAACAAAAAGTGAAAAATTGAAATCCGAAATGCCTTTCTGGATATTCCTCAATGTCCCGGCTATTCACAAAACGTGAAAAAAGTTACAACATTAACCTTAGTTATATCAAAAGATTATGTTTTAAGAGGAAAAAAGAATAAAGGAAGGAAAAAAAGTTTCTCAGAAGGAATTTAATCTATTGATCATTCAAAAAGAAAGGAGCGGGATTTAATTTTCTTGAAATCCATACAAATATATATATATAGGGAAGGGTTCAAATACTAACCCTCCTTACGGCGCTAACCCATTAACTTTGCCAAAAAATAGCCGAATCTTGAATTTTTTTTTTAAACATCATTGTAACACAATTTGAACACCATGTTCAGTTTTGAGTTTTGGCTAATTCATCACCGTTTGGGCTCTTACAGTACTGTAGGTGTTTAAATATTTAAAACTTACAGTACTGTAGCAAAAACCTTACAACGATGATATTTTTTAAACGGTGATGAATTAGCCCAAACTCAAAACTGAACATGGTGTTCTAATTGTGTTACAATGATGTTAAAAAAAAAAAATTCAAGATTCGGCTTCGTTTTGGCAAAGTTAATGGGTTAGCGCCGTAAGAGAGGGTTAGTATTTGATCCCAATCCTATATATATATATAATTTGCATTTTACTAGTGAAATGAATGATCCCAAGTAGGGGTGTGCAAATCGCGGTTCGGTTCGGTTTTCACCCTTAACCATAACCATAACCATAACCGCTAACTTCGTTATGAGATTTCTTAACCAAACCATAACCAACTTCGGTTTCGGTTAATCGGTTATAAGTCGGTTTTGGATCGGTTCGGGTAATTTCGGTTATTAACCAAGCTTAAATTCAAGTTAAAATTTGACTAAACGAACATGGTTAATTGGTAATAAGGCCGGTTTTCGATCGGTTTAGTTAATTTTGGTTAATTAATCAAGTCAACATGTAACGCTATAACACGAACAAGTAGTATATGATCAAATTCTTGTACACTACAATTTGGAACTTGTTCACTAGAATTTGGAGAAGGAATTATGGAAGAACACCACAAACTACAAGGGATAAAAGGTTCAACGGTTCGGTTCGGTTAATGTTCGGTTATGGGACACCTTTAACCATAACCATAACCGATTTATCGGTAATCAAACCCTACCATAACCGTCGTTAATTTCGGTTATCGGTTAATTCGGTTCGGTTACGGTTCGGTTATCGGTTAATTTCGGTTAATGGTTAATGTTTGCTCACCCCTAATCCCAAGTAGCCCTTTTAGTTGCTGTAAAGATACAATAACGACTACCCCGACCATGAAACCAACGAGTGTAAGTTTTATTTTTTTTTTAAACTTCAAATACTACGACGTATATGAAGTAATAATGTTGTCTATCTACATTTAAATATTTATAACTGAGATCAATTGTAAGTTCATATGTTTCTTTTTTTGTCTGATAATTTCAGACACAGACATGTTAAACACGACACAAATTTAACATGTTCTGTGTTATGCTTAAAATGTTTCGTGTCTAGAACATGTCACACATAAAAACCTATTTATTTTTAGATCTAAATAAGTAAAAAACCGTTAACCTGTTAAGACACGTTAATACATGTTTTTAATTTAAAATTTAAAATAAATGCATGTTTATAGTGTTAACGAGTTCCTTAACGTGTCATTTCATGTTGACCTCATCTAAACATGTCGTGTTCATGTTTGGAAAAACTGACACAGTTACTTTTCGTGTCATGTTCGTGTTCACCCCTTTTATATTTTCTGTCTTATCATGTCTTGTATTATCGTGTCGTGTTAGATCCGTAATGTCAATGCTATTTCTATTAATCAAACCAACATGTTGCAACACGCGCCTTAATTGTACCGCCCGGGTAGCGGACGGGTAACTTTTCTAGTTGTATCTTAAACAAAAAAATGAATTTCCTTTATTGTTATTTCTTTTAATCCTCATATTGATAAGTCGCGTAAACCGCAAAAAAATCAATCCAATTGAAATATTTACTACTTACAGTTGAATGGTCACAAAAATAAACAAAGTAAGTTTTAAATCATTTCAAATTTAAATTTAATATTTTATATTAAAACAAACCATTTTTAGCACTTTGATAAGAGTTAAGACCACCTGGATCTCATATTAATTTGTGCGTTTGTGCTACTCGCAAAATTATGTCGGAAAACCATGTTAGGCGTGTCAATCATTTCCCACCCATCTCATATCATCCTTCAAAACAAAACAGTCACCACACAGCAATACAAAACTATAGATTTATTATTATTATTATTATTATTATTATTATTATTATTATTATTATTATTATTACTATTACTATTACTATTACTAGTGTCTCTTTTAGAGTTAAAAAAATCAAACGTGTTTCTGTAAATAATCTCTTTTTTTTAATAAACAAAAGTAAGATTTATCTAATCCCATATTTTTCTCAAATATTACAAATACCTGTGTTGTTTTTAAGTAAACATAGTTTTTTTTTTTCCTTTATATGTAAAGGGTTATAAGCAAGAATCACCTTCAAAGAAAGTCAATTTGTAAAAAAAAAAAAAAGGGGGTCTCTCTTTTGGATGTAGATAAAAATAATCACTTTCGATTGATAATTTAATCTATTTTGTTCCCAATTTAATTACGGTGGTGTTATTCACACACCCCACTGACACATCGCACACTCTTATACGTCCCGTATTGGTTAATACGAGGCGTATAGAGGGGTAATCATTGGGTGTCAGTGCCAATGATTGGACCCTTATACGCCTATTAGTGACCACTACGAGACGTTTACTTGACATGGGATGTTAAAATATATTTTTGAGGTGTGTAAATAACCCTCCCTTTAATTAATATCCCAATAAAAACTCGTTGAAACATCTGTGTTTCCTCTGTGCTAGATGTGGATGTTTATTGGACCTCGGTTTTTTTATTTTGTATTTCTTCTTCTTTTTAAAAATTTACTTCTTATGCATGCTGCACTCTATTTCATGCTTGTTCTTCCTGATTTCGATAGTTCTTGTTCTTGTTATTCTCTAGGACATGTTGGATCTCAAGTTTGCATTCACAATCGAGTTGCTATGGTTGATTCTAGATCTGTTACCACTACATGGTATTAATTTTTGTCTACTCCTAGTTCTCATCTGGTTGCTTACATTTTTACTATTGCAGATTGAACACTAATTCTTCTCCCCTGTTGTTCTGAAATACATTTTGGGGTATTATCTTGATTTCCGATTGATGATTCAAAACTGAAATCTGGGAATTGTTCTAATCTGGATTTGGAGAAAAAGGGTTTATTTTGATTGAGCGAAATATGGGATCGAGGGTAAGAGGCACCAACATCAACATCATGATCTTGTGCCATTAGCGGCACTGATCAGTAGAGAAATGAGAAGTGAGAAGAGGAGAAACCAACCCTTCGATACGGATATGCAGCTCAATCAAGGAAAGGTGAAGATTATTTCATGATGAAAACCAATTGCCAAAGAGTTTTTTGGTCATCAATCATCAAGTTTTTCAGTTTTTGCGGTATGTGGTTCTCAATATTTTATCTGATATATCATAATTCCTTCAACTGCTAAATTCACTACATATAGTAACTAGAATTTATATGCCTAAATGCTACTAAAATCAGATTTAAAATCATCTTTAGAACTCAGATGCAGAAAGTTACTTAGTCTCCTTTTAATTTGTAACTATCTTGCAGATATTTGATGGTCACAATGGGAATGCTGCAGCGTTATATTCAAGGGATAATCTTTTAAACCATATTTTGAGTGCGATTCCTCACGGTCTTGGACGCGAGGAGTGGCTTCAGGCGTTGCCTAGGGCATTAGTTGCTGGTTTTGTCAAGACTGATAAGGATTTCCAGAGCAAAGGCATGTCACCCCTGCTCCTCATTACAGTTTTAAAATTCAGTGTAACTTACGACTGACTTCTGCAGGTCAAACTTCAGGAACAACTGCTACTTTCGTGGTTGTTGATAGATGGACAGTAACAGTTGCATCAGTTGGAGATTCTCGTTGCATTCTGGATACACAAGGTGGTGATGTGTCTGTTTTGACTGTTGATCATAGACTTGAAGAGAACCAAGGGAGTAAGTTAAATCTATGAAAAACTGACTACTTGTGTTTACTGGATGAAAGATCTTGATTATGTTGTAGTGTTATTTCAGAAGAGATCGGGTTAAGGCTAGTGGAGGGGAAGTAGGGCGGCTCAGTATCTTGGGTGGTGCTGAGGTGGGAGTTTTAACTTAATCAAAGAAGATAAACTTGATCAAAGAACTAACGTGAAATGTATTTCTTTTTGTCAGATTGGTCCCCTTCGTTGTTGGCCAGGAGGTTTATGTCTTTCTAGATCAATTGGGGACATGGATGTTGGAGAATTTATAGTTCCCATACCATATGTAAAGCAAGTCAAGGTAATTAACTATGTTACTAACCCCCCCAAATAAGCCCAATTATTATAGTATGAATCATGGCTATAACGAACTGTTATATGTTTTTGTAAGTCCCATTTTGTTTCGAAAGGGACCCATTGGCATATCCTTCTAACACCATGGGAATCATTTTTTGGTGCAAAAGTTATCGAATGCTGGTGGAAGGCTTATAATAGCTTCTGATGGCATTTGGGATGCCATTTCATCAGATATTGCTGCAAAATCTTGTCGTGGTTTGCCTGCTGAACTTGCTGCTAGGCAAGTGGTGAAGGTAGTCTGTTGGTTAATGTCTTATACATTTTGACTTAGGAGGTCAAACCTAGTATTTTTGTTTTAAATTTCACCACAAACATAACCACAAATCAGTACTTGTATAACTGTATTTGATGCGATTATCATCCATTTTTGTAATAATATGCAGTAAAACTTTAGCCCATTGACCCCAAAAGTCAAACTGCGCCAATTAGCATGACTCAGTTTCTAACTGCTGCTGGTAAGGATGATTTTTCAGGAAGCTTTAAGAGCAAGGGGATTAAGGGATGATACAACCTGCATAGTTGTGGACATAATTCCTCCAGACAATGCAATGCCGCCACCATCCCCACCACCCAGAAAACAAAACAAGCTCAGATCTTTCTTTTTCAGAACAAAGTCTAATGCTTCTGCTAATAAGCTGTCAAAGAAACTATCTGCTGTAGGCATTGTAGAGGAACTTTTGAAGAAGGTTCAGCCATGCTTGCAGAAAGGTCAGTTTCTCTTGCCACATGTGCGTTAGTATTTTTGTTTAGTCTACCAAGTGAAAAATGAAAACCCTGAAAATATGGGTTTCACAAAAAAAATAAAAGAAAATAAAATGAAGTGGCAGATATTGTCTTTGTTGTTAAGTTTTTAATGTTGTTGAGGCCCTAAATATGACTTGATATTATTAACTTACAAATTTTCTTTATTATGCTCTTGTTTATTATCGAATATATGAACTTTGAAATTACGGCCACATATGATTACTCACTAAACAAATTGTGCTTACACATGATTAAATTGGGATCAAGTTATTATTTTCTTCTTGGTTGCAATAGAAGTGATTAACCCTTACTCTTCTCATACTTTGAGACTTTAATTTGCATCGCACAAATGACAAAACACATAATGAAGATTTGTTTTGGTCATTTGGTGTATATTTAATAATGAGAAACACTCTAATATATAATTAACGCCCCATTTGCGGTGCACATATAATTATATATGTGTGGGCCCTTAAGGGCAAAAGTAAAAGTGCACTAATTTTAACGTATTTTAGTTATTTGTGAAAACAACGTTAAAATCATTGAGATGATCAACTTCAAACGATAACTTTGAGCCGGGGACTCTTTCGGAGCAGCCTCTCTATCCCAATTGGGATAGGGGTAAGGTTTGTATCTTATCTTCTCCCCAGACCCTACTGAAAAGTGAGAATATATTGGGTAAGGTTGTTGTTTGTACTCTAATATATAATTACTACTGCCTCAAACAGCAAAACACAATGAATAGCTTGTTTTATTACACATGATGATCTTGATATAATTATTTAAATGCCCTTTTGCTTCATGTCTCCTTTATATATAATGTAGATTGGGGAATGACAAGACTGATGGTTCATCAACATCAGGTCTTTTCATTTGTGGTGTTTGTCAAGTTGACATAGCTGCAAGTGAAGGCATATCGGTTCATGCTGGTTCTATCTTTTCAACAAGCTCGAAGCCTGGCAAGGTCCTTTTCTTTGTGCAGATTGTCGTAATAAGAAAGATGCAATGGAGGGAAAAAGGCCAAGTGGAATCAAAGTCACCTAACACCCTCATTTCTTTCCCCACTAATTTAACCTCCAATTAATACTGATCTAAAGGGTTCATTTGAATCCAGATTTGGTGTGGCAACTGCAAATAATATTGTAATGACTTGTAGAAATGATATGATGTGACTCTAGGTCTTGAGATTGCTTATTAGCTGATATGAATCAAATAAGTTTTTTGTAGTTTAAATTAGACAACAACAACATGTACCCAGTGAAACCCTACTTTGTGAGGTCTGAGGGGAGAGATAATCACAAACATTACTCCTACCTTAGAATGTGTTAGAATAGTTGCTTCGTAGGAGTCCCTGGCTCTCAGATTAGATAAGTTAGGAGTAATTAATCAATAGTTTGACCTATGTTACTTGTTGAATTTCTTGTTTCAGGATCTTGAAAACAAGTCCAATTTTGATTTTCATATTGGAGCATTTACAGTTTTACACTATATAGAGAGGTTTTAATCTTGAGACTTTACATGACTTAACTCAATCATGTCCAGACTCTAGAAGGATGTATTATCTTTCTATCACATGTGATAATGAACTAAAACTATACCTAACTGAAATGTTCTTTATAATTTTTTTCTTATTGATAAACTAAAAACATTACCTAACTGAATGGTTTGTTGTAACTAGATGGTGCTTGGCGCGCGTTGCCGCGCAAATTTAACACATCGTTTTGACTCGGGAATGAACTCAAAAGAAAAAAAAACCATCAA